>SSNP01000173.1:28247-80798 GCA_006937955.1 Pachypanchax playfairii | reverse complement strand
ATAATAACGTTTTCTAAATGTGTTTCTGTACATCAAATGTTAGGAGTGAATATTAGGGTGAGGGATCAGGGTGGGACAGAGGTCTTGGGTTGGTGTGGTTCTGTAAAGGGTGGGACCAGAGAATGTTGGAGCCCGTCCCCTACAGGACCGGTCTGTTTCTACTCTTTCTTTTGTTTGGTTTGTTTTTGAGGCCAAAATGGACTAGTGCCACCTACCGAAGCAGAATGTGTTTTAAGAAGTCATGTTAGAAACTCAGAGGAAATAGAAGCTGTAACTGCTTTACAAACTAACTTCCTGTTGTTTCTTTTATTATTATTCTAATCTGAAATTTATTTCTAACAAAACAATATTTGGTAGATGTTCTGTATCACTTTGCTTCACAGCTGATCTGTAAAAATTCCCCATTATCAAAACAATAAATTACTGATTACTAGAGAGAGAAAAAATGTTCTTGAGAGATAAAAGAATAAAAGTGTGAACTAAATGCTTTCAGGAATCTCTAAAATGGTAAAAATTGTAGAAAGACAGTTCATGTTCCTGTAACTATAATTGGTATTATTAAAATTTACTCTACTGTGCAAAGGTTTTAGGTAAGTGTGCACAATAAGAAGGATTTCACAAGTATAAATTATAATTGTTTTTTTTTTTTTCATAAATTTGAAAAATGTAAATTACATCAAGCTGTAATTTCGTCAGTTTCCTTCCAGTGTTGGTTGCACAAAATCTAGGATTTTCTGGAGTCTAGCTGTTCTGATGAGACAAACATGAGTTCAACACTAAAACAAAGAAAGTAGCAGAATGTGTGCAGCTGTTAAAATGATTGATCTAGTTAGACTAAGATTACTCATGAGTTTAACCAAATAGAGTCAAATTTGTATCTTTTTTAATTTGGAAAGTTCCAAGTCACCAACGAGATGAGTCTGGCTGCACCTTTTTAACCAGCTGATCACAATTAAGGGTTTTAAAGACAATAACTACCAGATAAGTGAGTCTAACCTGCTCATTCATTACTTTATATGTTTAACTGATAGAATGATCAGATATTTTGACTTTCTGGGGTATTTTATGTTGATTAAATTAAAGGTAATAATGCTTAAGTTAATGTTTGACAATCAGTTAGTTACATTTAAAAATGCTAAATAAATAAACAAACAAACAAACAAACAAATAAATAAATAAATAAACAAACAAACAAACAAACAAACAAACAAACAAACAAACAAATAAATAAATAAATAAATAAATAAATAAATAAATAAATAAATAAATAAATAGATAAATAAATAGATAAATAGATAGAGTCCTAGAAAAACTATGTCATCTGCATAATAGTGGTAACTTTATTTATAATTGTTTTCTAGAGAAAGCGAGACCAGTACTGACCCCAGTACAGGACTCTGAGGGTCACCACATTCCAGGTCAGAAGGATCTGACAAGATCTGGTTCATATTTCATCAACTTCTTCTTCTTTCTTCCTCATATCCTAAACTATTTCACAAAATTTGCAGCTTTCTGCTGACAACATATTCTTCAGAATTTGCTACATTTATGTCAGCGTGTGCACGTGTTACATACTTTCAAAGATAACTCCAATCATCTTCAGTATCCTAAACCAAAAATGTTTCACTTCCAGCTAAAGCTTTCTATTTTAGTTGGTTATTAAGTATAATACTTTAGTCACTCTTTATCGCCTCATATTATTTATCTTCACCCACATTTATTACATTACA
Source organism: Pachypanchax playfairii (assembly GCA_006937955.1). Classification (NCBI taxonomy): domain Eukaryota; kingdom Metazoa; phylum Chordata; class Actinopteri; order Cyprinodontiformes; family Aplocheilidae; genus Pachypanchax; species Pachypanchax playfairii. The sequence goes on along the minus strand of SSNP01000173.1, from coordinate 79,068 downwards.
TTCAACAGAAATTTACTCAAAACTTATTCAAGTTCCAGTTAAATTAAACATTAGCTGAGTTACAATAAAATACCAACACTTTAAAACAACTGACAGTCTGTATTGTGAGCAACATTCCTGTTTTGTTTATTTACAACAACTTTTCAACATAAATATGAAGCAGCTGAATGTATTTGGTTTGTATGTCACAGATTTATTTTTCAGATTTTTGTCACATGGTTGTGTAATTAACGCTGATGTTCTTCCTCATTTATCCTTTCTGTTTGACGCGCTCCATTTTAGATCTTTGCTGTAAATATTGTCATCCAGTGTGGAACTAGTGAATCTGTCTAGGGACAGAAAGTTTGTGGGAGGTCTGTTCAGTTTATATTTCACATCATTGTTCCTCTTCTTCATCAGGGCTAAAGCGGGAGTGATGTGATCAGGATCAACCTGCCAAACAAACACAGGATTAGAATTCATGTTCCATCCATCCATCCATCCATCCATCCATCCATCCATCCATCCATCCATCCATCCATCCATCCATCCATCCATCCATCCATCCATCCATCCATCCATCCATCCATCCATCCATCCATCCATCCACCAACTCAAAAATCTGAAATTCATAACCTTTAAACAAGTTCTATTCATCTTTCAGTCTAGTTTAAATGTGAGTTCATCCAAACTGAGGCAATAATTATTGTTTCTAATTTTATTCTATGCGTCACGTATTTTATTGCTCTGAATTGTTTCCGTATGTCTGACTTTTGAGGTTTTTGCCTGTGACCTAAAACAATAAAACTAATTTAATGTATGTTATTTTGCAATCTGTTTTCCAGATAGTTCCAGTTTCATCTTTTGCTAAAACTACTTATAAAAGGATCAAATCTGGGATAAAAGCCAACAGAAAAAAAGCAGATGTAAAAAAAATAATTCTTTGAGTGATTGATTTGTTATCTTGTTTTCTTCTATTCAAATCCACTAAAAAAAATCTATTTTTTAAGTGAAGTACAATATCTTCCTTTAATGTTTAATTAAACTCAGACAGTGAAACTCAACACTCACACTGCCCAGAAACCTCGGTGCTGCGATCCCTCTTTCTTCTCTGGGATTCAGAACCGAGCTCTGATCGCTCAGGTCCATCATGGACTGGGTCCGTTCTGAGAGGGTGGAAGTTCCTCTGCTCCTGAGCAGACCTGATGTTCCCCACTTTAATCTCTTCATGATGTCACTCAGAGAGCTGAAGCTCTCCCTGTGCGGCACCTTCAAGATTAACGGCTTCTGAAAAGAAGATAAACAAACCCATTAAAGAGCAGATCAGTGTCAAAGCTGAATACTTTGAAAACAAAGGGAAGGTCACTTACACCTGACAATGTTTTACTCTCCTCTTCGTCTTCATCTGTTGTCTTTTCCTCTTGTAAGACTGTACTCCATTCTAGGAGCTTCCTCCTGTTAGCTGAAGCATATGCAGGAGCTTGTTCTGGTGGTTTATCAACTCCTGTTCGGATCTTCTCGTATTTATTTTGGCTTTTATCTTCAGAGAGTTCCCTGGAAATTCGTTTCTCTACCGCGCTCTCATACCTGCACGAAAAACCGGTTTTCCATTGTTGATGTGACATTTTGATAACAATTTAAGTCTTCATGACGTTACCTTAATATTCTGTCAGTAGTTGAAGTGTTTGATGATGATGACTCAGAGTTGCTAGAAAAATAAGAACATTTTTACCAGGATTTTCATGAAATAAACGATCATGTCTTTAAATGATGCTGTAAATAAAACGTACCTTAAGTTTGTTGATTCATCTGTCAGTCTGGGTGTCTGAGAGGTGTTTTCATGTATCCTGTCATATTAAAAATCAAAATCTGGGAATTACGTAAAGAATGTGAAACTTAAAAAAAACTGATTTAGATTTCTTTTACTCTAAAATGCAAAATATTGTCATATTTCAACTTCCTATTTTAAGTTCCCCTGATTCTTTACCATTTTAACATGTACGTTACCTCATCTTAGCTCCCAAGTGGTGCCCATTGTAGGTAAGTCTGTCCATTAGAGTTATATCTATGTTTTCTTCTTGCTGTATCATTCTGTCAGCCATAGTTTCCTCATTTACTTCAAAAGGACTGCTGAGGATCTCGTTCTCTCTGCACATGACCCCCATCGCTTCCCAGTCCAGGTAGATATTTGCAGGTGGTGAGGGAGGATTTATGAACTCAGGCTCTACATAGAGCTGCTTCAGAGACATAAGATTTGGAAAGTCTTTCTTCTGATGAGACGTATAAAATGGACCACTAGTTGTAATTCTGCACATGTCAGGAACTGGGAGCGAAGAAGCGAACAGGGCCCTGAACTCCATGTCAAACGTGCCGACAGCTGGTCCTGTCAGAACGGTGATGAGCTGCCGGTGCAGGTGGGCGTCCGTCCACGTTAGGCTGCAAAGTTCAATAAAAAGATTCATCTGTCAAGGTTGAATAAAAGGAGAAAGGTAGGAAAAAAGAAACAGGTATGTTTGTGTACCTGTAGCTGCCGTGTATGACTGTCTCTAAATCCAGCAGGAGGAAGTTGCTCTTCATTTCACCAATAACCATTCGACCCGTTTTGGAGCAAAACATTTTCCCTCCGAGAACTCTGACCCGCATGTTCTGTCAGGGGAAAAAAATCCAAACAGATTTATTCAGTGATATCATGTTAAATTGTGCAAAATGATTATCGTAATAACTGAATGAGTCATTTTAATCTGAATATTGAGGATTTGTTTGTTTTGAAGGTGAAAAATAGAAGAATTGCAACATTTTAAAGTTGGAAAATCTTGATTAGAATACTTTTGTAAATGAAACTTCACACCATGACATTTGCATTTTATTCAGAAAACAAGTACACAACAGACACAATCACCATTTTCTGCAACAGTAACGACATTAAAATGATATTAATCTACAGAAGTTCTCAGTATATTTGTTACAGTATGTCAGAGCTGAATAGTGAATACTGAATGAATTCAATAGAACACTGCAAAATAATGTTTACATTATAATATGAAAGCATGATTTGTGATCGACTGTATTTTCAGGAACAGGTTGTGTGTTTGGTGTCAACGCAACAGAATCACCCGTTCCAGGAGGAAAGAGGTCTGATTTTATTTATTTGAGACGAAGAAAATCTTGAGAAAATGTGTCATCCATAAAGTTTGGTGGTGATCGGAGAGTCCGGCGGCGTCTGGCAGCCTCGCCTCTGTCAGTGTGTCTCCCAGAACAGCTGTGACTACAACATGTGTGTAGTTTATCACCACCAAACGTGTGCGTGTGTGTGCGAACAGGTGAATGACATACCGTAGTGTGAAGTGCTTTGGGAGTCTGTAATATAAAGTGCTACAAGTACACGCAATTTACCATCAATTGAACGCTTCAATGAATATTTAGGGAAGTAAAAAAAAAAAAAACAAACAAAATGAAACAAGAACCGTTAACGGATGAGAGGAAATTCATTTCTAAAGAAACTTGGCCGGAGAGAAACATTAAAGAATGAAAACAATCTGAGGCACATGTCAGAAACTAGTTATGAGTTTCATAACCCTTATGAATCCTTATAGTTATGAATTATGAATTCCTTCTTTAGTTGGTTGATTTTCACCCACAAAATTCTTGTCATGAGATTTTCATTGTGTGTAATTTTACATAAATTGATGTAAACTGTATTTCATCTGGTTACGATATCAGGTCAAATATTCCCGACCTTAGTGATGGCGAAGAAACATGAAAATGATTAACTCTATTTCTCCAATCTGAGATCATTCAAAGAACGTTCTACAACCCAAACACACCGTATCGCTCAGGAGACAGGAGCTTGAAAGGTTCAACCAACATGCAGACAAACCAGAATGTTCAGGCAAAGTTAATGGAAATGCAAAAGCGAGAAGAAAAACATCCGTTGATTGTAAGATGACCAAATTCAAATCAGACGTGAACAAGATCGAGAAGCTGAACAAGATTTGTGCAAAACCGAAGAAAGAAAAACAAAAGAAATGATTATCAAATGGAAGCCAGCATGCTGAGAAAAACCAGGAAACATAAACAAACTGGCAAAACTGGCCTTGGCAAAATGAAAACGAATGATAATATAAGACTTTATCTACCTGCAGCAAGTCACATCAACGCCAAGGAGACATAAAAAAACAATGAATTTTAGATGAACAGCCATGTGAAGTTTTGCTGTCAGTTTCACTACAGGAGAATATTTATGACTTTTGAAACAAAAATATTGTGTAAGCACAGAAACCCCAACGAGCTGCAGCAGGTTGTTAAATTTTAGCCAATCACATTTCAACACGAATCCTAATAGTTGTGTCCAAAACTCATGGGAACATGTCCTCCTGAGATCAGTCATACATATCCTCCAGTAAAATCTATATAAGCATGCCAGAATTATTGTTGTAACCATGGCAACAAATCCTCATCTGAATTTTTTGCATCTGATCTGCATTTATGATGTTTATTCCCTGTTTTTCTTTGTCATAATTAGACAAGATTTTCATTAGTTGCAAAAAATGTAGACACCAAATGTTGTCCAACCAGTTCAGCCTCAACATTTTACATTCCTGACAAAAGCCTCAGCAAAGAAACAGCAAAGCTAAAGCGATTGATTTGCAGAGTCTATGCAGGGTGTTGTGTTTTTAATGAATCATAAGGTTTGGCAGGGTGTTGTGTCACAGCTGATCTGTAGCTCTATACTCACCGGATGTCTGAGCTTGTTGAGAGTGAAGTTCTCCTGAATGGACCTTTGGTTCAGGATGATGTAAACAGGGACGCCTCGAGAAGCAGCAGAGTGTAAATCACCAATTATTACATTATCTGATAGTTTGTCTGTCACAATGGCAATTACCTGAAACAACAACAAGAAATATTTCAAATATCAAATCGTTCTTTTTCCTCTTTGTCTCCTTAACGTGTATTAGAGGGTTTTAAAGTGGAATGTTTGTCTTTCTGTTTGCGGTCCTGGTCTGTCTTGTCCCACTTTCTTTTTCTTTTTCTTTTTTTCCTTTTATGACGACACACAACAGGTAAAACCACATTATTGGAATCTTTAGATTTTAGGAAAACATGTTTTTCTTTCAGAAAGCTGGTGGCCGAAGTGCTCATTTTGTAGCTACGCTCCATAGATAACATTAGATAACGTTTAAATTAGGTGCATTAATTAAGTTAAATGTGAACTTTAATAGATTTTCTGTCTGGACTTTTCTCTATTTCTTCTAAGGATATTTTAGGTTATTGGAAGTATTTTGTAAATTCAATAATAAAAGTGTTTTTTTTTTTTCTATTTGTAGTTTTTATTGCGTCCACAAAATGCTCAAAAATTTAAAATAAAGAAGTAGAAAACTAAGTATCAGTTAGTTTTTTGTGGAGTCAAAGTAGCTTAAAATATTAAAATACATCTTCAGGTGATTTTGTTTTATATATACATACTTTTCTTGCATTTTGCAGGTGGCGTCTGATGACCTCCCTGACAGGTGTCTCTCTTTCAACAGAAGGACTGGCGTAGACTTTCACGCTGTCCATCACCCCCCTGGGAGGGGCCATCGGCCAGCCGATCTCCAGGTCTGGGACCGGTGTATCTGAGACACATGGGAAGTAGGTAGAACAACGTTCCTCTGTCTTGAAACTGTTTTCCACTTCATTCTGCTCCTCCACCTGAGGCGGGTTGAGAGGAAAGTTCTGAGCCCAGCTGCTTATCTGGCTCACCTCTTCAGGAGATAAGAAGCAGCTGTAGGACTCGGAGCTGATGGAGCTGTAGAAGTCTGCGGGCCCTCCGTTGAGGAGCCTCTCCACCGCTTCACGCTCCGTCTCACTGTAAAGGAACTCTGGGTTGGATTCATGGATCCGCAGGAAAACCACATCTTCATTCAGACTCTGTTCCTGGGAGTCTGACATGATCTCAACTTAGTTCTGTCTCCGGAGCAGCTTCCCAGAGTTCCCACTGTTTATAACAGATGTGTCAAAACAAGATAATCACCAGGAAATTCATATCAATAAAGCATTAAAGTGACAGTGTTTCTTTCTTTCATTCATTTGGCAAAAAATCCTTCTATTTCCAGGCTGTTGAGAGTCAAGTACTTGATGTTGCAGAGAGTCTTGATACGTTTGTTCAGTCCTTACTGATAGAAAGAGTGAACACATTTTACAGTCTGTACAAAGTACATCAGATATCTTAATTGTTTCATTTCTGTTCCTTTTAATAAATAATCTCCAGCTGCTTTTCCTGCAAAAATGAGACAAAACGAATCTATAAGTTGAAACAGTTCATGTCTCCTCCAGCTGAAATGCAACAGTTTCATTTGACAGCGATACTCACCGTCTGTGTAACTTTGTTTTTCTGGTTATAATGTGACTCGTCTGCTTCGTCCTCCTTCCTTCTCCTGTTTGTGAGTTCTAGTCACAATCCTCAAACTCTTCCACTCCTTACTGACATTGTTCTCAGATTCCAGACATTCAGAGCGGCTGACACACACCGACGCAGCGCAGACGCCTTGTCATCACCATAATTCATCTCATCACACAGCAGTGTTTGGATTAGAGCTCTGGCTCAGATGTTCCAGTTTCAGACCCGATATCACCTACACGTGTGTGTGAGAGGTTTAAATAATGTCACCACGTATCCTTTAACTTACCGCATAGTTTTCCTTTTAGACCGGTCTGGCCTGATGGGTCAGTTAATGCAACACTGATCAGAATCTAACGATTATCTTTGAAGGCAACAGTTGCAATCACAGCAGTTTCTTTTTAATTTTCAGGGAAATACTTTTGGGAATATTTTGTGTGCTGCCCGGCCAAATTCCTTTCATTAGATTCTTTGTTTGCTTGAATTCTGCAGGTGCACTTTGCCAAGAATTAAAGTTCATGCCACAAACAAGTGAACAATCAAAAAACAATCTCTTATAACTTATGTGATGGGTTTTTTGCTCGCGCAAGATGCAACAAATATTAACAGGTTTAATCCACATTTAAGCACAGAAATAATCTTTAATAAAGCTGACATGTAACAAAAATAAGCACAATTTGAAATGTATTTTTAAAAAATTGAATAAAGATTAAACACGGGTTCATTCTTTGTAGAAAAAAAAAATCCTTCATGTGGCTTCTTCACTGCTTCTTCCGCAGGTGGACGTACAGGACTCCACTCACAAGAAGCAGTGGGACACTCAGCCACGCCAGGATGAAGCAGTAGCCGAAACGTCCTCTACTCAGATCCCTGGAGTCGCCCAAAATCTCCTTCCTGTGGAAGGTGAAGATGAGGCAAGCGGAAAAGTCTGTAAAACCTGCAGAAACACAAATTCAAGTGATAAATTCAACCATATACAGTTAATTATAACACAGTCAGATTAGACACTTTGTTTCATTGAGTTTTAGATGGTTTGTGCAGACTTGTTTTACATGAAAAAGCTCTTTAATTATTAATCTATACTTTCTGCAAAAAGGACAGTGAGTTTGGGAGAGTTGTGCATAAAATGAGTAAAATCAGAACATAGATCTGAGCTACAATCAGACTGTTCATACAATATAAAAGTGATGATAGTGTAAAAAGTAAAAAAAAATAACATTTGCATGAAAGTTTGAAAGATTTGAGTCATTTACAGATAGAGGAGATCTGCTTTGATCTTGGCCCCAGACGGACTTTTAAATGATAATTTCTTGCTGATTCTTCATACTGGGATTGTTCTGACTGCTGTCTGCTGACTTTGTATTAAACAAAAAACCTTTCAAATAACCTGCAAAGGCCTGGCAGAGGCCTGTGAAGTAGAAGAGGGTTCCTTTGGACAGAATGAACAGCTGCCCCAGAAAAACCAGGAAGGAGATGGAGGAGAAGACCACAGAGAGGACCATGAGGGCCTGGACAGACTGCTGCCAGTCTGAGGATGAACGAGTGTGAGAAAAACTTTCAGCAAATCGTACAACAATACACATATGTTAAATCAACTTCTAATGTGTGACAAATAAGTGGATAATTTACCGCTTTCCGCTCTGGCAGCACAAATCCAGGTTGTTGTGAAGTTATCATAGAAGCAGTTGTACCAGATGTCAGTGATTTCTGAATCAGTCCAGACCCACCAGGACTAAAGTAAGAAGGAAAGAAAGTAATAAAGCTCATAAAACACCCCACATGAATTTAAAAAAATCACTACATTCTACAACACTGACATCTAGAGTAGAAACAAGGTAACTTTAACTTTAACTTCATTATTTTGGTCAGTTTACAAATCATTTAAGACATTTAAATAAATCAAATCAGGCATGTCAAGTCCATCCATGACCAGGCGCAGGCAAAAAGCCTTAGCTTATTACGCCTGCCCTTATATTCAGCACGTGAGCGGACATTCATTTACAAAAATAAACACATAACTTGACACTTGTCCACACCAAAATGCACGACCCACTATCAGTTGTCATTCTTCCAAATATTTTTCCAAAATATATATTTTTTAAATACTATTGAACTGAAAAACAGAAGTAGCTTGTTTTAAATCATCAGAAAGGCTATTCCATAATTTCACTCCTTTGCTCGATAAACAATGTTCTCTTGACGTAGTTAAGGGCAGGGGAAAACAGAATTAATACAGAAGTCCTGGATTTGGATCTGACCTTTTCCAGAGTGGCAACAAAAAGCAAGGCCAAGCTGACCAGATGCAGGAGAATGATGGATGTGAGCAGCAACGCCATGGCTAATCAGAGGACAAGAGAGGGACCCTGTGCACAAGCAACACTGTAAGGATAAAAGATTAACCATTTTACTTATTTAAAGTGTTACTGAATGAACAAATAAGTCAGAAAATAAACAGACTAAACAATGCAGCTAACAAAGACAAAGTCAACATCTTATCTTGCTTTACATCCCTTAAATGTTTGAAAAATGTCAGTAAGTGTCTCATCTTCACTTAGAATCTCTGCATATTGGGTCGTCCCATCTTCTATCAAGACAAGCATCAAAACATAACTCACATACAAACATTTCACCGGTTGTTGTTTAATGTTCTACATGTATTTTTTAATTTAAACCACAGAAACAAGCAGAAACAGTAGAAAATAAATTATTACCAGACCCCAAATTTCCCTGATTCAACAAACTACTTAGAGAACAGGATGGAACTCAGACGGTTTCGTGTCAGATTATTTTTAGCCTCTCGGATTCAGTTTTAAGAGATCTATGGAGTTTTAACATTTTTAAACATGCACACTTTGTCTTTAGTGTCATCATACTGTTTTACTATCTCATGACACTGAAAAAAAAATCAATTACATTCAATTAAATTCAATAAGAATATTCTGGTCAGTGAAGCTACCTAATTTGTTAATTTCTCTTTAATATATAATTTATAATTGTTGATCTTAAACACCTCCAATTTGCATGAAACAAGGGGCCATCACTTCTTCTTGAATAGACTCACAATCATCCTTGTATCTTTGTGGAACCATGTTGAGTTTTTATTCTGGTTGTTTAATTAGTAAATTTTAATTTCTGTTACATGCATTGTTTCATTATGATCACTGTCACAGCGCGTCACATGTTTGTTTTCCTCTCCAAGGAGACATATGTATTTGATTAAACACTTTGTCTGGATTATGTAATAGTTCTTGTTTCCATTTCCTGGCACATGCAGATGTACCAGAATTATCACAGAAGAAATATTGTTAAAGCTTTAAACATGCAAAGTTTGGTATCCGATCATCTTTGGATAATAGATTATTTGTATGTCAGAAAAACTGGAACTTAGTTTTGGAGAAATTCAACACATGCAAAGATATTGTGGAGGAAAATCTTACCGATTAGTTTAAATGCCAAGGAAACTAAATCCTTTAATGATCCCTGGTTGTTTTCAGTGGTTGCTGCTCTCCTTTTCTGAGCATCTGTCTTTCTTGACAAAAGTTTTTAGCTCGAAAAATTGAGGTAAGTGTGTAAGGCAGGAATGTAGAGTTGGATATAGGAGGAGTTCTCTACACCCATTTCCTCAAAACTTTCCCCTGCCCTCCCCCTCAAAATTCAGATCTTTGCCAGCTCAAGACCAGAAATAGCGACTCCTCAGATCTATAAACACCCAGCTCATTCTCCCTGAATGCACTGCAGAGAGTGAACCCTGACATCTGAGAGTAAAAACACAATGACATCACTGTGTATTTCATTATCTATTGAAGACTGGGAACAACATGATCACACAGCCAAAATATTCTGCACTGGCCAAAAATATGTGCCAATTATTACCACTGGTTTGTGCCAGGTCAGCAAATATCTTCATGTTGTTTGTGTTGCTGGGTGTGAAAACTCCTACTTCCTGCATGAGACAAGTGAAAGACAGGAAAAGGCAAATTACTGCCTATGTTCGATTGTAAATGTGCAGGAAGTTTCAGACCCCCCAGGAAACAAGACAAAGTCTTTCAGCTAAAAGTCCTTTCCAAGAAACCTTTTCAGTGTTTTGCTAACATTGAGCAGCAGGTTGTTGTTTTGCAGCAGGGTTCTTACTTCTCCTCTATCACTCATCACAGGACCACACAGAGACAGACAACCATTCACACACTCCTAGGGACACTTTAGAGTTACCAATTAACCTTGTATATTTTTGGTCTGTGGGAGGAAGCTGGAGTCCCTGGAGAAAACCCATGAATGCATGAGGAGAACATGCAAACTTCATGCAGAAAGGTCCCAGCCCGGTTTCGAAACCCAGGACCTTTTTGGCTGCAAGAAAACAGTGCTACTCACCGTTCCACCATGCAGCCTCCCATTCAAATTGTCTGCAGATTTAATGGCAGTTTCTGATTTATGTGTATAGCTTTACAGTTATGAGTGAACAGGGACTAGAATGGGTACACATCCCTGAGGAATATCACTGGTGACTTTCACAGTGAGTAAGTAGCATTTTCCTTTAGGATTTGTCAAGAAGTCCCCTTTTCTTTTTACTCATGACTCATTACAGAAACAATTTTGAATTTAACATTTCTGGTGACAGACCTGAGTTTAATGTGTTATTGTCTCCAGATATAAAGACTGAAAAATATGAATAATACAGGCTTTTTACACTATAAACCACTTCAGAAAAGGTTTAGCTCAATAAAATAAAATAGCCAAAAGTTGCCATAAGACATCCAGCGCCAAGTAAAAACGTGAAAAAAGCAACTGAGAAAACAATCTGAAAATATTCTTGCAGAAATCAAATGTTTCCATTATTACAGAAAGTTTATTTTGGGTGTTATTTAGGTTTTCATGATGAGATCCTGCGTGAGGCCTTCACTGACCAACAGACAAATCACTATCACTGCGTACGCTAGTCTTTATTAAGAATATGGTTGTAGAGCACATATTTATTTAGTATATTTATCCGTATATAATCATATTAATGTAAAATTTTGTAGTTTTGTGACCCGCTTTTTGCACCTTTCATCATATCTACAAATTCATCGGGCTTCAGTGAATGCCTCTCTTCGTCAGCGCTTATAACGGTTTGAGCTCGAGGAGAAAACAAAGTTGGACCGTCTCTGTTTACGGTTCGTGTTCTGAACCGAGGCTGTTTACTAGGTACCAGTAGTCACTGACTATCGGGGCTTGTGTTGGACGCTCGTTTACTGTACGGAAGGTTTCACTACAAACTACAGTACTGCCCGGAACGTCTTTACCCAGGACAAATGGACCCAACACAGGTACCGAACACAAAAAGTTTCCTCTACAACTAGCTAACAAAAACTCAAGACTAAACCTGGGACTCAAAACGCACAAATGCGGTTAAAAACTGAGCCTTTGGTATAAATCTACGTGTTAGTGCCTTTAAAAATTTTCGGAACACTTTTCTGTCCAAAAGATGTTGTAAATAGACAGAAGAAGTGATTCCGCTGAAGTTTAAACGCGGTCTCTGTAAACAGTCCTGCAGCCCTGAAAATTTTCTTCTAAATCCCTTTAACATTTCAGACAGGACACAAGTTAAATTTCAAGCTCTACTTGAAATTCCTTCTTGATTTCTTGAAATGTGTTGATTTTATTTTAATTAGAATATTTTCTGCCCACAATAGATGTTTTGATTGTTACCTCGTAGTTAAAATAACCCCAGATTTAAAGAACACATAACATGGTTTTATCAGTATTGGTATCATCTACAGTCAATAATTCTGCTACAGCAAATAATATTCAGACATGGAAATCATTAGAGCGAGTCATCAGTTTTCCCACTAAGTTTGCATTTTATTGTAAAGATTTTATAACAATCTGAGCATGTGATGCATGTTTGGAAGGGTTTGCAGAGAAAACTTCCTGGTAAAAGTAATCACATAAACCCAAAAGATGAATTTTACAATGTCCTTTGTGCCATTTCAGTTTTTTGGTCGTTTTTTTTTATGATAAACAATCCCTTGTCCTTCAGGAGTTGGATCAGATCACCACATGGTTGAGTGAAGGCGGTCTTTGTCCTGACTCCTCTAAGGAAGCCCAGCTGTGTTTCATGTGGCGAACCCTCCAGCACACAGAAAAACATCTGGAAACAAGTCGCTTGCAGCACTCAGCAGAAATGGCAGAGGTAAGTTACTCTTTGATTCTCTGGGTTGTCATAATGAGTGGGATACAATCTGTATGTCTCTGTTTGCAACCTTTCTGTCTGCAAGGTGCGTAAATCTCTGGAGCAGATTCGAATCTTCACAGAACAAAAAGATGGCTTGGCTCAAGAGATTCAAGAGGAAAACGATCAACTCAGGAAGCAGCTGAGACATTTCATATCCCTTCAAGGTTAGAAAAGTTTGACACCATCTAGAAGTTAATAAAATGTAAATTCTCCTTTAGAATGTCCATCAGAAAGATGAGAAAATAATGGGTGTGTTTTCAACCTGTCTTCTTCTTCTGGAATCCTTTAAGATCTTAATAATCAGTAAAAAAATCTCAGCTGGTGTATCTCCTGGATCAGATCTATTTGATGTGTGAATAAAAAAATATTACACAAATGTCCAAAATTACGGCCTTCATTCAATAATTTCTCAAAAACCAACAATCTTTTTACTGACAGAGGTTAATTCTTCTCTTTACTCTTCCTGTTTTCTCTTAGATGCTCAGATAAGCGAAGTGGCTAAAATGCTGTACCAGCAGGGTTTGACTGAGCTGATCCACAGCAGCCCTAGTGAACAAATGGCTTACCTCCTGGTGGAGAGGGCTTCCTTACTGGAATCTAACCAGGATCCTTACGAGCCGACGTCTGACAGAAATGCAGAAGGTCGTCTGGGGACTCGAGCAGTGAACGCCAGTACATGTCAGGTTAGAGAAGGAGCAACTTACTGTGTACTTTAACTTAAACATTACCGTTTAAGAGTCCAGTGTGTTCTTTGTTTTGTTTCAGAATTATGTGTTGAAATTTATTCCTTGTATTTCCTTTTTTTAATTATTTTTTTTCTGATATTAAACAGTCTCCCCACAAGAGGGCACCAAAACACTTGCAGAGTGCATGGAAGAGAATCTTTGGACTCCACAAGACTTCACAAAGCAAACATGTCTTCTATCCTGTATGTATTATTACTGTGTATATATCAATTTTTGCATGCATAGATTTGATAGCTGTGCATTTAAACTGTAAACTGCTCTCAGTTTAAGAAATCTCTGACTTTAGTTTATGTGGAAGTTTAAATAATTGCCCGCATGTTGTTTATTTGAAACTCCTATTCACTGACCACAAACCTTCCATCTGTTCTAGTGATATTGTTCATCATTACCAGCTTTGCATGGCAGAAGAATTTCAGGTTCTAACACCACTGATGCCCTTGTCAGGTGTCCTCTTTGTCCATGCATGTTATTTATCTGCATCATCCTATTTTGTCCCATTTAAAGCTTATCAGTCACTTTGGTATTGGCTTTTGTAAAAAAAAACAAAAAACGGTTAGGTGTTTATTCATTTTTTTTTAGTCTGATGTCACAGCTTTGGCTGTCGAAGCAAACAGTTTGGAGAAGGAGTGTTCACGCCTGGAACGGGACGTGGAGGAGGGCTCCCGTAGGTTGGCCATGGCCCACAAAGAGATCCGACGTTTGACTGATGAGTTGGAGTCGGCTCATTTTACCCAAAGAGCATACGGTATGTGTTTCTGCTGTTATTTACCCCACAGTTATCTGTCACATTGTTGCTTTTTAAACCAAATACGGTAACCACAATTAAATATCACAATCTTTATGTTTATATTCAATGTCATTTTAACTTCACACAAGACTCCAAAAGACTGAATTGAAATTAATGTTTTTCACATTATTGGAATATAATAGACTTTGCCAGCGGCTATTTAAAAAGTATTACATGAGTGTAATAAATTATAAATAATTGTTATATTAATATATTTTTCATATGTTTGTTTTGTTTTTATTTAGGTTTTTATGCTTGTTTTATTTTATACAATATTTTTAGGTGTATTTTCATTCGCTTTTGTCTGATTTTATTGTTTTGACATTTTTGAGCTTTTTTATATATTTACTCCAGTGTTTTGCTCATGGGGATCCTCCACACTGGGGGTTCAGTCTGCACAGCTGTTGCCGTATCCCTGTCTTAGTAACCGGGGGTCCTGTGGCTGTGACGTGGACCCTGGTCTGTCCTGATCTGGGTGGCTCCTGTTGTGGCACCTGCTGCCGTCATGGTGGGCTGGTTCCTGGTGTGGACGGATCCCCGAGATATTTGTTTATTAACTTCCATCTTTCATTTTTTAAACTTAAATTTAGTTAAGAGACAGTATCAAGAGGACAAGTTTATATTTGTGTATATAAGAGGGATGGGTGTCGTGGGGTGTGTGTGACTGTGTAAATGTCAGTTGTGTGTTATTGCTTGTTTGCAGTTGCTGTGTTTAATTGCTTTATGGTGTAAACCACTTTGTGTTGCTTTGATGTATGAAAAGTGCTTTATAAATAAAGTTTGGTTTGGGTTGATCATTCAAGTCTTTGTGTTTTAGAGCCTGAGCTGCAGTCAGCCCAACAGGAAGTGGAGCACCTCAGACAGGAAGTAGAAAATCTGAAAAAATATGGTGAGTGGGTTTTTGCTTGTCCAAAGCTGTGAACACGTTTCCTGAAATTACCCGATGTTAACGGATACATTTAAAATGAAAATGTGAACGGATACATTTAAAATGAAAATGTGTGACAGTTAACTCACAGCACAGAGGAACCTTTTTGCGTATTCTTGTTTGTCAACAAGACACACAAGTCCCTGCGTCACACCACTGACCTTTGTCAGCAAGTCAAACATGCTTTTCATAAATCTTTTTCCTTTGAGAGACAAATATAGTAGAACTGATTTGATTTCTCTGTAGATGTTCACAGTTAGGGTAAAACATTTGCATACGGTGCGCCCTTTCTCCCTTCAGGAAGTGGAGCAGCAGCCTCTGAACATTACCCATACAAGACATTACAAGAGTTAAATTACATACTGCAGGCATTAATTAATATTTAAGAATCATAAAATAAAAGTTGAGTCTTAAAACCATTAAAAAATGTCAACCTAAAAAACAACAACTCAGAAGCACCTAAAATTCAGAAATATACATTTTATATAGTTTTACTTTTATCTTGTTTTTCCTCAGCATTTGGTTTCCCATCACTTCTACTAGAAACACATTACATAAAACCTTTTGGGGAAAAAATCCTTTAAAAGTCTGTGAAATACATAAACATACCGATGATGAGTTAATGATCATGCTGTTATTTCCTTTAAGAAATGGTGGAGCTACGAAAAGCCAAAGAGCTCAACGATCGTCTGGATCTTGAAATCAGAGCTTTGAGGAACAGAGTTCGCTTCTTGGATTCAGAAAGAACGTCTCTGCAGCAGACAGTAAGTTATCGATTCTTTGTGGAAAAATATAGAACTGGAAAAATTATAGTTAAAAGTTATTATCTGGGATCTTTACAGTAAATATTCTAGTTGTAGATATTCTCTTTGTGAATTTGGGGAAAAACTAAATTAATGAAATGAGGCATGAAATCAGGCAGGTTAGCAGCATTTGACTGATTTGATTTGATTGATAATTTCACTTTCAACAGTTAATAGTGTAAAAAAATGGTGTTGGCACACTTATTCCTCAAATAAAACGGATGTGAATTGTTACACCTGATTATACTAACAGAAACACCTGTTTCTTTTATATTCTATGATTTTATGTTTTTTTTTTATTTTAGGAAATGTTTTTAGTTTTTATCAGCTAGTAAGTAAGTAAAACTTTATTTATGTAGCACCTTTCAAGATAAAAATCACAAAGTGCTTCACAACAAAGGATAAAAGCATTACACATGTGAATAAAACCACTAGAACAAATTAAAAGCAGATTTAAAAAGATATGTTTTAAGCTGGCCTTTGAAAGCAGCAGCAGTGTCCACAGATCTCAGTGATAAAGGCAATGAGTTCCAAAGTGTCGGGGCCGCCATGGACTGACTTAATTTCATCAGCAGCAGCTGTGATCGTCACATCATCTTATAAAGGTCCAGTTTAAAACTTCTAACTGACTTTACAAATACTGATGATCCCTCATTCTACCACATGAGAAAATCTGCCTGATAGTACAGACACTATGGCTCTTTCAGTGGTTTAACATGTAAAAAATGGCAGTGAAAGGGAGAATTAATTACTTTTGAAGTGTAATAAATGTGTGTTTGTCTCAGGTGGCGTGTCAGCAGGAGGAGGTGAAGAGGCTGAAGTTGGCTCTGCAGGAGCAGCAAAAGGACCTGACTGAGGAGGTGCAGGCCCTCCAAGATAAAGAAACCAGTAAAGTTAGTCTCTATTTTTAAAATTAATATAGTGTGTTTAGAAGCCACAATGCAGTTAATTTAAAGTTAATTGTTTATTGAAACTTGCTACGTTCTTACAAATCTGTGGGCAAATTTTAATAACAGCTGGAACAATTTTATCTGAAAGAGGAAGTCTAGTTTGTCTTTCTGTAGCAGATCTTAAAAACAAACAGAGATCCATTAGAAGAGACTGTCTTTACCAGAATAACAGCAACCAAACCACACACCTACAAGCAACAGCAGGTTTGTAGCTGTGCTAACTTCTAAAATTTCCAGTTTGTTTCAATAATTCACAATGTAACCAGATCTTTGATCTAATATAAGAGTACACTTTAGGTGAGGATTCAACGATTCTGCTGTGGTGTTTGGTTTTTGTAGCATTTCCAGACATCAAGTTAATCTCTGGTAAATAGAGATGGTGCAGCATCAGATTTCCTCTCTTCCAACAGGCTTCGTGCAGCTGCTGAAAGGAAAGGGACACCGGGTTGTTGGTATTGTTGGGAGTGGCTCTGAGCTACTTTGTCTATTTTCTCCATTTACAAAAACAGAAATAGGTTTGATTTTCAGACAGCAATACAGTGAAACCCCGCCCTGCGGATACCCCTTGAGAGTGGACACCTCTGTCCAGTGGACAGGTTTTGGGCCGACCAAGCGTTTTTACTATTTATATAATTGAATTTAATTGAGTTGGATAATCCTTTATTGTCCCACGGGGGGTAATTACATGGAGATAAAGAAAAACTTTAACCCTCATAACCCCTCTGGAGCAGACACCCAGCTGTTCGGGATAACAGACACTTTTTGGGTACATTCACTCCAGCCCTGTTTAGTCCACTTGAATCAAACTCGAGTTCACTTGCCAAGAAAGTTTGGGGAGGTGTGAACGGGCAATTGAACTCTGATTCAGACCAAACAATCGAACTCTAGTCCGCCTAAAAACAGGGGTCTTGGTTCGATTGAAACGAACTCTGGAACGGTTTGATTGCATGTGTGAACACAACCGGACTGGGACCGCACCAAAAGCAGGAAGCGGACTACAGTGTGCGGGGCATCCTGCCTCGTTATCTACTCATCCTGAGCCCATTGCTGCAAAATATTGGTCTGTTATATTTGCCTAACACAAAATATAAATCCCAAAACCACCAGAATCTGCTACGACTCCATGTTTGTTTACGTTCTTTGTAGAAGGAGACTCGCAGCACCAGGAAGTTCAGTAACAACAATAAAATAAAAGTAGTGCAGTAACTCCACAACGCCACCACAGGTGGGATGTAAAACATGCGCCTGAGCTTATTTGGTCTGTTTAATAAAGTACAGTGTGAATCTAAACCGCACCAACTAAAAACAGCGACTATAGAGGCTAAGGCTAAACTTAAAGCCCCTGGATGGTCGCTAGGGGACTGAGCGTTTTGACGCGCCGTCACTCCTGTGTCTTACCTTAAACGACTTAAGAAACATTCATGAATTTTTACTTTCCATTTAATGTTCTTTACGTGCAATTTACAGGCAAACGAAACATAATCCAAAACCTCTCAGGCGACAACGTACGGTCAAAAACTGTGTGGGCACCTTCCCACTAGCAACACCAATTAGTTGCAGGTGAGTTCCTCTAATAAGGACTCACAACCCACTCCCGCTTACACTTCCACCTTGTGGATGAGAAAACTACAAAGTGGCTCCTACACACCGGCCCCTAATTGTAACGGCTAGTAGACATAACAATTCCAAAACAAAACAAGGAGCCACCAATACAATTACTTCATGTGTACACATAACCATGACACATAGATACTTAAACCATAAATGATTCTCTAATCAATTGGCTCGTGCAATAGGCAGAGTTTAGTTACGGGTCGTTCAATTATGCTCGTTTTTGTCTGCAGGCGAACTGAACGTGTTAGTCCTTTCTTGTCAGGGTACACCTCCAGTACTCTTCCAAGTGGCCATGAACCACGTGGGGCAGAAGGATCCATGATTATTACAATGTCTCCAGGCTTGAGATTGTTCCTTCTTTGGTTCCACCTTTGCCTTTCCTGCAGCAAAGGTAAGTATTCCCGGATCCATCTTTTCCAGAAGAGATTGGAGATGTACTGGACCTGCCGCCATCTTTTCCTGATGTACATATCATGTTCCTCAAACAGTCCTGGTGGTAAAGATGGCTTTCCTTTCAAAAGCAGGATATGATTAGGAGTAAGTGGTTCAAGATCTCTTGGATCATCAGACAGCTTGGTGATGGGCCGGTCATTCAAGATGGCTTCTGCTTCACAAATAACTGTATGGAATCCATCATCATCCAGTTTTTGTTGCCGAAGAACCACATTAAGGATCTTTCTCACCATGCGGATTAATCGCTCCCATACACCACCATAATGTGATCCAGCTGGAGGGTTGAAGCTCCACTTGATGCCCCTTTGTTGTAGCATTCCTTCAATCCGTGCCTGATTCAGAGATGACAGTGCTTCTTTGAGTTCCCGGTCCGCTCCAACAAAGTTTGTCCCATTATCTGACAGAATATGAGCAACTTGACCTCTTCTGCAGATAAATCTGCGTAGGGCATTGATGCAAGCATCTGTATCCAAGGAGTCAGCCACCTCCAGATGAACTGCTCTACTTGACAGACAGGTGAATATCACACCATAGCGCTTGACTGTACTCCGTCCTCTTTTCACTTCTATCGGACCAAAGTAATCAACACCAACATTAGTAAATGGCGGATGGTAAGGGAGAATTCTTTCCTTTGGCAAATCTGCCATCTTCTGTACCATCAGTCGAGCGTTGTATCTTTTACAAGTTGAGCATTCACTCACAATCCGTCTGACAGCAGAACTGGCTCCTGTGATCCAATATTTCCTCCTCAGCGTGGACAACATGTGGTTGCGACCACAATGACCAAGTCTTTGGTGAATGTCTTTCAAAATAAGACTGCCAATGTGTTGATCTTTAGACAGGATCAATGGATGTTTGATTTCTTCTGGCAAAGAGCCTTTAGTAAGTCATCCTCCAACTCTTAGGAGCCCATCCTCCAAACATGGGTCCAGCTTAAAGAGAACACTCCGCCTGCTTACTGCACTTTTGCCCGAAGATAAATCAGCGATCTCATTGCTAAATCTTTTCTGCTGACAATATCGGACAATGGCGATCTCAGCATCATTCAGATCTTCTTTCGACAAGGTGTGTTTTCTGGGTAACCAAACATCCTGCTTGCTGGGGTTAGGAGCCTTTAAATCCTTCTTTTGGTAGCAAATCCTCTGAAGGGCACCTTTCACTTTGAGGAACCAGGCAACTGCTACTTTCAGTTTCCTCCAATCTGAAAAGTAGGAAATGAGACGCTCTGTAGCATCCAGTGAGCTCTCCATGGTGACTACATTCACCACAACTTCTTTCTTGACCTCCAGGTCATTTGCTTCCACTGCTGTGTCCACCATATTAGCTGGCCACTCCTCCTCCGATTTGAACAAAAACCTTGGACCATCTATCCAATGACATCCATTGATGAAATGTGCCGCTCTCATACCCCTAGATGCATCATCTGCTGGATTTTCCTTTGAACTGATGTATCGCCACTGAGAAAAGGTGGTTGCTCCTCTGATAGTTGATACTCGATTTGCCACAAATGTGTGGAAACGCTTTTCTTCGTTCTTGATGTATTTAAGCACAGATGTACTATCTGTCCAAAAGACAGACTCTTGCAACGGGATCCGCAACTCCCCTTTCAACATCAAGTCCACTCGTACTGCCAGAACAGCCGCAGTTAGCTCCAATCGAGGGATGGTAATGGTTTTTAGAGGCGTTACTCTGGCTTTTCCCATCAGGAATGCAACCTGTGTATCCCTTTTCTTGTTTTGCATCCTCAGGTAAGTAACGGCTCCATATCCTGATTCACTGGCATCTGAAAAATGATGAAGTTGGGCATGAATGATGTCTCCAAAGCCTTTAGGTTTAATACATCTTTCCACTTTAAACTCGGAAAGAGTATCCAGCCCCTCCAACCAACTGATCCATTTTTTCAAGATATCTTGGGGCATGGCATCATCCCATCCAAGCTTTCTCCTTCAAAGTTCTTGCAACAACATCTTGGCTGGCAGCAGAACAGGTGCAATAAAGCCAAATGGGTCATACACTGAACTTGCCACGGATAACATTCCCCACCTGGTAAGTGATCTTTGTCGAGTCTCCATTTTGAATTGGAATGTATCCGTCTCGACACATCATTGCAGGCCGAGAGCGCGTTCAACGGGAAGCAGGTCTCTGTCCAGGTTGAAACTCTTCAGGTCTTGAGCTCTGTGTTCTTCAGACAGAGATTGCAGCACAGTACGGTTGTTACTTATCCACTTTGTGAGAGTAAAACCTCCTCTTTGACAAAGAGCAGTCAAGTGCTTAATCATCTGAATGGCTTCCTCCTCCGATGCCATACTCCTCAGGCAGTCATCCACGTAAAAGTTTTCCTTGACTGTTCGGACTACCTCTCCTGAAAAGTCTGCCATATTGTCATCTGCCGTTCTTCTCAGAGCATAGATAGCACAGCTTGGAGAGGACTCTGCACCAAACAAATGGACAGTCATGCGGAATTCAACCACATCTCTCTTTAAATCTCCATCCAGCCACCATAGAAACCTCAGGAAGTCTCTGTCCTCTTCTGGGACCTTAACCTGATGAAACATTGCTTGAATATCCCCCAGGATTGCCACAGGTTCCTGCCTAAATCTTAGGAGGACTCCAAGTAATGTGTTGTTAAGGTCAGGACCTTGCAAGTGGTTTTGGTTCAAAGATGTTCCCTTGAATGTTGCAGCGCAGTCAAACACCACTCTTAAAGTTTTCTTCTTTGGATGATAAACACCGTGGTGAGGAATGTACCACACTTTGCTACTGCCACCATTCAGCTGCTGGGTAGGAACTTCCTCTGCATAGTCTTTGATGATCAACTCGTTGATGCATGCACTGTACTCTTTAAAGAAGTGTTCATTACTCAGAAATTTCCTTTTCATACCGAGTATCCGTTGTTTCGCCACAGAGTAATTATTTGGCAGTGACACATCATCTTTTTTAAAGGGCAATTTCAGACTGTAGTGATTTTCTTTATGCACTGCAGAGTTTTCAACAATTTCCATGAACCTTATGTCTTCCCTTGACAGTCCTTTTTCGTCTGTAGCTCTTTCAGAAAAGTCATGATTGTACTGATCATTCAGCATTTTTTCCAGCCTGCACACAGAAATCCTGTTCACTGTAGCGGTACTGCATTCAACTTCACCAGTGCCATCTCCTTGCAAAGGACCATTCACGACCCATCCTAATGCTGTCCTTATAGCATATGGACCGTCTCCACAGCTATCAATTATTTCCAATGGCTCAAGCATCTTGTGGGCGTTGCTTCCAATCAACAGATCCACTGAAGCCTTTATAGTGGGAACTTCAACCTTAGCCAGGTATGGCCATTTGTCCAAATCTTTGTTTTTCACAATGTTGTCAATGTTTACTGGCATTTTCTTCTGAGTGAGGATTTCAGGATGCTCATAGAATATGTTGCTGTCAAGTGCAGACACCTCCAATCCTGAGAGTGCATATGCTGGCATTACACTTTCTTGACTCATGGTGTGTAAGAGAATTTGAGTTTTTCTTCCAATAAGATTGAGACGTCTCAAGAGGTATTCTGAACAAAATGAAGCGGAGCTGCCAGGATCCAAAAATGCCTAAGTTTGCA
Source organism: Pachypanchax playfairii (assembly GCA_006937955.1). NCBI lineage: Eukaryota > Metazoa > Chordata > Actinopteri > Cyprinodontiformes > Aplocheilidae > Pachypanchax > Pachypanchax playfairii. The sequence continues at coordinate 56,629 of SSNP01000173.1, read as the reverse complement.
CCACTTCATCCCCTTTGGATGCCTTGACTTGGACTGGCAGAATAGGAAGCAAGCAGTGATCGTTTCCGGCCCCTATATGGCCACATGTTTTTGTAGACGTTAACACAGATGTCCCAGACTCCTTAGCATGGTCTGTGTCTGAACTGAGAGATGCTTTCTGATCGGTGTGAAGCAAGGTGGGATGTTTCTGACCACAAATCCTACAGGTCAAACATTTCTCACAGCTCCGGCTAATATGCCCAGTGCATAAACAGCCAAAGCACAAGCCTTTGTCTTTCAGAAATTTCAGTTTGTCTCTATGTTTCTGTCTTTTCAGTTGTTGACACTGCTCCACAAAGTGATTCTGCTCACAAAACACACAAGCTGGTGATGAAACAGACCTCCGGCTATCATTTTCTGGTGATTTTACAGGTGCAGTGGTTGTCACAAAGCTCTTGCCTGAATATGACTAATTTATTGCCACTTCTGGGTCCACTTGCTCCAGATGGGATGTGTTTGATGTCTCCGTATAATGGATCTGACAATATCTTGACATGCCTCTCAATGAATTTCACCAGATCCTTAAACAGAGATCTGCGTTGTGTTTCCTCCATGATGTCAAATGCAATCGTTCTCCATCGCTCCCTGAGTTTAAATGGCAGCTTCGACATAATGGTCCTTATATTGCTTGGCATGTCCAATTCCTGCATGTACTCCAATTCCTCCATGACATTGCAGCAGCTGGGTAAGAAGAGTACGTATGCTTGCAAGTTAGTGACATCCTCCATTCTTATTTCAGGCCAAGACAATGCTTTTTCCATATATACTGTAGAAACCCTGTATTTACTGCCAAAATTTTCCAGTAAGAGCTGCTTTGCTTTAGCGTAGCCATACTCAGGTGTCATATGTAAGCAGCTACGTACAAGCTCTCTTGGTTATCTGCGAGTAGACTGCTCCAAGTAATACAAGCAGTCAGTCTTGCTTGCCTTTTCTTCAACCCCTTGTTCAAAAGCTCTGATAAAGGTTATATATTGAAGAGGGTCGTCATCGAACAAGGGAATCTCTCGTATAGGGAGTGATGTTGTACGTTGTTGCTGAATGAGTGTTGATGTTATCTCATTCTGCCTTTGCATCACTGTCAGGATATCTCCAGGTTGACTTTGATCCATGGGTTGAACATTCAGCCCAGAAAGTTTTAGAGTTGGTATTGGGGGCTCCATGTCCAAAGTATGTTGGCCTTTTTGCTTCGCTGAGGTGGAATGTTCTTTTGGTCTGACTGCACTGTGCTGATTTTCCCTCTGAATCAGGGTCCCAGTTGGTAATGGGTGGTTGTTAGCAGTCAGTGACCAGTCCTGTATTCTGTCTGGTTTATTCACATGTGCGGGATTAAACTCCTTTGCCAGTGGATCCAGTTTGTTTGCCGATGCTGATTCTCTCCTAGCTCTTTCCAGATACGAGTTCATGGCGTTTGAAGCTTTTGAGCGACTTAATCTATCAGAAGCTTGCAGCACAGACAGTTTAGCTGCAGTTTCAGCCATCAGAGTCTCCAATTCCTGTTGCTCCTTTTTCCTTTTTATTTGCAACTCTTGATCCTCCAAAGCATGCTTTTCCTTTAAAGCTGCCATACGAGCAAGAAGTGCAGCTCTGTCTGCCTCTGCCACAATCCTTGCAGAGGAAGCAGTGCTTATTTTGCTGGTACCCCTGCTAGAGTGTTTACTAGCAACGTTAGAAACACTATCTTCTGGATTGACATCATCATCATCAACAACACTTTTGTCTTTAACCTCAGTTGTTATACTTTGTTCAGTGCATGACAACCCCCTCTGTACCTCTAAAATAAATTTAAGATTAAACATCATTTTTGCTTTAAACCACACCTCATGTTTATCTTGTTCATCATTTGGTAACATCTCCAACACAGAAGTATGAACACCTTTCACATCATTACACACTTTAACAAAATCATCAAAAGCAGGCAAAACGTGTAATTTATTAACCACTGTCCAGCAAAAGCTCTTGTAACTTCTTTTTAAGATTACTTGCCTTTTGTAATTTGGATTTTCTATCAGCCTGCAACCGTTCGAGCCTTTCTGCAAAGGCTTTAGCAGTCAGTTTAACTACACGCTTTTCTTTGTCCTTTCTCGCATCTGCAATGTTCGCATCAGCGTCTACAGCTGCAGACAGTCCGCCAACCTCAGCAGGCCCGCCAGCAGTTTCATGTTCATCCATGACGCCGTCAGAAAGTTAAGCAGCTGTTAGCGATGTTGCGCAGCTAATGATCCAGCCCACCCATTTACCAATGCATTGGATTTTTTGTGCACAAAATGACATCAATGGCCATAAGAAGATTTTGTAGCGCTACACATACCTCGTTGGGCACCTGGAAGTGAATAATTCCCGTTACGATTCCATAATAGTAGCTCTCTTATCCTCCGGTGCTCCTGTAAAGATCCTGATGCCAATTAAAGAATCTTTTTTCCTCCGATCAGCTGACGCCGTCTACTTCTCGTCCTGGCCTCCAGACGTTGCATTAAATCCACAACCACGATCCAAACGCGGAATACAATCCATCATGCTTGCGGCAGGTACTTTAATCCATCGACTCCGATCCAAACTTGCACCCGGAACTAACAAACAGTTTTTTGACTTAACATATAGAGGCTAAGGCTAAACTTAAAGCCCCTGGATGGTTGCTAGGGGACTGAGCGTTTTGACGCGCCGTCACTCCTGTGTCTTACCTTAAATGACTTAAGAAACATTCATGACTTTTACTTTCCATTTAATGTTCTTTACGTGCAATTTACAGGCAAATGAAACATAATCCAAAATCTCTTAGGCGACAACGTATGGTCAAAAACTGTGTGAGCACCTTCCGACTAGCAACACCCATTAGTTGCAGGTGAGTTCCTCTAATAAGGACTCACAACCCACTCCAGCTTACACTGCCACCTTGTGGATAAGAAAAACTACAACGTGGCTCCCACATGACTCCTTGTTTAATCAGATGTAATCTGTCTGGAGCCAGAAGAACTTTGTACCAAGTCAAGATGAAATATAAGAACATTACGAACATTACTAAAAAAACTTAATTCCTGGAATTATGCAAATAAAACTTTGTGATAAAGGTGATACTCCTTCAACATGTGATCTGTCAGCACCGGGGATTGAACCACACTCCTCTGCAGGAGAGGCAAGAGCATTCCCACTAGACTACAGTGTCTAGTTGCCCAGTGTTTCCACCCAGCCTCCATATAACCATGTGTTTGTGTGTCTAGTCATATTACGTATTTTGTTTTATCGTTTTATATTAACGCACTGCATTTTACGTTCATTAATGATAACGGTGTTGTATTATTGGACATTTTAATGAATTAGATTACTCCTTTTAAAGTCCAAACGCTGCCCAGGATCGTCATCAAACGGGCACGTCATGCTCAAAACCCTCTCTGCAACAAACTTTTAAGATTAAGTCGCTATGGTTACTAACATACCTTGAAAGATACCTCCGTTTTTGGAACCGAAAGTTCAGGTTATCAACAAACTTACTCTCAAAATTATCCGGTTATGTCACATAACCTGCTTTCTGGAACGGACCCCAGAATGATCTGTCTTTTGTACATTCAAAGCAGAGCAGTGTGTCTGACACAATGTGATGGCGGATGGTGTTGATACATGTGCTGTTATGGAAAAGACAAGATAACTTCCTGGGTATCTTGTAAGCATAGGTTTTGTTGCATTAATGCTGCAACAATTTTATTCGTAAAATATTAAATTGGCATGTGTAGGGGAACACATATTATGAAAGTTTGCCTCTTCAATACGTGTTATTTGGGGCACCACCTTCTTTCGAAGGAATTAAATATTAGAATATTTAATCAATTTATTTCAGTCTCATAATATGAAGTCACATGTCCGTCCAGATAGTGACTCAAATCACACATAAAAACTCACTGAATCGTCCAATTAAAATTAAGGTGAAAATTTATTGAACAACAAGGAAGANCAGACCAATAAACAGACAAACGAATAAACAGTTAAACACGGAATGGAATTAACGATGTTATGAACAGGAAATTACATCAGATTTAGTATGTTTCTAGAATAAGTGGACTTTCTAACATTCAAGAATCTTAAACACTAGTAAGAGTGGGTGAGGAAATGGAAAATGCTCTTTTAACACAGAAGATAATTTTGAATTTAAGAAAAATTGTAAATTTGGAATGAGAGAGAGGGGAAGAAAAAGATGGAGGCACAGATTTCACTTCCGGGCCACTGAGATACCAACACAACTGTTTTCAATCCTTGTCATGGATTAAATGAAATCGATCTCTTACTTCTTTGCAGCACGGTTGGGAGTTTTCACTCCTTTAGTTCCCAGAGAGTTCCGTATGGTTTGAAGCTGCTTTTCTCCAAATGTCGGAACTTTTCCTGGGTTTGGCTGCCGTCTGCTTTGTAAGAATCTGGTAGAGATCTGTCGATGGAAGGCACTCGTCATGTGTCGAAGGCCCACGGAAAGAATTCTGGGATCTGTAGTTTCTTCCTCCAGCTGGCGACGTGAAGTCTGGATCTTGTGGAATTAAACTATTCAAACAAAATACTTTGCGTGTTGGAACGTGCGTCGAATTTAAAGAAAAATTGAACTTTGAGAGTAAAGAAAATCGCGCGTCAAAAAGAAAGCTTAAGTGTCTAATAAAGAGGAGTTCGTTAAAATAAAATCAGAAAAAGGTTTTAAACTCGAAAAACGAGGTAAAATTGATAAAAATGAAATAAAAGTATAAAAAGTATAAAAATGAAAAAAAATGAAGGAAGTAAGAAGTGAAGATGAAGATGATGAAGTAAAGACGATGAAGTTGAAGAGAGTAAAAGTGAGGTGTGAATCCTTCGATAAGGGTCAGTTATAGACTTCTTTTCTCCGCCTTTAGGTGTGGCTATCATGGGCTCTTAGCCAATGAAAAATCCGTCTTGGGGAATTCGAATGTTAGGACGGCCCTTGGGTGGTGGTCACAGATTTTATTATATCCAATAAAACGCTTGCTCATCCACTCTTTGTAAGACTAAACCTTATCATCAATTTTATCTTTTAACAAGAATAAATGAACAGTGTTTCCTTATTCTGATGACATATTACTTTTTACACATATCAGTATTTGTTCCTGAGTAGTAAAGAAGGGATTTGCAGGTTAATTCAATATATCTTAAGATCTGTAACATGTTTAATCAAAGCATTATTTTAAATCAATTTAGGTTACATTGCTCTTTATATCGACTTACTGAAGAGTTTCAAGTTTATTTATTTATAAAGCGCCAGTTCATGACAAAGTCATTTCAAGGCACTTCACAGAAAAATCAACCAATTAATAATAAAACATTTACTATCTAAAGGACCAGCCGACTGGGCTGAATTGAAGAGAGTGATTTTTTTGATTAGCAGTCAGATCAGATCACAATCAGATCACAGTTGAATAATTCTGTTATTCACATGCTTATTATCAGAGTTTCACTGAATATAGTTTTCAGATATACATCAAATCATTTTATCACTGTAGTTAAACTGGGTGAACGTTCCTTCAGAGCACAGATGTGAGTTTGAAACCTGTAAAGAAAAAAGGAGTGACTGAATTGGCTGTGATCACATTAAGTAGTTCATATGTGTATTGAAGCAGTCTGGGGACATCTGTGGATGAAGAGGGGGTTTGAGACTCGGAGCCATTCTGTCTGACGTTTGCGATAAACCAGGATGCTTTATCCAAACAAAAAGGAGGTTTTCTAAACACATTCGCATTTGCTGTAAATTATCTCAGCAGGGTATGTGGCTTCAAAAGGCTTTTTCCAGACCAGGTCCTGCTGAAAACTGTTTTCACAGCGGGGGGGTTGACAAACTTATAGACGAGCCGTCGTAAATGTCGAGAGTGACATAATCCATTCACAGAGAGAGGAAGTCCTGGGTTTTTATGACCCCAGGGGATGTAAAGCTGAGAGAACAGTCACGCATACACACACGCTTCTTCAGTTTGATTAATCAGAAATGAGACTGTTGATGCGTCCTACATATCCCCCACTGGGTTTCGTAAGCCTTGTCCTTAGGCTTCCGAAACACATATCAAACGCATCCAACCTGAAAAGTGGAACGTGGTGACGTCCTGGTGAGCGGCGTCCAGGTCCTTCACAGGAAGATCAATGTGAAGAACATCAAGGTTGTGGTGATGACCTCTCAGACGTTGGAGGAATCAGACAGGATTAAAACATTTGTGTGGTTATTTCTCAGTGCCCATTAAATGTTGAAAAGGGGAGAGATAGAAGAAGGAGAGGAAGCCCAACTAGAAGAGGCTTCTTGATTAAGTTCTGTCTTAACCAATAAAGACCATAAGTACGTTCAAGATCTCTGATGCTTTTAATCATATAGGTAAATACAAGAACGATTCTTAGGACAGGCTAGTCATGATAAGCCTATAAAAAGGCTACAATTCAAAAATAAAAGGGGTACTTAATGAGCAATCGAATGATTCTCAAAAATATAATGATGAGAGAAGAAGCAAAAAAAAAATTCTAAGTATAATCGAAGAAGCAAAGTTCTAATACTGATATTCTCAATGATGAGAATTCAACACTATTGGTAACACTCATCGAGGTAAGGAAGAAGAAAAAATTTAATAATGAGACAAATTCTCAAAATAAAGACACACATAACAGACAACTACAGGGAAATATTCAAACGTAAAGTTTCATGCAGTGATTTATTCGTTTGTAGTTATAAACTGTGATACCGTAGGAGATTTGGGAACATATCTAAATGTCTTGTACCATGCTGAGGTACAGGGTTTTGGAGAATAAAAAAAAAAAATTTTATAAGGTCTCTAATGAGAATAAATGAGACCACAATAAGTACAAAAAGAGATTTAAAATTTGAATCAAAAATGTCATCAACAACTATAGTAAAAATACTGGAAATGGAAAAAAAAACGGGAAATATTCTGATAAAGATAAGATAAATCCTTATTTCTTTAGACTGAGTCCAACACAAAATTTAGGACAACACTTTCAGCATAACTGACTCGTGTTTCTAAATTTTATATGTTCACTGTTGTTGAATTTTATAGTTTCACTGTGGGAGTTCGGTAGAAACCAACGGGTTAGTTCATTCAACCCCCACTCGTGTCAATAGGTTAGTTTGTTAGTTAGAGAGATATGTTAGTAATTATGGCTGGTGGTCGACTGTAAATAATTAGGTCAGGTATTTATTGCTTTCAATTAATTTAGGATTGAATATCCTTTTAACTTGGTTGCGTAATTTTGATGACCTAATTTGTTTGAGGACGGCTAACCTCAGTGAGCCCAGTAGCATTTTGGTGTAGTTTAATTTGGTTTCGGTGAACCCATTTAAAGGTTGGTTCTTTTTGTCCTTTTGTGATTCTGATCTTGTACACAACTGGAGATAATTTGTCGGTGATTGTGTACGGTCCAGTCCAACGTGGCATGAGTTTACGCGTCAATTTTCTAACCTGAGATTTTGTTTGTCCAGTCAGTGGGGCGAAGACGTAATGCCATACTTTGTCCCCCACTTGTAGTTCATCATATGACGCCTTTTTGTCATAGTATGATTTTCTGCCTTCAGCTGTTTTCTCAAGATTTTTCTGAGCAAAAGCGAAGGTTGCTCGCAGGTGGTGGTTTAGGTCTCTCATGTATTCATGAGTCGTATAAGCAGTGGCTACACTGGCTTCACCTGGTTGATACAACAGGTGTAAGGGAAGTGTCATTTGTCTTCCTGTCATCATTTCAAAAGGAGAGACGCCTGTGGACTTGTGAGGAGTTGCTCTGATGGCCATTAAGACAAGGGGTAACTTCACATCCCAATCTCAGTGGTTAGTGTTTACATACTTCTTAAGTACGTTCACTACTGTTCGATTTGCCCGTTCGACTTGACCAGAAGCTTGAGGATGATGGCTAATGTGGAAGTTAGCCTTCACGCCCAGTGTCTGCCATAAGCTCTGCATTACTTCAGAGGTGAAATGTGTCCCTCTGTCTGAATTAATGCGCACTGGAAGTCTGAAACGAGAGAAGACATGATTCATCAACAGGTAGGCAGTGGTTTGAGCTGTATCATTAGCAGCTGGTAGACATTCTACCCATTTAGTGAATGCGCATGTCACTGTCAGGAAATATTTGTTTCCTCTTGTTGATTTGGTGAGAGGTCCCACCCAGTCAATCTGTAGATCAGACCAGGGGAACACAATTCCTCTGTTTTGTAGAGGAGCTCGGTGTATTGGGTTTGATGGTTGAAACTGACAACAAACCAAGCATCCTCTGATGTAGTCATTTACATCTTTGCACATTCCTGGCCAGTAGGCCACCTGTTTTAAAGCATCTAATGTTGCTTTGGTTCCTCTGTGTCCAGCTGATGGAAGGTCATGGGCATGCACGTGCATCACCCCCCTATGGTTCCGAGGAACCACGAACGTAGGTGATGAGGTTGCGTCGGAAACACGAACTAAAATGCTCTTGACCAATTGTAAGGAAGAACGGTTGTTAAAGAGAGCACGTAGTTCAGGCGTGTTATCAAGATCAGTTGGAGAATGGAACATTGTTGACAGGATCAGAAAGATAAGAAATCATCTTGGCACACGCAGAATCAAGAGATTGTAGTTGGATAATTAAAGTTAAATCAGATTAAATCAAAGTTTAATCAAGTTGAATCAGGTTAAATCAAAGTTTAGATCTAAACAATTGCAAGAATTGAATTAAGTAGAGAATTTAAAATCATAAATGAGAAGGCACAATAAAAGATAAAAGTAGTAATAATTAAACAATGTTTAATAATTGGTTAAGTTTCAATAATGTACAAGTAAGCATTAGTTCAAATACTTTTGACCTTTAATTTCTCAAACTCATTACTCAGAGTCTCCTGCTGGAGATTCTATCATTTGAAGCAGAGTAATGTTCAAAACGACCACTAGGGTTTTAGATTTAAATGGGTGTAGTTATATACACTGACCACCAGGAGTGCTAGCTCCAAGAAAAGGTGTACTTATTTACACTGACCACCAGGGAGCGTCAAAGCTCGACAGGTGAAGGAGGGGCAGAGGAACAGAGAGGGAGGTGTTCACTCTGATGATGACAAATTTTAGGACCGCCCCCCTAATGGCTTGAGATGTTTTGGCTCAAGCGATTCAAATATGGGTCAGACTTGGCAGTGTTGTTAGCTTAGCCTCTAAACATACAGATACAGATGTTCAACACACACAGCTTCAGTGCATTCGGTTTGTCTGTTAACCATTCAGAGCAGAATTCAGAACAACATTCAGCTCACACTTTATTTCCTGAGTTTCAAGCACCAGGGAAACTCATTCAAACTCCTTACTACTTCTGGCTGTAGGGGAACACGTATTATGAAAGTTTGCCTCTTCAATACGTGTTATTCGGGGCACCACCTTCTTTCGAAGGAATTAAATATTAGAATATTTAATCAGTTTATTTCAGTCTCATAATATGAAGTCGCATGTCCGTCCAGATAGTGACTCAAATCACACATAAAAACTCACTGAATCGTCCAATTAAAATTAAGGTGAATATTTATTGAACAACAAGGAAGACAGACCAATAAACAGACAAACGAATAAACAGTTAAACACGGAATGGAATTAACGATGTTATGAACAGGAAATTACGTCAGATTTAGTATTTCTAGAATAAGTGGACTTTCTAACATTCAAGAATCTTAAACACTAGTAAGAGTGGGTGAGGAAACGGAAAATGCTCTTTTAACACGGAAGATAATTTTGAATTTAAGAAAAATTGTAAATTTGGAATGAGAGAGAGGGGAAGAAAAAGATGGAGGCACAGATTTCACTTCCGGGCCACTGAGATACCAACACAACTGTTTTCAATCCTTGTCATGGATTAAATGAAATCGATCTCTTACTTCTTTGCAGCACGGTTGGGAGTTTTCGCTCCTTTAGTTCCCAGAGAGTTCCGTCTGGTTCGAAGCTGCTTTTCTCCAAATGTCGGAACTTTTCCTGGGTTTGGCTGCCGTCTGCTTTGTAAGAATCTGGTAGAGATCTGTCGCTGGAAGGCACTCGTCATGTGTCGAAGGCCCACGGAAAGAATTCTGGGATCTGTAGTTTCTTCCTCCAGCTGGCGACGTGAAGTCTGGATCTTGTGGAATTAAACTATTCAAACAAAATACTTTGCGTGTTGGAACGTCGTAAATGTCGAGAGTGACATAATCCATTCACAGAGAGAGGAAGTCCTGGGTTTTTATGACCCCAGGGGATGTAAAGCTGAGAGAACAGTCACGCATACACACACGCTTCTTCAGTTTGATTAATCAGAAATGAGACTGTTGATGCGTCCTACACATGTCATGTCATGTGTTAACGAAGTCTGTTTGTTATAAAGTGTCTTAATTTGTTCATAGTTAAAGGCAGGGTATACGATTGTGTGAGCGCTCCTCAAGAGGGCGTTATTGCAAAATAAAGTACCACCCCTTGCTTCATGCTCTCCCCCTTGTCTCAATAACACAGGCATGCACAGCCAACAAGGTCTCTCCCTCTGCCACAGTCGCATTCTCAAGCTTCACTTGAGTAACACAAAATACAACCTGATCTTACCTGTCCAGAAGAAAATCGGCAACCAACGCATCGGTTAGCAAGCCCTTAGCTTCCTTCTGTTGACGCCACCGTGTAAATGCAGCAGATTCGCATTTTGGCACGCTCTTTGTTGGCTTTCTTCTTTCTTGTCGCTATTTCCACAACAGCTTTGTGTTTTTTATATATTTTGGGAAGCTTATCAGCACTAATGTCGAACTTGATGCTTCACCAAACAAACACGCCAGCTAATGCAGCTTGCGCAATCTATTTATCTGCTGGCACGACAAAGTAGCGCAACCTGACTTCATGTTTATAGCCCAGAATGAGCATTGCATGTACACGAAGGGGACACGCAGAGGGGGAGGTGCTGGAACACGGAAGCTTTGCATACAGGCCAATTATCCTGGACGGACCATGGAAGTTTATTGGATGAGCTTTTCCCAGGGTTTCTCGCTGTTGAAAGAATGATCATTACTCAGTCTAGTTTAAGAATTCCTAAAATGTAAATTGCCACTGGTATATGAAAAGCATTCTTTGCAGTTTTAAAACAAGTGTTTTAAAATGAAATCGTATACCCTGCCTTTAATCTTCTTTTTATTTTCAATTTTGTTATTGTCAGGATGTTAAATTCACAGTTTATAGGTTGCCGAATCATCTAAAGTACTTTCATATTTCTTGTACTTTTACAAAACAGTGCTAGAAAGGACTCCCTACATACAGAAAATCAAATCAAATCAAAAATACTTTATTAATCCCTGAAGGGAAATTAAGTGTTGTTGTAGATCAGTTCTTCTTCAAGGAGCCATTGTGGAGGGTTATAGCTATGGACAAGAAGGATCTCCTGATCTTAGTTTTCCTAACATTTCTCCTTTGGACAATCGACTTGAGACTCCAGATCAGTCCCCAGAACAGAACCAGCCCTCCTTATCAATCTGTTCAGCCTCTTCATGTCACTTGCTCTGATGCTGCTCCCCCAACAGGTGACTGCAGAGGTGAGCAGCTGACAAACTCCTTTTCTTTTGACGCTCCTCTTCAAATCTCTGTCAGCCAGACAGATTCACACTGGAGTTTGGGAAAATGCTCCTTTAGCCATGTCTCAGTAAAACACATGATGCTGCATTCCCGATACTCTGGCTGGGTCTTCAACAGAGTTTCAAGTTCATCCATTTTGTTAGCAAGAGAGCTCACATTTGTCAATATGACTGATGGAAGTGAAGGTTTAAATCTTCTCTTTCTCTCTTTTCGCTTTGCTCCTGTCCTGCATCCACGTTTTCTTCTTTTAGCTCATCAGGGATCTGGGGTTTCAATTTGAGGATTATTTGAGCCTTAGAAATGTCCATTAACTGCTCTTTCTTGTAAACAAGTCTCTTGTTGCCATGGTTACGCATCATAACAAGTGGCAAAACAGCGACAGATCGAGTGGAAAAAAAAAAAAAACTCAATCAGCAGATTACCCAAATCAGAAGGAAAAGTATTTAAATATAATATTTTCAGAAAAAAATACTAGCAAGAAATAATCTAAAAGAACAAAAAATGCTAGCAATGTCACAGAGCTACTCCAACAAGCTGCCACCATGTGTAGCACTATTCCAGACCTGAAAAAGAAACGAAAAGAGATTTCCCAACTGTTAACGGTGCAATACAATGGGGGAAATTATCATTTGATCCCTTTCTGATTTTGTAAGTTTGTCCAATAACAAAGAAATGAAAAGTCTCAGAACAGTATAATCTTAATGGTAGGTTTATTTCAACAGTCACAGATAGCACATCAAAAGAAAAATTGAAAAACTAACTTTAAATAAAATATAGAAACTGATTTGCACGTCCTTGCATGAAATTAGTATTTGGTGTTATTGTGTGTCTGTGGTGCATATACACTCATACAAAGTTGGAAAAAAAACATCCAGGCTGTTTTGAATGAGATAGGGTTTGCAGTTCAAAATTGTCCTGGCTTCTGACGTAGGAAGCCGGGAGGGGCTTGTGCTCTGATGGTGTTCGCACACCCTCCGAGAATTTACTTCACCCACCAGGTACAGCAGTAACTTCCTCGGACACCCACAATTTTGTTACCGATTCAAAACCAATTGTTCAGATTAGGAAACTCACCACACAAAATGCGGTTGTTTTTTTCTGCTCAGAAGAACACAAAACAGTTCATCAGGTCCCAGTTGAAGAGGACAGAAGAGTAGCATTTGAATTAATTTATAATAGTAGTGTCCCTGCTACCGTTCGCAAAAAATGCCCGGAGCTTAGCTGCTGCTAATGAAGAGCTAACAACGTTATTGGAGCAGAGCTGCTGCTTAGTCGAGCTGTTCCTACAGAAGAGCTACACCGTTCCATCTCTTTCTGGGTCATACTGGTAAGCATGAAGAACTGCATCTCTACCAGACGCAGCAAAACAACACAGATACATGAGTAAATGTCAGACTAACCTTTCAATAACATGCTGTTGGAGGCTCAAAGTTCCTCAGTCCAAAGTTTGTTTTTTTTCAATGGGAAAATGGACGGAGCCATATATCATGAAATCCTGCGCGACAATCTCCTTTTATTCTGCCAGGAAACTGAAAATGGGTCGTGAGTGGGTGTTACAGCATGACAATGACCCAAAACATACAGGAAAGGAAACAAAGGAGTGGCTCAAGAAGAAGCACTTTAAAAGCTCCCATATTATGCACTTTTCACACACTCTGAATCATTTCTTTTACATCTCAGTGACATGTAAAAGCCATGCAGTGTTCAAATTGGCCCTTTATGAAAGTTCAGCTGTTGTTCCCAAACTTGTCTCATCTCACCTAATTGTAAAATGCTCTATTTCATGTGGGGACAGCTCTTTGGCAGCGCTAGCAGCTCTAAGCCCCATCCATCTTTGTTCCCTGCGCATTCGTGTGACATTGGAGACTTTAGCGGTGCTGGTAAACAAACAGCTGATTACATTGAAATTAATGATAAACAAGTGTTGCAGTGCCAAGAAATGGACTTAAGATGTGACTAAAAACTTTAGACTGAGGAACTTTGAGCCTGAAGACTCCAACGGCACGTTATTGAAAGGTTAGTCGGACATTTACTCATGTATCTGTGTTGTTTTGCTGCGTCCGGTTGACATGCAGTTCTTCAAGCTTACCAGTATGACTCAGAAAGAGATGGAACGGTGTAGCTCTTCTGTAGGAACAGCTCGACTAAGCAGCAGCTCGGCTTCTGTTCTTATTAGCAGCAGATCGGCTCCAATAACATTGCGAACCATCAGCTTGAAAAGGTAGTGCGGTCGCGCGCGCAGCTGCACCTGTTTGCAGAGTCACATGATGTAACTGGAGCTAATAGCGTTGGCTAACAGTGTACCAGTAGAGAAGAGCCTCATTCTATGCCGCCAATCTGCTGCAGGGCGAACTATCGGCTCGAAACGATACGAATCAAAGCTGCTCGTCACGTCCAAATATTCCTTAATTTCACCTGTCCCTCTCTGGCGCGTGTGTCAGTTAGAGTGACATGTCAGTCACAGCACAGAATGGCGAGCCTCCTTAGTCCACCAGTCACTCCCATTTTCATGTTATTTTTTAAATCTCAGACTGTATCCAGGGAGGGGGGGGGGGTAAGTTTTCCTTTAAGCAGTTTCACTATGTCTTTTAAATTTGATATATCAGTGTTATCCAGAGTGTCGATTTCTCTCACATTCCTTCGGATTTCTGGGCAGCTAAGTGCTGCTGAGACAGCTGCTAGTTGCTCCAGGTAGCGCACTAGCATGTTGTACGTGCTATTCCACCTGGTCTGGACATCGGTGATGAGTCTAGTCTTTATTTCACGATCCATTTTTTTCAAACTCGATGCGTTTCGTCAGTTTTGTATTGCGATATTTCGCCAAACGATATTTTGTCCCATCCCTAATAGATTGTAACAGAGTTTTTGTGGTGCTACAAATTTTTTTTCTGTGCTACAAACCCTGCAACCTCTGTAGCACCAGTGCTACAAACTAAAAAAGTTAACGTACAGCCCTGGATAGCAATATGCGTGTGCTGTGAGAAAGAACGTATAAAGAGCAGACAAGGAAAAAATTAATAATAATAACATTAATTAAATGGGCAACAAAAGCAGTGAATGAAAGGTGATGAAATCAAACCCTCTAAAAAAAGCATAGAAATGAAAGAAAACCAGAAAACAGATTGAAACTGACTCTCCGCATACCAAATAAGTTGCTGCATTTTTGTAGATCATCTTCTCCTTCTCACACTCACTTCATTTCCCTGATTTTCACTTCTCTCCGTCTATTGTCAATTTCCTGACCAAAAGAAAAGCACATCCACTCCACTGGTGAAGGTTTTACTGTGACAAGACTTTAGATGACTGAATAAATGATGCCTCACCAAGGCAGAGTGCATGAACTCAGACATTTGTATTTCAAACTCACAGCTTGTGCTTTTAACCCAAGTAACTAGCACTGATCAAGAAGTCAGCAACCCAAAGCCTTTGTCCTGCTCTCTAAGATTATTGAAGAGGACACAAGTTGTGTGATAATACTTTTGTAAATGGCAGCAAGGAAACAGTACAACATTACTGATAAATCCTCTGAACCCTTTTCTCATATCTTTCATCCATAAATGGTGCTGCAGTAAACACGAAACACACTGTTTTTAAAATGTCTTGCCTGCTGACAGCTTTCTAAAGTTCTATCCTTTTTTCTATAACACAGTTTGGCAGGTAAGCCAAACATGGAATTAAAGTTGAACATAAGTTCAAATTTATAAATTCAGATAATTAAATTAGATCTGTGTTGGATGCCTAAACTTAAAGGTGATATACCCGATTTCAAATTGCCTAGCTTAGAGTGTCAACAAAGTCATAGAACTCTCGCCCCTCCTGTCAGGCAGAATTCCTAAGCCCCCCCCCCAGGTTTTGAAACACACGTAGCCCCAGAAAACGACCAAGTGCAAGACACTGGTCCGCAAGAAAGGAAAAAATGTGCTTTAGAACAAAAAAATACATAAATTACAGAACTGAAAACTTTTAAATATTTTCTGTATTAAGCTTGATAATACAGTATGTGCTGAACACAATATATTCCACCAACCTCCGAAGTCCTCGTGTACATGTCCCTTATATAACTTATCACTTTTTTCTACATGGAGGCAGGTATTTCAATCAAGTTCATGTTCAAAACTACGTGGACATTTGTTAACGATTTTTAAAATTTTTTTTATCATTGCTTGGGATTGTCTTGAAAAAAACAACTATGTATAAATCGGAAAGACTTTTCCTTTCATACTGTCATTTTCCCAACCATCATTCATTATAAACAGGCCCTGGCATTTGTCTTTTTTTCCCCTTTCTAGCCAGCCCTTCATTGCTTAATACTTACTCATAAAATCATTTTATAGGGAAAGTAACAATGTTTTAAATATTCACTCCATCTTTACTGGGCTAATAAAAATTCAGACAGCACTACAGTTCTAATCACGTGAACTGCTTATTTTGCAGCTCACCGAAGGGCACAGAGCAAGTATTCAGTAATACATAGTATTAGCACTTCTGTAAAGAGAATGACAGCATAAAAAATTGGTTGATTTTAACACATACTAAGCTCAGTGCACTTTTCCTGATGAGTTTTACAAGTTCACTCTGGCAGCTAAAGACAATGTTCACATATATATGCTTTGATATATTTTTTTGCTTTTCATTTATCGTTTGTTAAATTATATCTCATATGTATTTAATATCTAAATGGCAGATTACACGAACTAATAACTTTTCCAAACCAGGTGGTCTTTTTATGTAAAATCTGCTCAAATATGATATGTCTTCATAAAAAGGCAGCAGAACCGTTTTGACAATTTTTTGATGAGCTTCTTTTTTATGCTCTAAAGTTATTCATCTAAGTTTGATTAACTGAATTTCAGTTAAAAATCTTGAATAAAGGCATAACACCCATCGAAATCCTTTCATTACAGAATTTGCTGCCTTTTAATGCCAGGAAACCATTTTAATATTCAGGAGCAGAGATAATAGTATCTTTGCAATGGTGCAGAATTTCCAGGAATGCTTATGGCTAGAATGTCTGTGGTCAGTAACCAAATAGTGATGTGCATTTTATTCAGAAATACTATTCAATTTTTAAATGAATTATTCCATTTTGTTTGGAATGTTTTATAGCACCCTCATTCCCAAAAGATATCCACACACAGCACACATGCTCATGTCTAAAAACCTAAAGACCTCATTCATGAAATTCATGTATTTTTGTTTCACTGTGAGGATAGCAATAAATGATTACTTACTTTACAAAAAATGGTGGGGGGAGTAGCTGGATTAGGGGTGGGCAACTCCAGGCCTCAAGGGCCACTATCCTGCACATTTTAGATGTTCCCCTGTTTCACCACACCTGCTGCAGATGAACAGGTCGTTAACAGGCTTCTATAGGACTTGCTGAGAGGTTGCAGATTTGAATCAGGTGTGGTGAAACAGGGGAACATCTAAAATGTGCAGGATAGTGGCCCTCGAGGCCTGGAGTTGCCCACCCCTGAGCTGGATGAACAAAAACATTAAATTAACCAGATTTAATTTATCACATTCACTCTATTAATTTAGCACTTCATTTTAACTGGGGCCAATGTGAGCAACCCCTTTAGAATTTTGAATTAGTCTTTCTTTTGTGTTTTTACTTCAAAAAAGACAGAGTACTTGACGTTGTGATGAAGACTTTCAGTGAATATAGTTTATGTATCAACTACAATCAAATGTAACAATGCTTGAAGGGATTTTTAGTTTTGTCTTTGCTAACTCCCATAGCTACTGAAAAAAAAATTAACGCATTCTGTAAAAGAAATAAAAGTCCACACTGGTCACTGACTTAACTATAAACAGACAAAACTCAAAGTAATTACAAATTTACTAAAAATCAATTCATGAAAACCAGACATCATTTTTGAATTATGTTTCAGCTGAATAATTATAGGAAACAACTGATGAAACTGTATCCCAATGACTTAACTTTTCATTAGACTTTGAGCCTGTTTAAAAGGCATGAAGGGATAGACAGACGGAGAGACAGGTTTCATTTATCCACCAAAAGGGGGAACTTATCTAACCTGGCTCTGCCAGATCTATGTGGAGTCCCACCGCTTGTCGAGTTGGATACACACATACATCTGGAACCGCTCCATTTGAAACCGTCTATAAAAGGGAGGGACATCAAATATTTTAAGCTGAGTGGAGGACACGCTAGCAAGTGTCTGCCTTTGATGATGTGTTTTTAGCCAATCGCAGTAAATCAAGCTCTTGCAAATCCATTCGGGAGTAAAACACACACATTGTTAGCACTAAGAAAAGCAAAACACATCTTTACCATCAAGAAATGCACAAACTTTGCAAGCGATCATTCAGAAATGGAAGGAGTATGGCACAACTGTAAACCTACCAAGACAAGGTCGTCCACCTAAACTCACAGGCTGAACAAGGAGAGCGCTGATCAGAAATACAGCCAAGAGGCCCATGGTGACTGTGGACGAGCTGCAGAGATCTACAGCTCAGGTGAGGGAATCTGTCCATAAGACAACTATTAGTCATGCACTGCACAAAGTTGGCCTTTATGGAAGAGTGGCAAGAAGAAAGCCATTGTTAAAAGAAAACCATAAGAAGTCCCATTTGCAGTTTGCCACAAACCATGTGGGGGACACAGCAAACATGTGGAAGAAGGTGCTCTGGTCAGACGAGACTACAATTGAACTTTTTGGCCAAAATGTAAAACACTATGTGTGGCGGAAAACTAACACTGCACGTCACTCTGAACACACCATCCCCACTGTCAAATATGGTGGAGGCAGCTTTATGCTCTGGGGGTGCTTCTCTTCAACAGGGACAGGGAGGCTAGTCAGAGTTGATGGGAAGATGGATGGAGCCAAATACAGGGCAATCTTGGAAGAAAACCCCTTCTCACGTGTACACCACTTTGTATTGGTCTTTCATGTGGAATTCCATTAAAATCGATTCATGTTTGTGGCTGTAATGTGACAAAATGTGGAAAAGTTCAAGGGGGCCGAATACTTTTGCAAGCCACTGTAATTACACTAAGACACGTACAATATATTGAAACCCCTAATTTGGTACCATTTTAGAATTTAACATGTCTCCTTAGGGCAGAGAAGGGACTAGGATTTGACCCTGTGCACCAATTTTGCCGAAATAAGCAGATACATCCTTCAGCTAGCCGAGGACGTTCCTCCCGGGTCCTCGATTAAATTAATGATTTTCTCAACCACACTAAGATGGTGACCTCTACGGCCATGTAAAGGTTTTGCCCAGCACTCAGCCTCTGACAGCCCCACAATTTTGCAGTGGTCACCTCAGTGCTCAGTGGTCAAGCTCTTACAGTCCTGCAGTCTAGCACTGATAACCCCCCGAGTGCTCACACAGTTTCGCTCCAGGCTCATGCAGTCTTGCACCCGGGCCAGGGCTTTACAAAATCCCCCACTCAACCCTCAGGGACGACCAAATCAAACTAAATCTTTTACTAATTTACAGCAAAAGAAATTCAACTCACCGGACCCATTGTGAGACAAGGCTTCGGAATTTCGGCACTGATGGTGAGAGTGATCAGTGGAAATCCCCAGGCTGTCTCACCCTGACCCAGTTTGGTTCTCCCCCATCAGATGAGGAATCCTGTTCGTAATGTCATCTGTCGCGGCAAATGTTTCGATCTTGAAGGAATCAGGGCCTTCATTTATCAATCATTCGTACACACAGATCTGTGCGTATTTTGTGTGTTGGAACAATTCTACGCATCGTGGGGTATTTATCAATTTGTACTTATACGTAGAAATGTTCCTAAATATAAGTAAAGCTCTGGTCGTGCTTACGCACAGCATCTAGTGGTAGAACATGGAACCGAAATTCTGACGATGTCTGACTGATGTCATCAGAACACTGAATGTCTCTGAGAGACTGATAAGCTATGAGCTGCAAATTCAGTCTGGGCCCAAAGTGTTAGATCACTGTGACCATAAATTCGTTCACAATTTATGTGATACTAGTGCATTAAAAAGGGGGAGGGCAGTTCCAGTGGTGAACATCCCACAGCTGGCTGACAGCAGAATCCCCAGCCCCCCCAAAATGTGGGGGTTTTCTTCATCAGAAGGGTACCCACAAATTCTTCCATATTCGTGTTCCTTAATTTTCCCCTGTTCTGTGGATCAGTGAGGAGGGATCAGTGTGCACTCTGGCTGAATATCCACCCTGAACTAAAATTGTTTCTCTAAACTGAGGTCACTTAAAGAGTTATCTCAAACATGTAAGTTACTGTTTGCTGATAACCTCTTTAAAAAAAAGAGCATGCCCTTTGAAAATCTGAACACTTTAACCTCTACAGCTGAGTTCTATGTGGCTGTGCTGTAATTTTGTGAAGCTGTTGGCCAATGCAAAAAACAAACACCATGGTGTAAGTAAGAACTGCTTGCACCATCTTCAAAACTTTATTGGTTAAAACAAGCAGATAAGACACAAACATGTACTGTGTGTAAAATACCTTTATAATTATTAATTATATATCTCTGTTTTGGGGCCTCTTCTTTTTATTATTTACCTCCTTCCTCTTGGCAATATTTTCCAGAAATATAATATCCAATTCCATTGCTATGTAGATGACACCCAGCTCTAAATCTCTCGTACGCCCAATCCTTCTTTCCCATCCCCTTCCCTTCTGAATGTTTTACATGATTTAAAATCCTGGTTTTCATTCAACTTTCTCAAACTCAATAGTAGCAAATAAAACTGAGTTTATAATCGTTGGTTCTCCTTCCACCATCTCCAGGGTTAACAGTTTTTCACTCTCTATTGACAACTCTTAGTTCTGCCCTCCACTCAAGTAAAGAGTCTGGATGTCATCTTTGATAGCACCCTATCCTTTCAAGCTCATATAAATAATGTCATTCAGTCTGCATATTTTCACCCACGTAATAGCCATCACCTTCATCCTTTCCCTTACGCAACACTCTACAGCTATACTGGTTTACAGTTTTGTCACATCTCATCTCGACTATTGCAACTCTCTTTTCTTCGGTCTTCCACAGAAATTGCTCCAGTTAGTTCAAGACTCAGCTGCCCACCTGGTTACAAAAAAACCCTATTCCCACCACATCACCCCAGTTCTTCATCAACTGCACTGGCTTCCCATAACTTCAATAATACATTTTAAAGTAGTCCTTTTCACACTTTTAAGGTCATTTATTATCTTGCCCCATCATGTCTGTCTGATCTCAGCTGTTCCCTCACATTCTTTTCCACTCTACATCTCACTGCTCTTTCTATCCACCTCGTCACTATGGGAGCTTGCGCTTTTCGTCGCTCTGCTCCCAAACTGTGGAACTCTCTTCCACCGGATTTTAACAACACTGATTCTCTTGTTTTATTTAACTCCAATCTTAAAACCCACCTGTTCAAACTTGCTGTTAAACAATAGTCTGCTCTTAGTATGTTCTTAACGATCTAATTATTAATTTTTAGAATGTTTGCTTGTATTTATGATTTTGCTCTCTACCATTGTATTTTGTAAAGTGTCCTTGGGTGTTTTGAAATGTGCTTCAAAAAAATTTTTTTTTGATAAATACCTTTACACTGCCATTCAGCTTTAAGGATGACCACTGGTTTGATACTGCTAAATACAAAGACTGAAGGTTCCAAGAATCTTTGTTGTTCATGAAAAATGAAATGAAATTAAAAATACTTTATTTATCCCAGAAGGGAAATTCAACTGGAGATACAGAGAACAGCATGGCCTTCACTCTCCAGGCTGCCGAGGGTCACAGTGTGCCCAGCGCACGTCGATCAGGCCAGCCAAGATCACACAGGAGAATACATACAAATACATACTGTACATACATATACATAAGCACACATCAGCCTGTGTGTTAGGAAAAAATATAAACCAGAAAAGAACACATGAGGGGAGAAAGGTAAAAAAAATTCCTCTCACGCAGCACCCACTGGGTGGCGCTGTTTGAGATTGAAAAAAAGTCTTAACGAGGGACAATAAACGAGACATGTCAAGAACTTTTGTAGGGATGTGAAGGGCGATCAGTGTGTGTATGCATGCAGAGAAGAGTCAAGGACACCATCTCTGGGCCAGAACCGATGTTATGTCTGTCCTCAGTCTGTTGGCGTCCAGTGGACAGGGGAAGGGAGGGGCTGTGGTCCTCCGTACTCACTGCTCCAGGAGACTTTAGTACATTTGCCTTGAGGCCAGCCGAAACAAAGATAAGAGTGATTAGATCGAAGCCGAAAAATTTCAGCAGCTCCTGTTGTCCATATGGTACACTTTTGTGGAGAATCCCAAATAGCCAAGTAAAACCAAATTACATGAAACAGCCAATCAATCACTCCTCCACATAGAACTGAACCTGCAGCTTCTCCAAGATGACACCCATTCTTCCAGTGAGATCCAACCACATCAGTCAGTGATCCAGACCCCGGAGCTTTCTAGTCCGACTGCTGCCAGATAAGGTTACTTCCTCTCCTTATTTTTCCAAATTTGTCAATACGTCAGGTGACTGCCAGCTCCAATCAGCAGGTTCCCACGTCAGTAATCCAAATAAATACGTCCTCCACCGACAAAGCGTGGGTCGAGTCCGAGCATGGTGGCTCCCCCTTCTCAAGCCTCAATTGTAGTAAAAAAAAAAGTTTTCCAATGTGTAAGTGACCACGATACCAGATCCATATAAATTTCCAGTTCATAGCAGCCAGTACAGAAGGCACAGAGACATGCAGACACGAGACAGAAGCAGGAAAGGGGGGGAGGGTTGAAGAAGATAAGGGAGAAGCTGCGAAATGCGACTGTCCTCGACAAGAGCAAGACAAGAATCATAGGAGAGTTCATAGGAAACAATGTGGTTTACAGCTGGCAGTATCACACAAACAATTCAAATGTCGCATCTTAAGACACAGTTCAAGAAACAAGTCATTGTTTCAGTTAAAAAATAAAATCTTTAGGCTGGTGTGCCATTGTTAGCAACAATCCTCAACAATCAAGTTCTGTGATTCTCTTTCCTTCACTTTCTCCTATAAAGGGTCTGTTGACTGTGCATTATCTAAAACTTAAAATTAGTTTTAAACCATTTAATTTTAGGTCCAATTCACAATGAAGTGTTCAGAAATGTCCTTTATTAATGTAATTCTCTTTGTCTTTCAGGTCTATATCTGGTGTGGATGTGGATCTGGATTTGGTGCATATGGAAATGCAAGATACAAGTGGAGGTGCTGTAATGTTTCATGTTAATTCAGATCATGATACTGTACTGTGGAGTTACACACACCAGCATAGCAAAATCTGAGTTCAGATCTCAAACATTTAAATTTATTGGCTTGTAGATGGAAATGTTCAAGAAGCCAAGTTAGCCTTAACAAGCCAGACATTCGCATTCCACTGCTGTGCCTGACATGAAATATGTGTATTCTTAAATCAACAATAAGAAATATAAATATACAATTGAGACTGTTTTTGTTAGAGGCCATTCCATTAAAAAATGTTTTTCTGTTTAATATTTTTGCTCCACAGGTGTTCTTACCTTCATAGTGGGTGTGAAAACAGGTCAATAACTTCTCTTTCAGTTTTAATCTCTCAAACTAGGTGGCGATAACACACAAGTTCTCCCGAGTCCGAAAGGCCTGTATCTGTTTTGTCACAACTCCTTTGTTCGTTAGTATTCGGCAGCTCCTGCAGTTGAAACCATGCCTAGCATGTAGCTGGCTAAATGCTGTAGCATAACGTAGCAAACAGGAAGAGAGTCAGTGTCATAGCAAATTGCTAGACACAACTTGATAAACTGCATTCTATCAGCCAGGTGAAGAGGGAAAACGCGGGTATTCACACAAGTTGTGGTAAATGCCAAGTTGTTTCTTCCCCTCCCACTGAGACTCTCTCAAACGCAGTAGCAAAAACTCAGAACAGAAGGGAAAAAAAAGGGCACAGGCAAAAAGCTTATTGACAGAACCAAAAGTTGCTCTTCAGAATAATAGCCAAGTAGTATGAGTAATGCAGAATTAGGAAAGAACTAAAAAAAAAGTTTCAAAGAAACAGAATATGAATAGTTAAGAACTAAAAATAAATGTTTGGTTTTGAAAAAAAAAATGCTTACTCATACCAACTCATAATCTCTTCCATATAACTAATTATGAGAGAGCAGAGTCAGTAGACACAGACAGGTTACAATGTGAAGGGCATGAGAAATCTGTTTTTATACGAACAGGTTCTTTTCTCTTTGTCTATAAACCTCTCTTCTAGGGAAAAGGAAACACCTTTTTAAGAGCTGGCACTCTTGCAGAGCATTGTGAAATCTGTCAATGTGAACAGGACTGCCTGTGTTTGTGGAGGGTGAAAAGAAAGGGTTGTCTATCTTGGCCAGCTGCCCAGATACAGGAGCTCTTCCTGGGGATAAGCACCACCACATGGTCTTCCCTCCTCTCTATCCTCTTCCATTCCAAGCCCAGATAGATGGAGAATCAAAAGGGCTGGAGCAATCAGGCATGCAAAACCAATCTGTTCACCTTGCTGCCCATCACATGTGGCATGTCCAAGGTTAAATGATATCCAACAAAAAAGGACACAGAGTTAAGGTATTCTGTTTAAGATGAGGATCCGGGCCCTTTTTCTGCCCCTAGAACCTCTGGCTGACAAAAAGTATAGGACTCTAGAGAAATTGAGGTGGTCAATTGATGGATGAGCCATATGTGCATAGGAGACTAACATGGAGTGTTTCTGTGTGAGTGTCATTAGGGATATTGGAGTTCAAGAATTCAATTGGATTCAATAATACTTGAATAATCAAGTATCCCCCAAAGGGGAAATTAGATGGTGTAGTAACTCATTATCTAAGTTTCTTCAGAGAGTCATTATAGATGGTTATAACTGTGGGCAGGGAGGATATCCTGTAATTGTTGAGATTGCATTACAGTTGAAGAAGCCTCTGACTGAAGACACTCAGTTGCTAAATTGTCGCATTGTGAAGAGGATGCTCAGGTTTTAATGTTTTTTATGTTACAAAGCAGCTCATCTCAGTGGGTCAAAGAAGAAGGTCACTCATTCTGAGTGCAGGAGGTTTCTTCCTGTTAAAAGACAGTTGTTTCTTTGCATTGTTGCCGGTCATACTGCTCCCGATCCGGGATTGTGTTAAATTGATGATTCAACCCAATCGGCTGGTTCCTTTGATAGGAAATGTTTTTGTTAAAGAGGCCATTCCAATAAAAACGTTTTTTCTGAGGTTTCTGTTCAATATTTTAGCTCCACAGGTGTTTTTACCTTCATAGTGGGTGTAAAAACAGGTCAACAACTTCTCTTTAAGTTTTTATCTCTCAAACTACGCAGATGGCTGTAGGTTTTTTCCTTATTCTATCAAACCTTTTGTTATTATAAATAGAAGAATCAAGACCATGCAAGAAGTTTGGTTCAAAACTCAGCTGAGGAGCGTGTCAGCGTACGCAGCACCTCTACGAGACAGCTCTGACAACTCTGATGTTCCCTCTTCAGCTCAGTGTCTTTATTCACTTAGAAACAACAATAACAGATAACATGAATCATCACTCCCAAATCAGTCGAGCCAGTGGCGGGTAGCACCTCACAATTACCTTGGATTAGGAAAAACAAAGTGTTCTGAGGGAGAATGTGTAAGTCAGAGACCTCAATTTTAGCATACGGGTCTGACTCACAGGATTTTAATGCAAATGACCCAGAGCAGTCAGATGAGTGGTGCTCGTCTGGATCAACCGGGAGGTGTCAATAAAACACTGTTTTTAGTGTCAAAGACACTTTTCTGCATAGTGTGTCTCGTTTCACAAAAAGCCCATTTTCTCAATTTTTTTGTCAGAAAATAAAAGTTTTTGATGAAATCACCTATTTTCTACTGCAGGTGGTGAAAGAATGGAAAAGGCTAGAAACAAGCTGTTTGTTCCTGATGGAAGTAGATAATATTTTCTTTGTTTTGATAGTTTTGGTGTTTATATAGTCATAAAGCACAACATTCTGCGGATCTTCAAAAACCGTAAAAAACGCTCAAACATGCTGGCAGTGAAGGGCCTCTGTTCAGAAAACCACTGACAACCAATGAGTTAAAATCATGCGCACGCCTTTTTGACAGCTATCTTATGTAATAGAAGTCCAGGGTCAAAATTCTCAAAGTGATAATTGGACATGTTTATTTATTTCAAGTTTATTTATTTATAAAGCACCAGTTCATGACAAAGTCATTTCAAGGCACTTCACAGAAAAATCAACCAATTAATAATAAAACATTTTCTATCTAAGGAACCAGCCAATTGGGCTGAATTGTTATTTCAGCACAATCCCCCATCCTGAGCAGCACGATTGGCGACAGTGGAAAGGAACAACTCCCTTTTAATAGGAAGAAACCTCTAGCAGAACCTTCTGCCGCCCATCCTGACATGCCGAAAACCAACAGACAGGGTTGGTGCTGTTCAATGAATGTGCGAAGTACAGGTGCAACCCAGAGGTTTAAATACTGACAAATACAGGTGTGAGGTGTGAGAGTGATTAGGGAGAGAGCAGGTGCAGGTCATCAACAAAATAACAGGACATACACAACACCAACAAACCTAAGAAAACAATAAACGTGTGGAGAGACCTAAGATACAGAGGACCTTAGATGATACATGGCAATAAATGTAAATTGTCACACTCAGTCACCGATGTCTTATTCATGCTGCTCACAGAGTGCATCCCAATTTGAAGCCTCAAAAGTATTTATTGCCTCCTGTGACCATCTGCTCACAGTTTTTTTTTTTTTATCACAATAACTTGGGCCAGGAATCGATTAAAACAAATTAACTAATTAATCGCACATCTGAAAAAAGATTAATCACGATTATTCACAAATATTTTCATTTTATTTAGAAAGTGCATAACCACCTGAAGTGTAACAAAAAAAAACTTAAAGGGACTTAAGGCAAGATTTGTGAAAAACTACACATGCATTTCCAGTTTATTCAATGCTAATGGGTCATGAAGCATTAAAAACCCAAAATAACAAGGCCATCCGCATATATGTCTGTTGCCTTGGAAACGCTGTGTGCTACATAATGCGCTGCAGTTCGACATCCGAATTTCCCGCGCAGTTGTAGGGATGTGACGTAAATTGACGCTGCATGCGCGTTGCCGACAGCTCTTGAACAGGAAGTACATGGCCGCCGTGGACTTGGATTCAAACACTGAAGGTATACTTATGGATGTTTCTGCAGCCATCAAACGACCTGCATCCACTCTCACCCCCCAAAAAAGTGGCACCACGAAGAAAAAAAAGACTTTATCAGCGGCATCTCGTGAGTCAAAAAACAAACATGACCAAAGCCGGGCAGGCACCCGCATAAATATTGGATATGCGTTCGGTTCATGGAGGGAACTTCAGCTGCATTTGGGAGTGAAAACGGATGCTGACATGGCTCATTTCCTTGTGACCAGGTGAGAAAACATTATAGGTCGTGTTTAGAGCCTGATACAGTATGAAAATGATGAGATCAAATCAAATAACAGAGTGGAGAGACCTGACGTGAAGTATGTTAGCCTCCCCGGTGCAGTGCTGTGAAGACGAACAGTCTGTAAAGTGTCTGTGCGCGCTCCCGTGCCGGCTTGGCTGGTGGCTGCAGTTAGCTACAGCGCCTGTCGCGGCAGCACTGAGTCAGATTTTGTAAAGCTGCCTTAAGTTCCTTTAATACAGTCTTAAAAAGAGAAAACTTAAAACAAATACAGTTTCTGTTCAAAAACATTCTTTGAAATGTTCTCATGTAAACAATGAACAGAAAATAAATCTTGTACCATTAGCTTATGTTATTCAATGTCATTTTCCACAGCAGCAGTAGAACATCAAACAAAATTCACACAGGTTTTTTTTAATAGTACAAAAACATAAAAATGACCACCTGTCAAAACCAAAAACTATACTGCAATATTTTTGTTTAGCAGCACAACTCATTGAAATATTGCACAAAATTACTGCACAAAACTTTCCTAATATGCTTGTAGCATCTAACTTCTACAAGTTTATAGGCACAATTCAGATTTTGCAGGGTTAACTTTCACAAAAATGGCAGAAAAATAACCTGAAAGATCAAAAATAGGTCATTGATACAAATGTTAATTTGATTCACATTGTTTGAGTTTACAACATAAAAAAGGAGGATAAAATAAATTTAGGTTAATTTCTAGAAGTAAAAAAAGGTCCTTTAACTAAACTCACTCCTCTTTGCATGGAAGATGTTCACAAGGAAACTGTCTCACAGCTGCTGTCATATTGTGTGCACTGTCAGTTCCAAGCATTGAGATCTTTTTGTCTATATTCCATCCACATGTAATTCTCTCAAAGTGCTGCGTGCAGGCTTCAACATAGTGGCGTTCATTAGATTTGCTCACCGTTAAAGCAAAAGATTGCAGATGCCAGTCATTGTCAATGAAGTGAGCTGTAACCCCCAAATAGTTCTGTTTATTCTGGAAGGCAGTTTATACTGATTACACTGTAATGTAGTGGAGTCTGTACCGGAGCCAAGATGGCCGTCGACTGCTCACCAGCATCAGTAGGCTGAAGCGCTGGACGAAGCATCTAGTGATCTATATAATGTCTATGAGAGACACATTAGAATCTGGGATGTGTTTCTACAACTGTGTAAAACAGTAAAACACAAGATACAGTATTCCAAATGCTCTGGCTGGGTCCTCATTAGCTTTTCAAACTTGTCAATCTTATTTGCAAGAGCTCTCACTTCCCTATTTATGATTGATGGAAGAGATTACTCGAGTCAGCTACAGTGGGGCAAAAAAGTATTTAGTCAGCCACCAATTGTGTA
>SSNP01000173.1:9751-24704 GCA_006937955.1 Pachypanchax playfairii | reverse complement strand
CTGAACTCCTCAGCCCACATGTGTGAAGGTGCAGGTGTGAGAGAGTGACTGTGTTCCAGCATTTTCTATATTACCAGCTTGTCACCTCTCAGTGGGGAATAATGTCTCAATATTGCTGATACAGCTGCTGGTTGAAATTCAGCAGTGGGTGAGCTTTGCAAACGGCACTAACCGCTCTGTGTTTGTGAGGATATCTCCCCTCTGGACATTTGGATGCTGGAGCTACTATATTTCTGTGGAGAAGCTGTCACATCTTATAGAATTTGGAAAATGAAGTCTCAATTTTTCTGTTTGCCTAGTTTCTTTTTTCCCCCTTATATCCATGTTCCTTTTTTTGCAGCCTCTGCTTTTTGTAATTGCTTAACAGCACAACTTTGTTTGCTTACTACATTGTTTTGGGCTCTGTAGTGAAAAGAAATAATTTTGATCCTCACAGAAAGAGATTAGAGCTTTTAAAACGCGCAAAAGGCTATGAACAATAATCTTACGTGCTGTTGAAAGCTCTTTGAACAACTTGAATTGAAAGAAGCACTATACATTTGACCAAATTGTTGAGCTCACTGTACTGCCATTTTAAAGGGGGGGTATTATGCTTTTTTCAGACACACAGTTCCACTCTATACTCCAATGACTATGTTACCTTAAGTTGATCTGTAAAAGCTGTAAATAAAAAAAACAACCTTTAAGAAATTTGCCCTCACATCATGGCGGCTCCAGACACCTCGATATTGGCCTCTGTCTCTTTAAGACCTTCCGACATTCCCCCTTCAGCACGCTGAAGAAATGCTAACAACAAAACAACGTGACAGCGTGGAACATCACCTTCACGCCGGACATAACAACACAAAAGCCAGCTACAGTACACCGATTGTAGGACAGTTTAAGCTAAGAAATGCAAACAACAAAACAATGTGACAGCGCGGAACATCGCCTTTACGCCGAACATAACACAAAAGCCAGCTACAGTACACCGATTGTAGGACAGTTTAAGCTAAGAAATGCCAACAACAAAACAACGTGACAGCGCGGAACATCGCCTTCATGCCAAACATAACAACACAAAAGCCAGCTACTGTACACCGATTGTAGGACAGTTTAAGCTAAGAAATGCTAACAACAAAACAACGTGACAGCGCGGAACATCGCCTTTACGCCGAACATAACACAAAAGCCAGCTACAGTACACCAATTGTAGGACAGTTTAAGCTAAGAAATGCTAACAACAAAACAACGTGACAGCGCGGAACATCGCCTTTACGCCGAACATAACACAAAAGCCAGCTACAGTACACCGATTGTAGGACAGTTTAAACTATTCTACAATCGGTGTACTGTAGCNAGTTTAAGCTAAGAAATGCCAACAACAAAACAACGTGACAGCGCGGAACATCGCCTTCATGCCAAACATAACAACACAAAAGCCAGCTACTGTACACCGATTGTAGGACAGTTTAAGCTAAGAAATGCTAACAACAAAACAACGTGACAGTGCTGAACATCGCCTTTACGCCAAACATAACACAAAATCCAGCTACAGTACACCGATTGTAGGACAGTTTAAGCTAAGAAATGCCAACAACAAAACAATGTGCGGAACATCGCCTTCATGCCAAACATAACAACACAAAAGCCAGCTACTGTACACCGATTGTAGGACAGTTTAAGCTAAGAAATGCTAACAACAAAACAACGTGACAGCAAGGAACATTGCCTTCACGCCGAACATAACAACACTAAAGCCAGCTACTGTACACTGATTATAGGACAGTTTAAGCTAAGAAATGCTAACAACAAAACAACGTGACAGCGCGGAACATCGCCTTCACGCCGAACATAACAACACAAAAGCCAGCTACAGTACACTGATTGTAGGACAGTTTAAGCTAAGAAATGCTAACAACAAAACAATGTGACAGCAGTTGAACTTACCGGTGCTGGCTGCAAAGACGTTCTCCTGAGAGTTGGAACTGCATTGTCTCTAAGTTACAGCTTAGTTACTAATCCACTGTCAAATAAACTTTTGTTTAGAAAACAATCCTCGTTAAAGTGCCTGGCACAAATGAAACAGATCTTTTTCGGAGGAGGGTCGCTTCCATAAATAAAGTCCAACCATTTCTGACGAACAGTCTCATTCTTTGGAAGACTAAAAAGAGGGCAGCCGTCTTGACATCCAAAGATACATTTCTTCTATGATGGCATTTTGGAGTTATGAAAAGCGCCCAGAAAAGTTGTCAGTAGTTAAGCTCAGGAAAGGTGCACTCTTGCAGTTCTACCAGGTGTTTGCTAATTGCTGCTACCGCTGCTCTGCCTGAGTTACACGTGGCGGAGGGGTGCTCTCCTGTGAGGGGAGCAGTGGGCATGAGCTTGGCAGGTAACGAAATATCGGGGGCGTTTCAAGTTTATTTCAAGTTAATTTATTTATAAAGCGCCAGTTCATGACAAAGTCATTTCAAGGCACTTCACAGAAAAATCAACCAATTAATAATAAAACATTTTCTATCTAAGGAACCAGCCGATTGGGCTGAATTGTTATTTCAGCACAATCCCCCATCCTGAGCAAGCACGATTGGCGACAGTGAAAAGGAATGACTCCCTTTTAACAGGAAAAAACCTCTAGCAGAACCCGGCTCAGGATGGGTGGCCTTCTGCCTTAGCCGACTGGGGTCTGAGCTGACAGGAAAGAGACACAGACAAACACCGATGGATTTTGGCCAGTCATCATGTCTATAGAAAGATAAACAGAGAAACAGTTAATGACAGCAGTAACAATCAAAGCAATAACAATTTGATGGCTCTAGTGGGAATATTTCATTGTTTGTTTATGTGAGATACATCCTACTCAGAGGCAGCCAGAGTAAAGAAAGACAGCAGGGTGAAGAAATGTGGTCAGTATGTCCTCCGGCAGTCTAAACCTATAGCAGCATAACTAAAGGGAAAGCTCAGGAGAACCCAAGCTAACCCTGACTGTAGGATTGTGTAAAAAGGAAAGTTTTAAGTCTATTCTTAAAACTACACAAGGTGTCTGCGTCACGGATAAAAAGTGGAAGCTGGTTCCACAGGAGAGGAGCCTAATAACTAAAAACTCTTCCTCCCATTCTGCTTTTAGAAATTCTAGGAACTACAAGCAGACCTGCAGTCTGAGAGCGAAGTGCTCTTTGTTTCAAAGAGAAATGGGCATTTCTGGGAGGAATCAGGCAAACGGCTTTCAAAATGGCTGCCATGAGAGTGTCTAAAGATTACTCAAACATACATAAATGAACTAAAGAAACATTTTAGGCATGATTTTAATGAGGGAACGACATGATAACATGATGTAAAGCTTGAAAAAGTCAATTTTTAATACTACCCCCCTTTAAAGCAATTATAATCTTATTGGTATAGTAGTTAGTTGTAGTAGCGCTTCTCAAATTTCATGATATTTCCACTCATAAATGTAATGTATAATTGATGAGGGTGAGAAGGTTTATAAAGTAGTATTTGTGTATGACATTTTTGAGAATATTTGAATGCAGAAATCATCTTTCTGGAAGTGACTTTGCTCAGATTTCTCTGAAGTCATACGAATAACTCCACTTCAAGACACATCTATGGATCTAACTAATTTAGCTTTTTGATTGATTGATTTGTATTTTGGATTAAACATTGACATTGTGAAACATTATAATACATTGGTCAAGCAATAAAACACCAAATAGTCAAAAATTAACACCAGCTGGTCTTTTAGCATAAATAAAAATTTATCAAGTATTTGAATGCTTTCCTTGTCTTTACCTACTTGTGCAAATACATTTGTAACATCTTCTTTTTGTCTGTTTTCTTACAGTTACAATAATATGTTCTCTACTGTTTCTTCTTGTTTGTCTTTCTTTATAGGTTATCTGTATGTTACCTGCCTCATCCAGAACTGCTCAGATAAAATGGTGACCGCCCAGTTCCTCGGTAAAATCGACCACAACTCCCTGGTTGTCCAGGACAACTACATATTTGTGAAGGTAAACTTCACCACTTTGTGGAGTTACTTACAGTACTTTCTAAACTATTAAGCCAAATCCACAAAACTTCTTAGGTCTTTTGTCTGAGATGAAGCTGTTCTCAAGAGAAATAAAAAAAAATAATCCATTAAAGTGATGCAAGGATGTCATACTGGATACTGGCAAACATGTACCACTCAGACATGTCAGATTAGATTTTTATAAATAACTTTTAGATATAAGGTTATTTTTTATTCACCTTTAGGACTGTTAAAAATAAGATTCCTAAATTACATGTAATAACAACACTAAACATACATATTTAGTGGCCAAGACAACCATTCATTGTGTCAATGATGTTTAAACTTGGCAGAAGTAATCAGCTTTCAATATTGAAACTTCAATGACAGCTTTTAGAACATTACTCTCTACCTATTATTTAAATTAATCTCACAACTTCAGAGCCGGTTTCACTTCAGGGCCAAACCGATAAAAAACAGGCTTCACATAAACTTTCTGATCACGTTCTAATCTAGTTAACGGCCAATGTTTTGTTCTGTGCTGCAGTGTCTTTGGGTGATGTGACAGATGAATAACGTCTTTAATGAAAAATTCAACCCCGCTTCCCGGATACAGTCTGAAATTTAAAAGATGCATGAACAAATGGTGTGTCTGGTGCACCAGGGGGTGGGGGGGTTGCCAGGCTGGGCTGTAATTGACGTGTCATACTGACTGAGCAGAGAAGGACAGGTGATATGGAGGAATATGTAGACAAGACGAGCAGCTCTGATCCGTATCGTTTCGAGATGGTAGTTTGCCCTGCAGTGAATTGATGGCATAGAATGGGGCTCTTCTCATTGTTGTTAGCCAATGCTGTTAGCTCCAGTAATATTGTGTGACTCTGCCAACAGGTGTGGCCGCACTACCGTTTCAAGCCAATGGTTCATACTGCAGCGGCTTTGCATCATAGACTAAGGACCGTCTCTTAGTGGTATGTTGTTGTTGATCAAAGCGAAAGCTATATTTCGATTAGCTCGTGTAATATCTGTGACTCAGCCTCATCAGGTGCACCTGTGTGCAACAGAAAACATGTGTTGCAAAGGGGTGCCCAAGGTATATATCAAAGTATCCCAGTATGAAAAGAAAATTATTCAGTAATATGCAAAAAGCATGTTTTCACAAACATTGCACTAAAATTAACTCTGATAACAGTCATATACACTTCCTGTTCATACTCACTACTGAGCAGAGGTGTGGCCGAAACCGAGCTGGTTTATACTCCACAGGGCAGAATCCTGATGTCAGGGATAGAGAAAATAAGGTCTCAGCCAATAGCAATGTCTCTTTCAAATTCAAGCGTAGTGTAACGTTTTAACCTGAAGAGGGTGTTCCACTATTGGTATTTGGTAGAAAATGGATAGTGATAAAAAATATGCTAAAATACGAAAAGCAATACCCAGAAATTTAGGCAGGTCTATTAGACACTAATTTATAGAATGTATCAGCAAAAAAGTTGATTTTGGGGTTAGTAGCACTTTCAATCAAATTAAGTGTTGTTGTAGCTCAGTTCTTCTTCATTGTAGCCATTGTAGAAGGTTATAGCTGTGGGCAAGACGGATCTCCTGTAGCGGTCTGTGCTGCAGCGGATATGAAGAAGCCTTTGACTGAAGACACTGTTGTGTTGAGTTACTGTGTTATGAAAAGGATGATGAGGGTTCTCAATGATGATTTTCATTTTCCGAACCATCATCCTTTGGACAATCAACTCAAGAGACTCCAGATTAGTCCCCAGAACAGAACCAGCCCTCCTTATCAATTTGTTCAACATCTTCATGTCACTTGCTTTGATGCTGCTCCCCCAACAGGTGACTGCAGATGTGATCACACTCCCCACAACAGACTTATAAAAGATCTTTAACATCTTGCTGCAAACAGTGAAGGATCTAAGCTTCCTCAGTCTCTTGTCCATCTGATCCACCCAAAAACTACAGAGTCATAAGAGTATTTTTGTAGATGGCAGGACTCTGACCAGTACTGCAAGTCTAAAGTGTATAGAGTGAAAAGAAATGGTGATAGTACAGTCCCCTGTGGTGCTCCTATGCTGCTGATCACCTGGTCAGATGTACAACTCTTCAGTCTCACAAACTGTGGTCTGTTTGGGAGGTAGTCCTTAATCTAGGTGATTGTGGAAGCCTCCACTTGTGTTTCCTGGAGTTTTTGACACAATAGCGCAGGGTGAATTGTGTTAAAGGCACTCGAGAAATCCAAAAACATGATCCTCACAATGCTGACCGCTTTGTCCAGATGACAGTAGGTTTGTTGAAGCAGGTGTATGATGGCGTCTTCCACTCCAACTCCACGGCAATAAGCAAACTACAGTGGTTCTTGAAATGTGCTTGTTTGTCTATTTAGGTGGACCAACATGAGTCTCTCCAAGACCTTCATGATGTGGGATATCAGAGCGACAGGCCTGTAGTCTTTAGGAGCCAATGGGTGACATGTTTTTGGTACTGGAACAAGGCAGGATGTTTTCCATAGAACTGGTACCTTCTCCTGGGTGAGCCAGAGGTTGAAGATACGCTGCAGAATCCCACATAGCTGATCTGCACAAGCCTTTAGGACTCTGGTGCTTACACCATCTGGATCATCTGTCTTGTTCCTATTCAGTTTCTCCAGCTGCTTCTTCACCTGACTGCTAGATACAGATATATGGAATTAAATTTCAGTCAAAAATCCTGAGCGAGATTTTCTGCAGCTCGCACGCGTATTTAACTGTGCGCGCGTCCCCACGCATGTGTGTGCGTGTGCAATTCACAGCCCGCGCATGATTCATTACACGAGTAATGAACCGGGCATGTGGATGATGGCGCCTGTACATGGAGCTCTCATACGAGCATGAAGGCAAACCAGGAGAGGCTGCGTGCTCGAAAGGAAAGTTTGCCCAAGCAAGTAAAAGTAAGTAAGTAAAATTATGACTGTTTGGAGGAGGAGACTAAGGCCCGGTGTGATCCTTATGTGATTGGTCATTTTATATCAGTCACCACCCACCGAAAGAACCAGCGGCAGCTTCCTGCTAGTGGTGGAAGAAGAACCAGCTGCTGTTGTCAATTTTTTTATCGAAATGTCTGTACAATACAAAGCAACAACAAAACATTATTGTAAAATTGGAGTTGCATTTACAGAAGTTAAAAGAACATAAACAGTGCTGTATCGTTATTACATGATAGATTTATCGTTCTAACAATATACTTTTCATGTTTGTACAATATAATATCACGTTATTACGTGAAAACGTTATTGTTCCAGAGGCCACCCTGGTCCCCACCAGCCCTGTTTGGGCTGCTTTCTCCTGGGCACGGAGGCTGGATGTTCTCCCCTCCCCTCCCATCCTTGAAGAATGTCTTCAGCTTCCTGTGACCACCTGCTCACAGTTCTTTTGATCACAGGTTGCCTCTGGACAATGGGTTTCTATACTGAGTAGAGAAAAACAAGATTATGGTCTGCCTGGCCAAGAGCAGGCTGTGCAAAGGACCTATATGCATCCCCAAAATTTGCATAGAACAAGTCCAGTGTTTTGTTTTCTCTGTTGGAGCAGCTGACAAACTGTTGAAATGTTGGCAGTGTAGAAGAGAGAGAGGCATGATTAAAGTCTCCAGCTATTGCCACAAATGTATTTGGGTGCTGTGTTTGTAGCTTAGCAACAGTTGAACCAATGGTGTCACGTGCAGACTTGGCATTAGCTGATGGTGGAATGTAAACTGCTACTATAATAACACTGGTGAACTCCCTCGGTAGGTAATATGGACGAAAACCAACAGCCAAAAGTTCAATATCTGGATTGTAGAGACGATATTTCATAACAG
Source organism: Pachypanchax playfairii (assembly GCA_006937955.1). Taxonomy (NCBI): domain Eukaryota; kingdom Metazoa; phylum Chordata; class Actinopteri; order Cyprinodontiformes; family Aplocheilidae; genus Pachypanchax; species Pachypanchax playfairii. Next base: position 16,870 of record SSNP01000173.1, on the reverse strand, counting down.
TATGTCCAGGGTGACACCATTTTTTGTCAAATAATACAGCGATCCCACCTACATTTCTTTTGCCGCTCCTCTTCAAATCTCTGTCTGCTCGTATTGTTTGAAAGCCAGACAGAGACACATTGGAGTCCGGGATATGTTCCTTTAGCCATGTCTCAGTAAAACACATGATGCTGCATTCCTGATACTCTGGCTAGGTCTTCAACAGAGTTTCAAGTTCATCCATTTTGTTAGCAAGAGATATCACATTTGTCAATATGACTGATGGAAGTGAAGGTTTAAACTTTCTCTTTCTCTCCCTTTGCTTTGCTCCTGCCTTGCATCCACGCCTTCTTCTTAGCTCATCAGGGATCAGGGGTTTCAGTTTGAAGATAATTTGAGCCTTAGAAATGTCCATTAACTGCTCTTTCCTGTAAACAAGCCTCTCGTTGCCATGGTGACAGATCATAACAAGTGGCAATATAGTAAAAATTATGCAAAAAAAAAAATTTCAATCAGCACAGCACCCAAATCAGAATAAAAAGTATCTCAGAATTAATATTTCAGAAGAAAAAAACAGCAAGAAACACTCAAAAAGAACAAAAATGCTAGCAATGTCACAGAGCTACTCCAACAAGCTGCCACCAGTTGTAGCGGTCTTTCGGAATAATGCCAAAAAAAGTTAACTTTCAATTGATTTTCTTTAAGTATGTATTTTGGTATTTAAATCAAACCTATCAAGAATGAGAGCACAGTTTTTACTGTTAACTTTGTAACGTTTCAACAATCTCTAGTAAAACTGCATTAAAGGGGACATTCCATTAAAAACGGTTTTTCTGAGATTTCTGTTGAATATCTTAGCTCCACAGGTATTCTTACCTTCATAGTGGGTGTGAAAACAGGTCAACAACATCTCTTTCAGTTTTTATCTCTCTAACTACGCAGGTGGCGATAAAACCCAAGTTCGAATGGCCTGTATGTGTTTCATGCATAAACATAAAAACCGGAAGACACAACGTCTGCTGTTGCCATGCGCAGCAGGGCAGGAAACAGTATACAGTGGGGCAAAAAAGTATTTAGTCAGCCACCAATTGTGTAAGTTCTCCCACTTAAAAAGATCAGAGAGGCCTGTAATTTTCATCATAGGTATACCTCAACTATGAGAGACAAAATGAGGAAAAAAAATCCAGAAAATCACATTGTCTGATTTTTAAAGAATTTATTTGCAAATTATGGTGGAAAATAAGTATTTGGTCACCTACAAACAAGTAAGATTTCTGGCTTTCACAGACCTGTAACTTCTTTAAGAGGCTCCTCGGTCCTCCACTCGTTACCTGTATTAATGGCACCTGTGTGAACTCGTTATCAGTATAAAAGGCACCTGTCCACAACCTCAAACAGTCACGCTCCAAACTCCACTATGTCCAAGACCAAAGAGCTGTCAAAGGACACCAGAAACAAAATTGTAGACCTTCACCAGGCTGGGAAGACTGAATCTGCAATAGGTAAGCAGCTTGGTGTGAAGAAATCAACTGTGGGAGCAATTATTAGAAAATGGAAGACATACAAGACCACTGATAATCTCCCTCGATCTGGGGCTCCACGCAAGATCTCACCCCGTGGGGTCAAAATGATCACAAGAACGGTGAGCAAAAATCCCAGAACCACACGGAGGGACCTAGTGAATGACCTGCAGAGAGCTGGGACCAAAGTAACAAAGGCTACCATCAGTAACACACTACGCCGCCAGGGACTCAAATCCTGCAGTGCCAGACGTGTCCCCCTGCTGAAGCCAGGACACGTCCAGGCCCGTCTGCGGTTTGCTAGAGAGCATTTGGATGATCCAGAAGAGGATTGGGAGAACATCATATCATAGATGAAACCAAAATAGAACTTTTTGGTAGAAACTCAACTTGTCGTGTTTGGAGGGGAAAGAATGCTGAGTTGGATCCAAAGAACACCATACCTACTGTAAAGCATGGGGGTGGAAACATCATGCTTTGGGGCTGTTTTTCTGCAAGGGGACCAGGACGACTGATCCGTGTAAAGGAAAGAATGAATGGGGCCATGTATTGTAAGATTTTGAGTGAAAACCTCCTTCCATCAGCAAGGGCATTGAAAATGAGACGTGGCTGGGTCTTTCAGCATGACAATGATCCCAAACACACCGCCCGGGCAACGAAGGAGTGGCTTCGTAAGAAGCATTTCAAGGTCCTGGAGTGGCCTAGCCAGTCTCCAGATCTCAACCCCATAGAAAATCTCTGGAGGGAGTTGAAAGTCCGTGTTGCCCAGCGTCAGCCCCAAAACATCACTGCTCTAGAGGAGATCTGCATGGAGGAATGGGCCAAAATACCAGCAACAGTGTGTGAAAACCTTGTGAAGACTTACAGAAAACATTTGACCTCTGTCATTGCCAACAAAGGCTATATAACAAAGTATTGAGATTAACTTTTGTTATTGACCAAATACTTATTTTCCACCATAATTTGCAAATAAATTCTTTAAAAATCAGACAATGTGATTTTCTGGATTTTTTTTCCTCATTTTGTCTCTCATAGTTGAGGTATACCTATGATGAAAATTACAGGCTGATCTTTTCAAGTGGGAGAACTTACACAATTGGTGGCTGACTAAATACTTTTTTGCCCCACTGTACCTTGCTCTCATAGGCTAGTTTGTTAGCCAATCTGAGTCCAGCAAATTCAAATAATGAATATGAATGAGTTCTTGCCCAAAGCCTGGTGAAACCAGCCAAATTTTAACGCAGAGAGATTGAAAGGACTGTTAATCAATATTTCCTAATGTTTTTTTTAGGTATAAAATGTTTCATATTACAGTTTAATTCTTAAGAAATAACCTCAAAGTCATTACATTTGTGTGGAATGGTCTTTTTAAAGAGGCCCTTACATTAAAAATGGTTTTTCTGAGGTTTCCTTTGAATATTTTAGCTCTGTAGGTGTTCTTCATAGTGGGTGTGAAAACAGGTCAACTTTTCTTTCAGTTTTTATCTCTCAAACTACGAGGTGGCGATAACACCCAAGTTCGATTGGCCAGTACTTGTTTTATCACAACTCATTTGCTCGTTAGTATTCAGCAGCTCCTGCAGTTGAAACCACACCTAGCAGGCTGCTGGCTAAAAGCTGTAGTATAAGACGTAGCAAACAGGAAGAGAGATTGTCTACTGTTGCCATGTGCAGCGGGGCAGGAAAGAACGATGAATATGAACGAGCTGCTGCCCGAAGCCTGACCAAACCAGCCGGAACCAGTGGAATTTTGACGCTGACAGATTGAAAGGTCTGTTAATCAGTCTTTCAATATGTTTTTTAGATATACATTTTTTCTTATTACAGGTTAATACTTAATAACCACAAAGTCCTGAAATTTGTATGAAATGGCCTCTTTATAGGTTGAATATGGAAAATTAACACCATAGTGACACCTAGTGTGTGGATGTTGTAGGTGCAACAACAGAATACAGTTTCCAGCCATTGGGATGCCAGAGTCAACATTTCTGCGTGTGTTTTGATGCTGTGAAACTTCTTATTTGGATCATCTATTGTAGGCGTCACCTAAATCAGGGGTGTTCAAACTTTTTGCAAAGCGGGCCAGATTTGGCCAGGTGAAAAGGTATGGGGGCCGACCATTCAGCCTGACATTCCTCAAACCATTAATATTGTAAATTACCATGTGTCTCTATATCACTTCCTATATCACGTCCCCACGCATGTGTGTGCGTGTGCAATCCACAGCCCGCGCATGATTCATTACACGAGTGTTCATGAACCGGGCGTGTGGATGATGGCGCCTGTACATGAAGCTCTCATACGAGCGTGAAGGCAAACCAGGAGAGGCTGCGTGCTCGAAAGGAAAGTTTGCCCAAGCAAGTAAAAGTAATTATGACTGTTTGGAGGAGGAGACTAAGGCCCGGTGTGATCCTTATGTGATTGATCATTTTATATCAGTCACCACCCACCAAAAGAACCAGCGGCAGCTTCCTGCTAGTGGTGGAAGAAGAACCAGTTGCTCACAGTGTAAAGAGTAAGAGTAAATAAAATGCCAAAACACAACAAAATGCTAGTTTATTATATTTCAGGCATTCTCCAGCATGGGTTTCTACTAACAGATTTATCATTTTTAGACAAACATAGACATTTAAGCTGCACAGCGGTGCAAGTTGGTAGAGCTGTTGCCTCGTAGTGGGAAGGTCCTAGGTTCGAAACCAGCTGGGACCTTTCTGCATGGAGTTTGCATGAGGTTAGTTGGCAACTCTGAATTGCCCTCACGTGTGAGTGGTTGTCTGTCTATATGTGGCACTGTGATTGACTAGCGACCTGTCCAGATGTAACCCCACCTGTCCCCCAGTGACAGCTGGACAGCTCTCCTAATATAAACAGATAACAGTATCTCATTGAATCTACAATAATAGTTAGATGAGTTGTTGGATTTACACATGTAAAATCTCTCAAAACTGAATGTTTATTATGCCGAACTGCCAAAATCCAGAAAAGAGATTCGCTAATTAAAGTTTTCACGCTGTGGATTTGAATCAGAGTGGGTTCATATAGGAAATTTTTGTCTAATTTTGAACTTATTGCAACCCTAAAATGATTTAAATGCATGCTAAATGATCATTTATTGTGGTTAGTCGATAATTTAGAGACATTAAGTAATATACACATTTGTAGTAAGTCTCTGTAAACCTTTTTTTTTTTCTTGCCATCATTGGATTGATCTCTTTAAACATCCTAACTGTAATTTAGGATTATGCTGTTGTAGTTGCTGTAGTTCTGATCCTGAGTTCTCAGAGGAATTGCCCTCCATGGCCCTGCTGTGATCACCAGTGGATTCTCCATGACATTCATGTAAACTCTGGTCTTATTACTCCAGTATTTCTAAAGTTTGTATGATCCATTTCTTGTTGGTTTTCCTTTCTGTTTATGTTGTTCATGGCCATTTTCTTGCCATTTGTTTTTTGGGCTGGCAAACAGCCTTTTGTTTGCCTTCAGAATTCATACTATTCCTGCGTCGTTTACTTTTTGACTTTTCCTTTGTCTTATCATGTCCTCCAGCAAGACAATAATCAGAAACAAACAGCTAGGTCAAAAAAATTGTTGACAGAAAATTTTGTTACATTGTTTGATAGTTTGGTGTCTACAAAACCCGACTCCCTTCTGAAATCTGCAGAAAACCTAGAGGACATACTGTATTTCACTAGTCTGCTACTACTACTACTACTACTGTCATTTAGCAGACGCTTTTATCCAAAGCGACTTACATTGAGAGAACATACAAGCAAGAATTCAAAGAGAAGGAAAAAATATAAGGAGGCGGACTGTTTGGAGTCCAGTTTAATTCCGACGCTGATACATCAAGTGTATCAATTTTTTTTTTTTTTTTTTTGAGAGATAAATTCACAAAACGCTATCATAAATCATAAATTAATCGTACATTAGGACTGAAAGTGTTCTTTAAAGAGGTGAGTCTTAAGTCTGCTCTTAAAAGTAGCTGCCGACTCTGAGGATCGGACCGAGTTTGGTAGGTCATTCCACCATCGGGGGACAACAGAGGAGAAGAGTTTGGAACATGATCTCATGCCACGTTGTGGTGGAAGCGCTAGGCATCTTTCAGCGGCTGAGCGTAGCTGACGCGTGGGAATGTAGGTTTGGATGAGGGAGTGAAGGTACGTAGGAGCTGTGTGTGTTAGAGTCTGGTAAGCCAGAAATAGAGCTTTGTATTTGATGCGTGCTGCAACTGGAAGCCAGTGCAGAGAAATGAGCAGCGGAGTGACATGAGCCCTTCTGGACTGGTTGAAGACCAGACGTGCTGCTGCGTTCTGAATCATCTGCAGAGGTTTAACCGAGGACGCCGGAAGACCGGCCAGCAAAGAGTTGCAGTAGTCGATCTGGGACAAGACCAGGGCCTGGACCAGAAGCTGTGTGGTGTGGTCTGTGAGGAAGGCTCTGATTTTCCTGATGTTGTAAAGCGCGAATCGACATGAGTGAGCTACGGAGTTAACCTGCTCTTTGAAGGACAGCTGGTTGTCCAGTATGACACCAAGGTTTCTGGCAGAGGTTTTGGGGAACAGCGTGATGGAGTCAAGCTGCACGCTTATCTGAGGAGGTAAGGAGTCATAGTTGGGCACAGACCTCGACGCACTCTCTATAGACAACGTAATCCGCACTGCCTCATCCAGCCCATGGCGTGTCGGGCTGCCACTGCCTCCGTTACCCTCGGCCTCTGGAACTGTCAGTCCGCAGTTAACAAAACAGAGTTCATCAGTTCTCTGCCGCACCTCTCCGATATACAGGTCCTAGCCCTGACCGAGACCTGGATCCATCCTGACAACACAGCAACACCGGCTGCCCTCTCTTCTCATGCAGAATTCACACACACTCCTCGTCCTGCTGGGCGAGGAGGCGGTACAGGCATCCTGATTTCCAAAATGTGGAAATTTTCCTCCTTGCAAACCACTACTACCTGCTCCTCATTCGAATTTCATGCATTACGAATCTCTAAGCCCGTCGCTGCTTATGTTTTGGTTATTTACCGCCCTCCGGGAGGCAACATGGAGCAATTTATGGACGAACTGGACACAATCCTATCCGACATTCCAGATGATAACTCCCCTTTAATAGTTATGGGCGACATGAACATTCATATTGATAAAACGCAAGCTCATAACTTTCTGGCCCTGGTCCACTCCTTCAATCTCAATCTGGTCCAGACTCCCCCAACACACAGAGCTGGCAACACACTGGACCTGGTACTGACCAGAAACTGCACTGCAGGTAACATGCAAGTCACACCGCTGCACCTCTCAGACCACTTCCTGATTAAATTCTGCATCTCCATCCCTTACGTACCTAACGCAAAAGTAAAGACTGTCTCCTACCGCAGAAACCTTCAATCTCTCACTCCCTCGCAGCTATCGGAGCATGTCTGCTCCTCCCTCCCTTCCTACTCGGTGCTCTCAACTCTGCCTGTAAATGACGCAACAGAGACGCTCTGCTCCTCACTATCTTCTTCTCTGGACGAAGTCTGCCCTCGTGTGTCAAAGCTGGCCGCCCGGCAGCGTCCTAGTCCGTGGCTCACAGACACTCTGAGGGATCACAGAGCTGGTCTGAGAGCAGCTGAAAGGAAATG
>SSNP01000172.1:991407-1002311 GCA_006937955.1 Pachypanchax playfairii | reverse complement strand
GATCCTGAAAGAACTGTGTGAGAATATGTGGTATATGTACAAGAGGACTTTTTTCCTTATTTTCCACTTTTTATTTATTACAATTTTTTAGTTTACTAGTAAATAACAGAGTTTGAACATGACTTTATCAGGAATTTCTCAATAGAAGCCATGTTAAATTACTTATTATCCACCAAGGATTGGTCATGATATCTCATTCATGTTTGGTCTCTTCTACAGGACATGGATGGAGAAGCTGGACGAGGCCGTTGAGGGACTACTTTTAGTATTTATATTATGAAAGAACATGTTTCAAATGAGGAACCAGAGGATGTTGGAGTTATCCTTGAGGGGATCAAGGTTTTGAAGGATAAAGTAACATGAGTTGTTGTTTTGCTGTTTGGACTGATGGATGCTGAACCTAAACTACCCTGCTGAAAAAATGTGTTAAATTAAAATGATCCAAGTTCTTATTATTACTTTATTCAAACATGTTTCAGTTATATTAACATAATTTACATGGGTTGGTTTAGTAAGACTACGTTGTGTTCAACTTTGTTCTGAAACATAACCTGTGTGCAACTAATGTTCACTGCTGAATTAAGTAAATCCAAAGTCTCCTTTCAGTCTATTCATTAAAATGGAACAGAACTTAATGGACTGCCCCTCATTCTCTTCATGTGTTACATTTGTGGAAAAGTTCTTCCATTTATTGACTTTAATCACATTTTATTATCCAACACTGTCTGTTTTAGTACTTCAAACGATAGAGAATATCACAATAGATAACAATTCAGTCTGAATGATCGTGACATGATGCAAGAACGGGGACCAGGTGAACAACCAGAAAGATTAGAAAAGAGCTTAAATAATTCTTCACTATAAAAACAGCCCTGGAGCCCAGGAGGCAGTAATGCTGGGAGCTGGAGAGAACAAGAAAAGACACTAGAAACAACAAACAGGTATGTCAGCACCTACTGAAGGTGGGAGGACACGTGGCAGACTGGGTGCACAAGCTGCAGAACGTGGTGTCATCAGAAACAAAGTCCACTGGACCAAGCACCAGGCCGGGGAGAAGAAACAGAGAGAGTAGCCGATGCTGTTCTGGAGAACTGAAGATGAAAGCTGATGAAGACGAGGTGATGTAGATGCTGCTCTTGTGATGTGATGAATGCTGAACTGAAGGAGACGAGGTGCAGCAGAACGTTACTCTGAAGAACTGAAGATCACAGACAAGGTGGCAGGAAAACACTCAGCTGACACTTCAGGTGTGTGATGACATTAGCAGCCACTCCTTTCTCTGGTGGGGATCCAGAGAAGAGGAGGAGATACATGTAGATTAGTACACGAACTAACACAAGAAGTCGAGCAAGGATCACAAAAGATAGGAAGGACAAGACGACCTTTCTGTGTGGAGATGATGACGAGCTGGTGCCCGACAGGTGGAGAGCCCAGATCTACGCTGCTCACCGCTGATTGATAATGACACCCAGCTGTGGATTGTTCCTTTCAGAAGGAGGTGCTGATGACAGTAGAACTCACAAAGGAATAGACTTCCCAGCAGAAAAGATAAGCTCCCACAACAGGGAAATAGTAACTGAAGCAGATCCCGTAACAAAACCACAAACAAAACAAAACCAAAAATCCCCTAGCAACCAGATAGAGCTAAGAATACTAAATCACATCTATTAAAAATAATTAGGTTACTTTTTATATTTTATATTTTGATTATTAATATTTAATGTTTTATTGTTATGTTTTCATGTCTACATGACCAAATTACAGAGTTTATTCAGATTTACCTAAAAAAAGGTATTTGATTAATTTGGTCTGAGTTACATTGAATGTTATAGCTTCCCATTGATTGGCTGTGAAAATCAGGAGGTGGAGAAAAGTAATAAAAAATACCAGGCGTTTAATAAACGCCTCCACGCGTTTCTAAACGTGTGGCGGCGCTTTTAGGACGCCTGGTGGCGTTACAATATTTGGACGCCAGGTGGCGCTTATGAGACGCCTGGCGCCATCTAATAAATGGGTGGTGACGTTTAATAAGCGTCTGACGGCGTTTAATAAGCGCGACCTTTTCGCGTTCCATAGATAAACTACCGATAAAGTACCAGATCAATAAAGAGTATCGTTAAGAGTAGTAGCATTGATAAATCCTTAACGATACCATCCCTAATTTTATCTATAAAAGATGTAAGTGAATGCCAATTAATTTAAAAAATTAAATGTTACTAGATGACTTGCATTCCCTGCGAAAATGCAGTGTGAATGCTGGGAGCTGAAACAAATGAGTGAAACGCAGCTGAAAACGTTATTTCTAACTTGAAAAGAGCTGAAAGAATTGAAAAAGTTGAAGAGTTGAAACAGTTGAATGTATTTCAATGAAGCTGAAGGGGTTCACAAACTTAAATACTTTTTAAAGTTGAAGATATATCAATATCTGAAGGTGGAATCCTCAGGTTGAAAAGTCCTGAAGTAGTTAAAAAGTTAAGATTTGCATGTATTTTAATGGACAGACAGACAGACAGACAGACAGACAGACATAAAGCTGTATCAGGCTGCTGACAGTCTAACAGCAGGTGTTTATCAACAAGATCTCTGTGTTTGTAAAGTAAAAGGCCATTTGTAACTGAACCCTTAAACAGTTGACATTTAAGCAAAATCAATTGAAAAGAGGAAGTGAAGTGAAATTTCATCCCATAAACAGATGAGAAGGGTCGTTAAACTTAAATAGATATTGAAAATGAGTCAGCATTTTAAACCAGAAATCATGTTAATATCAGAAAAAGCATTCATTTAAAATTGTTTAATAAATACAGAAGGTTATACAGAAAAAGAGACTGTAAGACAGAGTGAAGCACAGATAGACATATGAACAGACAGTTGAATGAGAGACACACAGACTCTGTACAGCAGAAGGCCCCAATGCGTGTGTGAGAAAAGGAAACACACGCCCATATATGGAACATCCCCTAATATAACTTGATACAGGCGAAATGGATGAATACATGTTCCCAAACAGGAAGCCGCCGTTTAAAAACGATAACAGCTATCAAAAAAATTCTTTAACTGTAGGTGACAGAAGGCTTTGGAGCTGTTTCATGTAAATCTTCAGCTTTCTACAATCTTCTGTTTGGGAGAAATGACAATGTGAACATGTTGTACTTTAGCCACTGAAGAGAACGAAAGAGCTGATTTTTTGAATGGAAGTCTATGAGAGTTTTCTGGGACCAGTCCTGCTTCTAGGCCACATTGTGAGACAACCATAGCAGCTAGAAAAATGAGAGTTACACTGTTGTGAAACTGACAAAAATCCCCACTGTTTGATGTATAATTTGTGTGTGTACCATAAATGGTTTGGCTGGAAGGACATTCTTTTTGGCTTTTGGTTTTTCATGAAAAAGTGCTCAAAGGTTTTGTTTGGAAAATATGCTGTGGGCCCACAGTCGAAGGTTCCATGGTGTAATGGTTAGCACTTTGGACTCTGAATCCAGCGATCGGAGTTCAAGTCTCGGTGGAACCTCTTCACAGATTACCATTTAAAAGGTATAGTTGTAAAAAAGGGCAAGGTATGCTGTGTAAGTAAAGCAGAAATTTAAACTTTGTGCAGTATCTTAAAAATAAATTCATCACTAAATGCCCTTATTAGACCCAATGTGTTTACAAGTGTATTGTGATAAAATGCTTAACAGCTCGTTCAACGACACAGGCGGGACAACTCCATGAGAAACGTCAACATAAACATTGAGAATAAAAGTCCTTTAGGAGAAAAGATCTTGATTGAATCCTTCTTAACAATGCAACTTCTTTGCCACTAGTCATTGTGTTCAGGTCGACCTTCAAGAAAAAAAAACTCAAAGATTTTTGGAAAATTTGCATCCCACTTTTGGCCAAAGGTTCCATGGTGTAATGGTTAGCACTTTGGACTCTGACTCCAGCAATCCAAATTCAAGTCTTGGTGGGACCTCCTCAGTTGCTGACATTTAGTAGGATTGCTTTTAAACAAGTGCAAGAGATAACGTATAAGTTTAGCAGTTATGTCCAAAAGTCTGTTTTCTTTTAAGATGTATTTGTTTTCAAAAAGTCGACATTTGACCCAATGTGGGTGCAAGAGGATTGTGCCGATATGTTGAAAAGGTCATTTAATAACACAAGGGGGGCACTTGCAGGACACACATCAATGACAACATTGACTAAAGGAGTCCTTGAAGAGAAGCATTGGTTAACTTTGGATTACAGCAAGTATTTTTCTTCAATAACTCATTGGTTTACTCTAGTAAGTGTCATGAGTACAAATGAGAAAGCTGTTATGTGGTTGTCAACAAAGCACTCAAAGACCCTAAATCTGAAAAGACAGATGGATATTGCTGAAACCCGGGACTGAACCAGCGATCTTTAGATCTTCAGTCTAACACTCTCCCAGCTGAGCTATTCCAGCTTGTCCAATGCCACACATTTTCCTGTATCCTCATTTACGTGTGGCATACTCCGAAGCTTTCATTCTATTCCAATTGATAGACTTGTGTCTGTTTCATGAGTGACAAACTCTAGGTTTTGACACCTACCATCCTACATGCTTTAGATGTGTCCACTTCTCTGACACACCTGAGTCAACGCATCAACATGTCAGCAAGTCCTGCTGAAGCCTGTGAATGACTAGTTGACCTGAGTCAGGTGAGTTCAAGCAGAGAAAGATCTAAAGTATGCAGGATATTGGCCCTCTGGACCTTGAGTTTGACACCCCTGGAACGGACAACTGGTCTTGATTGAATCCTTCTCAACAAGACAATTTTTTAACCATTAGAGATGAAGTTTATGTCAGGATTCATGAAAAAGTGCTCAAAGGTTTTGTTTGGAAAATATGCTGTGGGACCACTGTCGAAGGTTCCATGGTGTAATGGTTAGCACTTTGCCCTTTGAATCCAGCAATCCAAGTTCAAGTCTCGGCTGGAACCTCTTCACTGACTTCCACTTAAAATGCATAGCTGCAAAAAAGGGCAAGGTATGTTGTGTAAGTAAAGCGGAAATTTAAACTGTATGCTATATCTTAAAAATAAATTCATCACTAAACGCTCTAATTAGACCCAATGTGGTTACAAGTGCATTATCAAGAAAAGCTTAACAGCTCGTTCAACGACACAGGCGGGGCAACTGCATGAGAAACATTAACATAAAAATTGAGAGTTCTGAAGAGAAGCATTGGTTAAATTTGGATTACAACCAGGGGTGAAAGTAAGCTGGTACTGCGTACCACTAAGAGATTTAGTGCCGGTACGCAGTACCGGAAAGACGGGAGAGCGGCTGCCTGCCGCTGGTTTTCGCCAGACCATAGTGTACTCCCGCTCAGCTTTGTGAGTGAATAAGCAAGGCGGAACACACTCATCTGGCCGGGTTAGCCTGCTATGAAGCCTTCATTGAAAATTAATCACAACCGCAGTTTGAGAAAATAGAACCGAAATAACCGACTTTGAGCACACTGAGCGCTTCAGTTAGCAGTACGCGAGTGCGCATGCGCGTATATATTCGAAACACAGCGGTTACTATGGGGATATGTATGTTCGATTTATTGGACTGGAACGTTTTCCACAACCGGGCAACAGACGCCGCCTCCGCTGGACCAGGACAGAGAATAAATTGCATGTATTTAAAAGAAATACAGTACAATGTCACAATATTGCTAGAGTAGAGAGGTGGTAAGGCCTCTCGAAAAATATGATATACAAATGTGATTTTTTTTTTGTTTACACCCAAACTGATAATTAAAAAAAAACATTATTTACAAAAGCACTTAACAACCATGGATGATATTTGTGAAGCCATGTTTTTATCCAGTAGAAACTAACATGTCTACCTGATCTGATGACTGTTGCACACAACATTGTCACACTGTTCATGGCATGCATCAATATATTTTTGTCAGGTGAGGGATAGTGTAGTTGCAGCAGGAGGAGGTGGGGGAGAAGAGACTGTAGACTCCCAGCCACAGGTGCGGTTGAAAAGATAAACATGTTCATCATGAGATGAAGAACTGTGACAAATGTTAGGGTGATGATGATAATGTGGTTCAGAACTTTCAAAGTCTATCTATCTATCTATCTATCTATCTATCTATCTATCTATCTATCTATCTATCTATCTATCTATCTATCTATCTATCTATCTATCTATCTATCTATCTTGGCAAGTGGCATGCGCAGCTGAGGCGATCCCCAACACACATCTGGAGACAACAGATTATTGAGATGGATGGTCGTGAGGGAGCTGGAGCTGCTGGTTGTCACAGAACCATCACAGCACAAAAAAACCAAACATTCAATCAGACTCCTGCTCACTCATTGCATAAATTTAGACTCAATCAGCCTGATATTGTGCTTATTATTGTGTTGTTTGGACGGTGGGACGAAGCCGGGAGAGAGTTCACATTGTGTATTTTAGTTTTATTTTTAGTTTGCAGGACTGCAGCTTATCACCGCTCCGCCCGCTCCCGCATTGTGCACTCCTACGCCCGTCCCGCGCCCGCAATGAGCTTTCTCTATTTGTCCCGCACCGCATTGCTTTGTGNCCTCCGCTGGACCAGGACAGAGAATAAATTGCATGTATTTAAAAGAAATACAGTACAATGTCACAATATTGCTACAGTAGAGAGGTAATAGGGCCTCTCGAAAAATATGATACACAAATGTGATTTTTTTTTTGTTTACACCCAAACTGATAATTTAAAAAAAAAACATTATTTACAAAAGCACTTAACAACCATGGATGATATTTGTGAAGCCATGTTTTTATCCAGTAGAAACTAACATGTCTACCTGATCTGATGACTGTTGCACACAACATTGTCACACTGTTCATGGCATGCATCAATATATTTTTGTCAGGTGAGGGATAGTGTAGTTGCAGCAGGAGGAGGTGGGGGAGAAGAGACTGTAGACTCCCAGCCACAGGTGCGGTTGAAAAGATAAACATGTTCATCATGAGATGAAGAACTGTGACAAATGTTAGGGTGATGATGATAATGTGGTTCAGAGCTTTCAAAGTTCAAACACCATGCATATATAGAGTATGTATATCCACATCTATCTATCTATCTATCTATCTATCTATCTATCTATCTATCTATCTATCTATCTATCTATCTATCTATCTATCTATCTATCTATCTATCTATCTATCTATCTATCTATCTATCTATCTATCTTGGCAAGTGGCATGCGCAGCTGAGGCGATCCCCAACACACATCTGGAGACAACAGATTATTGAGATGAATGGTCGTGAGGGAGCTGGAGCTGCTGGTTGTCACAGAACCATCACAGCACAAAAAAACCAAACATTCAATCAGACTCCTGCTCACTCATTGCATAAATTTAGACTCAATCAGCCTGATATTGTGCTCATTATTGTGTTGTTTGGACGGTGGGACGAAGCCGGGAGAGAGTTCACATTGTGTATTTTAGTTTTATTTTTAGTTTGCAGGACTGCAGCTTATCACCGCTCCGCCCGCTCCCGCATTGTGCACTCCTACGCTCGTCCCGCGCCCGCAATGAGCTTTCTCTATTTGTCCCGCACCGCATTGCTTTGTGTCGGGTCCCGCGGATCCCGCGGGAGTGCAGGGCTCTATTCTAGACCTTACAGGGAGCTAATGAAGTGATGCAGAACTAACAGAACTATTAGAACACCCTGATAATAAAGAATTACAGTAATCAAGTCTAGAAGTAATAAATGCATGAACTAAAGTTTCTGCATCTCTTTGATTCAAAATGCTCCTAATTTTAGCAACATTATGCAGGTGGAAGTAGGCCGTCCTGGTAACATGCTTTATATGAGAACTAAAGGACATGTCCTGGTCAAAGATAACACCCAGGTTCTTTACCTTCTAGTTGGAGGCCAAATTAATGCCATCCAACGTTGATGACTGACTACACAACTTGTTCCTAAGATTCTCAGGCCCAAAAGTCACAACNTTGTTTATGTGAGATACACCCTCCTCAGAGGCAGCCAGAGTAAAGAAAGACAGCAGAGTGAAAAAATGTGGTCAGTATGTCCTCCGGCAGTCTAAACCTATAGCAGCATAACTAAAGGGAAAGCTCAGGAGAACCCAAGCTAACCCTGACTATAGGATTGTGTAAAAAGGAAAGTTTTAAGTCTATTCTTAAAACTACACAAGGTGTCTGCCTCACGGATAAAAAGTGGAAGCTGGTTCCACAGGAGAGGAGCCTGATAACTAAAAGCTCTTCCTCCCATTCTACTTTTAGAAATTCTAGGAACTACAAGCAGACCTGCAGTCTGAGAGCGAAGTGCTCTGTTAGGAGCATATGGAACAATAAGATCTTTAATATAAGCTGGAGCTTGGTCGTTCAAGGCCTTATACGTCAAAAGTAAAACCTTAAACTTTATTCTAGACCTTACAGGGAGCCAATGAAGTGATGCTAAAACAGGAGAAATATGGTCTCTCCTTCTAACTCTCATCAGAACTCTGGCAGCAGCATTTTGGATCAGCTGGAGGCCTTTAACAGCACTATTAGAACACCCTGATAATAATGAATTACAGTAATCAAGTCTAGAAGTAATAAATGCGTGAACTAAAGTTTCTGCATCCCTTTGATTCAAAATGCTCCTAATTTTAGCAACATTACGCAGGTGGAAGTAGGCCGTCCTGGTAACATGCTTTATATGAGAACTAAAGGACATGTCCTGGTCAAAGATAACACCCAGGTTCTTTACCTTCTTGTTGGAGGCCAAATTAATGCCATCCAACGTTGATGACTGACTACACAACTTGTTCCTAAGATTCTCAGGCCCAAAAGTCACAACCTCTGTCTTGTCTGAATTTAAAAGCAAAAGATTAAGCGTCATCCAACGTTTTACATCATTAAGACAAGCTTGTAATCTCTGCAGCTGGTTGGTCTCATCAGGCTTCATTGATAGATATAACTGAGTATCATCAGCATAAATATGGAATTTTATACCATGTTGTCTAATAATTTTACCAAGCGGTAACAGATAGTAAAGAGGATTGGTCCAAGCACTGAACCCTGAGGAACTCCATGACTGACTCTGGTATATGAAGAAGATTCATTATTTACATGAACAAACTGGAATCTTTCAGTTAAATATGATTCAAACCAGTCTATTTTTGCTCTGTGCATCTGCACCAAGATTAGTATTCACACCCCTAACCACTTGGTGTAGAGCATGGGCATTTTCAATTTTACAGACAGAGTTTAGGGAACTGAACAACAAAGATTCCTATGAGAGAACCTGAGCATCATCTGGGTAACTACTCAATGCATTTCAAACCAGGAGCTTATAGTACCATGGAGAGTTACAGAGGCTTTGGAGCATGTCATTCCGGAATAGCGCTACAACTGGTGGCAGCTTGTTGGAGTAGCTCTGTGACTTTGCTAGCACTTGCTAGCATTTTTTTGTTCTTTTTGAGTATGTCTTGCTAGTTTATTCTTCTGGAAATATTTTCTAAATACTTTTCTTCTGATTTGGGTGCTGTGCTGATTGAGTTTTTTGCTTGATTTGTCACTTTTTTGCCACTTGTTATGATGCGTAACCATGGTAACAAGAGACTTGTTTACAAGAAAGAGCAGCTAACTGACATTTCTAAGGCTGAAATAATCCTCAAATTTAAACTCTGGATCCCTGATGAGCTCAAAAGAAGAAGACATGGATGCAGAGCAGGAGCACAGTGAAGAGAGAGAAAGAGGAAGTTTAAACCTTCACTTCTATCCGTCATATTGACAAATGTGAGATCTCTTGCTAACAAAATGGATAAACTTGAAGCTCTGCTGAAGACCCAGCCAGAGTATCAGGAATGCAGCATCATGTGTTTTACTGAGACATGGCTAAAGGAACATATCCCTGACTCCAGCGTGTCTCTGCCTGGCTTTCAAACAATATGAGCAGACAGAGATTTGAAGAGGAGCAGCAAAAGAAGAGGAGTTTGTCAGCTGATCACATCTGCAATCACCTGTTGGAGAAGCAGCATCAGAGCCAGTGACATGAAGAGGCTGAACAGATGGATAAGGAGGACTGATTCTATGGAGACTGAACTGGAGTCTCTTGGGTTGATTGTCCAAAGGAGGATGAAGAACATGATGGAAAACCCTCATCATCCTCTTCAGAACACAGTAACTAAACAACAGAGTGTCTTCAGTCAGAAGATTCTTCATAATCCGCTGCAGCACAGACCGCTACAGGAGATCCTTCCTGTCCACACCTAGAACTCTCTGTGGCTCCCTGAAAAAGAACTGAGCTACAACAACACTTGAATTTCCCTTCGGGGATTAATAAAGTATTTTTGATTTGATTTGATTTGATTTGATGCGCCGGACACAGACAGGTGCATCTTATCTACAGATGCTGGGCATGCTGCACACCATGTGGATTCATTCAGCTTGTTCACAATGAGTATTAATTAAACTACATTAAAATTACATTTCTCTGATATGCAGTATTTTAGTACAGTTGTACTATCTGTCCAGAAAACTGAGACTTTATTTTTAACTCCTTTTGCAGCAGTTTGTTCACTTGAACAACAAGAACTGCAGCTGTTTATTCCAGACTGGGAATTGTAGTTTGTTTAAGAGGAGCAACTTGAGCTTTTCCCATAATAAAGGCAACATGTGTTATTCTTTTCCAGTCTTAAATATGACACTGTTCCATAACCATCTTGACTTGCATCAGAAAAATGATGAAGTTGTTCTTTATCTGGTTTTCTGATGCAACTTGGTTTGAGACAACGTTCCAGTTTAAACAGTGAAATCAGATGGAGATCCTCCAGCCAACCGTGTCACCGCTCAGAGAGAGAGAGAGTGGAGAATAACTTCATCCCACTTCAAGTTCATGGAGCAGCAGTTTAGCTGGTAACTGAAGGGAGACAAGATTCCCAAAGGATCATACAGTCAACTAA
>SSNP01000172.1:966632-983438 GCA_006937955.1 Pachypanchax playfairii | reverse complement strand
TAAGTCTGTTCTTTTTTTGGGGGGGAGGGCGCCATGGGATTCTTCGCCCAGGGCGTAAATCTAGCCAGGACCGCCTCTGAGTGTATTCCTCCTTGTAGCCAGCATCTCCTTCTGAGACTCTGGAGGCGCTGATCTGCAACACAGACGCTACTTGGCAAGCTGGGACTTTCTCTCTTGAAAGGTAAATCAATATGATGATGATTTCCAATAAGTTTTATTGAACTACTAACAATGTCCATGAAACACAGATGGACGTTTCAATCTGTTCCTCTGATGATCTTTCATAAAAGTCATGATTCTACTGTTTAACCAGCATTTCTTCAAGAATAGAGATCCTATTGGCTGTTACAGCAGTCAAGTCCTTTTTGTTTCTGCTGTTACTTCCAATGTGCAGGGGACCATTTATGGCCCAGACAATTTTAGTCTTCACAGCATAAGGTCCACCATCCACACTGTTTATCAACTCCCATGGCTCTAAAACATCTGGAGCATCAGTTCCTATCAGTAGTTCCACATTTGCATCATGTTGTGAAGCTTGACAGGTCTGAGATGAGTCCACTGATCAATATCTTTTTGTTGAGGAATATTCACTGTAGAAACTGGATTTATGAGTCAAACATCTGGTAACTCCATCAAGTCATTTGTTTCTAAACCAGACAGAACCTGTGCATTAACAATCCTATTCTGACTCATTGTTCTCAGATAAATATTTGTACTTTCACCCTTAAGCTTCAGTTTTTTACCAGAGTACAAAATGTATCTGAACTTCCAGGATCCAGAAATGCACATGTCTACACAATTTTATTGTCTCTTAACTTGAACTGCAACAATATAAAACACTGAATCATCACCACGAAGACACCAATATCAGAATCAGAAAAAACTTTATTTATCCACGAAGGGCAATTATTTGGAGACATGTTTTCACTCTCACTCCCCGAGGCAGCCACCTGTGCAGCACCAATGAGAGTATAAGAGACGCATACATATACATACATATACACGAATAAACTTATATGCAGAAACCAGAAGTAAACAAACATGAGGGTAGATAGGTTAAAAAAAAATCCTCTCATGCAGCACCCACTGGGTGGCGTTGTTTGAGACAAAAAAAAAGCCTTAGCGGGGGACAATAAACGAGACATGTCGAGAACTAAACATATTTACAAAGAGACACAAGTCACTTGTGCCTTAAATTTCTGTGACTTTGCACAATTTCTGACATGAAGTTGGTGTCAACTAAAAAAAGTTTTCTAAAATGGTGACTGATAGAGAATGGAAAACATAGAATTATACACGTTCATGCCTGACACCAGCTTTGAACAAACCTCCTGCATGACCTGTGTGCAGCAGTCACACAGACCCTGTTATCTGACCTGCTACTGTTTTCTGACTTACACATTCTCCCTCAGAACACTTTGTTTTTCTTAATCCAAGGTAACTGCGAGGCGCCAGCCACGACTGGCTCCACTGATTTGGAGTGATGATTCATGTTATCTGTTATTGCTGTTTCTAAGTGAATAAAGACACTGAGCTGAAGAGGGACCAACAAAGTTGTCAGGGCTGTCTCGCAGAGATGCTGTGAGCGCTGGTACTCTCCTTGGCTGAGTTTTGAACCAAACTTCTTGAGTGATCGTATTTCTTATATTTATAATAACGGAAGGTTTTGATAGAATAAGGAAAAAACCTAACAGTTCCTCTGTTCTTTAGTCAAGTGGACACAGTGTCCATGTTCATTAAAAAATTATTTGAAATTTGGATCCATCTGACTTCAGATCAGTTTGTCTGGTTTATTTATTTTCACTGATCACGGAACCAGAAGATGAAGGTGTTAATGTTTGAGATATCTGAGAAAAAGTTAGTGAAGAGAAGAGCTGAGAAATCAGAACCAGCAGCTTGTCTTCATTCACTAAATGGAGCTGCTGCAGTGTGAGACTCTGACCACCAGAGGGCACAGCACAGTGTGTCACAATCATGTTTGTTAAAAACACCAGAGGAAGAATCATCCACATGTTGAGTTTATTCATGTCACAGCTCAGTTACTGTTATTTATACAGTGGGGCAAAAAAGTATTTAGTCAGCCACCAATTGTGTAAGTTTTCCCACTTAAAAAAATCAGAGAGGCCTGTAATTTTCATCATAGGTATACCTCAACTATGAGAGACAAAATGAGGAAAAAAAATCCAGAAAATCACATTGTCTGATTTTTAAAGAATTTATTTGCAAATTATGGTGAAAAATAAGTATTTGGTCACCTACAAACAAGTAAGATTTCTGGCTTTCACAGACCTGTAACTTCTTTAAGAGGCTCCTCGGTCCTCCACTCGTTACCTGTATTAATGGCACCTGTGTGAACTCGTTATCAGTATAAAAGACACCTGTCCACAACCTCAAACAGTCACGCTCCAAACTCCACTATGGCCAAGACCAAAGAGCTGTCAAAGGACACCAGAAACAAAATTGTAGACCTTCACCAGGCTGGGAAGACTGAATCTGCAATAGGTAAGCAGCTTGGTGTGAAGAAATCAACTGTGGGAGCAATTATTAGAAAATGGAAGACATACAAGACCACTGATAATCTCCCTCGATCTGGGGCTCCACGCAAGATCTCACCCCGTGGGGTCAAAATGATCACAAGAACGGTGAGCAAAAATCCCAGAACCACACGGAGGGACCTAGTGAATGACCTGCAGAGAGCTGGGACCAAAGTAACAAAGGCTACCATCAGTAACAAACTACGCCGCCAGGGACTCAAATCCTGCAGTGCCAGACGTGTCCCCCTGCTGAAGCCAGGACACGTCCAGGCCCGTCTGCGGTTTGCTAGAGAGCATTTGGATGATCCAGAAGAGGATTGGGAGAACATCATATGGTCAGATGAAACCAAAATAGAACTTTTTGGTAGAAACTCAACTTGTCGTGTTTGGAGGGGAAAGAATGCTGAGTTGGATCCAAAGAACACCATACCTACTGTAAAGCATGGGGGTGGAAACATCATGCTTTGGGGCTGTTTTTCTGCAAGGGGACCAGGACGACTGATCCGCGTAAAGGAAAGAATGAATGGGGCCATGTATCGTAAGATTTTGAGTGAAAACCTCCTTCCATCAGCAAGGGCATTGAAAATGAGACGTGGCTGGGTGTTTCAGCATGACAATGATCCCAAACACACCGCCCGGGCAACGAAGGAGTGGCTTCGTAAGAAGCATTTCAAGGTCCTGGAGTGGCCTAGCCAGTCTCCAGATCTCAACCCCATAGAAAATCTCTGGAGGGAGTTGAAAGTCCGTGTTGCCCAGCGTCAGCCCCAAAACATCACTGCTCTAGAGGAGATCTGCATGGAGGAATGGGCCAAAATACCAGCAACAGTGTGTGAAAACCTTGTGAAGACTTACAGAAAACGTTTGACCTCTGTCATTGCCAACAAAGGCTATATAACAAAGTATTGAGATTAACTTTTGTTATTGACCAAATACTTATTTTCCACCATAATTTGCAAATAAATTCTTTAAAAATCAGACAATGTGATTTTCTGGATTTTTTTTCCTCATTTTGTCTCTCATAGTTGAGGTATACCTATGATGAAAATTACAGGCCTCTCTGATTTTTTTAAGTGGGAAAACTTACACAATTGGTGGCTGACTAAATACTTTTTTGCCCCACTGTATGTAACAATCAAAGACTCATATTTTATATCTGATTAATAAAATGAGAGAAATGTTTGAGCCTCAACCCACATGATCTTTATCATTTCCTTCCAATGAGTCCAACTTTCTGTCATGTCCAGTGTTTAGTGACTGTGTGTTTTGTGTGTCGGGTGAGTTCTCTTTGCAGAGTTACATCTATGCCGGAGAGTGGTGCGGGCTGATTGACACCAGCTGGCGGAGATCAGACTGATGAGGAGCAGGAGCACTTATAAGCTGCAGGCAGACCTTCACTTGTCGCCTGTTGTTGGCCTTACTGGTAATCTAACCAAAGCCACTTCAGAGTTTCAGAGTATTTATAATGTTTATATTTCCGAGTGATTTTTCTCCTGCGTTCCGAGTAACCTTGTCTTCTCCTCAGACCACCTGTGTTCCTGCTCCTCCAGTCCTCCCGAGAATCTCCTTCCGAGTCTCTGTTCCCGAGCCCTCCTGTGATCTCCTGTGAACCTCCTCCTGTGTCTCCCTGTGAACCTCCCAAGCCCAGATCTCCGCCACCAGCCTTGCCGCTCTCTAGCGGCTCACCTGACACACCCCCTGGACTTCACCTTTTGCACAGTCATCCCTCCCGTGAGTCTTATTATCTCCCGAGCACTTCCATGACAGTTATACACTCACCGGCCACTTTATTAGGTACACCTGTCCAACTGCTTGTGAACACTTTCTAATCAGCCAATCACATGGCGGCAACTCAGTGCATTTAGGCATGTACACATGGTCAAGACAATCTCCTGCAGTTCAAACCGAGCATCAGTATGGGGAAGAAAGGTGATTTGAGTGATTTTGAACGTGGCATGGTTGTTGGTGCCAGAATGGCTGGTCTGAGTATTTCAGAAACTGCTGATCTACTGGGATTTTCACGCACAACCATCTCTAGGGTTTACAGAGAATGGTCCGAAAAAGAAAAAATATCCAGTGAGCGGCAGATCTGTAGGCGGAAATGCCTTGTTGATGCCAGAGGTCAGAGGAGAATGGCCAGACTGGTTCGAGCTGATAGAAAGGCAACAGTGACTCAAATAACCACTCGTTACAACCAAGGTAGGCAGAAGAGCATCTCTGAACACACAGTACATCAAACTTTGAGGCAGATGGGCTACAGCAGCAGAAGACCACACCGGGTGCCACTCCTTTCAGCTAAGAACAGGAAACTGAGGCTACAATTTGCACAAGCTCATCGAAATTAGACAATAGAAGATTGGAAAAACGTTGCCTGGTCTGATGAGTCTTGATTTCTGCTGCGACATTCGGATGGTAGGGTCAGAATTTGGCGTCAACAACATGAAAGCATGGATCCATCCTGCCTTGTATCAACAGTTCAGGCTGGTGGTGGTGGTGTAATGGTGTGGGGAATATTTTCTTGGCACTCTTTGGGCCCCTTGGTACCAATTGAGCATCGTTACAATGCCACAGCTTACCTGAGTATTGTTGCTGACTATGTCCATCCCTTTATGACCACAATGTACCCAACTTCTGATGGCTACTTTCAGCAGGATAATGCGCCATGTCATAAAGCTGGAATCATCTCGGACTGGTTTCTTGAACATGACAATGAGTTCACTGTACTCAAATGGCCTCCACAGTCACCAGATCTCAATCCAATAGAGCATCTTTGGGATGTGGTGGAACGGGAGATTCGCATCATGGATGTGCAGCCGACAAATCTGCGCCAACTGTGTGATGCCATCATGTCAATATGGACCAAACTCTCTGAGGAATGCTTCCAGCACTTTGTTGAATCTATGCCACGAAGAATTGAGGCAGTTCTGAAGGCAAAAGGGGGTCCAGCATGGTGTACCTAATAAAGTGGCCGGTGAGTGTACATACACACATACAGTGTCTAACCATTCATCTCCTCTCCAGTACCGGACCTTCCGAGACGCACATCCACATTCTCTGACTGTATATATTTTCAATAAACTGTTCACTTTTGCACCTGAGATTGCGTCTATAATGACTTCTGCATTTGGGTCACGCCGCTCCTCGCGAGCACATGACACTTTCTTTTAATGGTAGAGCCTTTGATGTTCTGATCAGCAGTTTGTTCTTATAATAATCTTATTGACTTTATTCACGTCATTATTGACTGAACTGAGCTGAAAAACAAAACACATTCAAGTTTGATTGTAAAACACAGAACAGAAAGTTTGTCCTTGTTTTCTTGGTTTGGACATTGATGCTTGAAGTCTTGATCAATAGTTGTCCAGGTTTTCTGAAGATCAACAATTTGTTTTTCATTTTCAGTCCTTGAAGCTTAAACTTTAGTTACAATCAGATTCAGTTTCTAAGTTATTTCCTGTCGTGTTTGAACATTTTCATTCTGTAAATGTTTGAAAAAATGTTTGTGTTCAGATGAGACAGAATGTAAATGTCACAGGAACAATAGAAATAAAACAAACAGTCAGAGTGTTTGTGTGACAGGACCAGAGTCTTTACATCAGTCTAACACTCAAACACTGAAGAACCAGGAGACCCAAACCCAAATCCAGGATAAATAGATTTAGTGAATGTGGTTCTGAAAGTGTGGAGATGGATCAGTGTGTCAGAGGAAACACTGTAGAAGGACAGAATGCCAGCAGGACAGTCCACATACACTGCTACTCTGTTAGAGAAAGACGAGGAGGAGATGAATGTTTTACTGTTATTGTATCTGACCGAGTAACCATCATCATCAGAGCACTTCAGACTCCAGGACTGATCATTGCATCCAAACACACAATCATTACTGTCTCCATTCCTTCTGATTTCTCTGTAACTCACTGATATAGACACATTTCCTCTCCATCCGACCTCCCAGTAAGATCGACCAATCAGATCATTTCTACACAGGAACTGCTCCCAGTGATCAAATCTGTCTGGATGATCAGGATATGACTGAACCTCCTCCACATGTGTCATCTTCCTGTTGTTGTCATACAGTTTGAGGTTTTTGTGCACCGTGTCTGTGTTGATTTGAAGTTGACAGGAATCTGATGGGGAGAACAAACACAATCCAGCTGCTGTTATTAATCCATCATCTGATCCATTATTGATACTTTGATGATGACTCATCAATGAATCATGTGACAGTTTGAAGATAGTTGAATGTTCATGAATCAAATGTAAAACACACTTACACTTCCTCAGACCTGGTGTCAGGTAGTGGATTCCAGCAGGCTTCGCCCTGAAAGTAGGAGGAGTCTGTTTCAGCCTGTAAACATGGACATCACATGACTTCATACACAGATTGATGTCAGTGTTACAACATTTATAAAGTTAATAAACACAAGTCTTTCTTTTTTCCTTAAATAATTACAAGACTTCTCACAAACTCACTGTCACTGTTACCATGGTGACGCCTGAAAACCTTGCCTGAAACACTCCACAGCAAAAACCACCTGATGTTATCATGTGTATGATACATCAAACTGATCAGGTCAGAGACCAGATGTGCACCATTGTGGTTTCATGGTTTTCCTGTTGTCATGACAAAGATATTCACAAGACCCCACTCTCTAAAAACACATCAAAACTTTACCTTTTTCTTGGTCACTGCATCAACATATTTTCACCTACTGACACCATTCCACCTTATCTCTGGTCACAAGACATGCGTCTATCACAGATTTAAGAATCTCTTGTAGAACTGTTACCATATGACTGTGGCAACGCCATTCCCCATCAGAAGCACCCGTTTCATGCACTGGACAAACAGTATGACATGTGATGACATGTAACACATCAAATTGATTGGTTTGGCCAGTAAGAGTAAACTATCATGTCTACTTGAAGTTTTGGATTACCATGGAAACGCAAATAACCAAAAACAGCACCTGAAATGCCCTACAACACCAACTGTCTGACATGTATGACACATCAAACTGACCAGGTTGTACTTTAATGGTTTTGTTGCATTTCAAGTTACCATAGCAACAGAATTCACAAAAACCCCGACCTTCCCTTCAAACCTCATGTTAAAAAGGCTCTAACTATCCGAAAATTGACACTTTCAGACCCACCCAGTCTGCTCACAGCAGACACTGTAGATTCAGTTTGTCCATATAATACATCAAATTCTAAAAGGTTAATGAAAACATCTGGACTGTTGTGTTTTTCTTAAAAGCATTTAACCTTTCATCCAAAAGGCTTCTTCAGTTCTGGAAAAAGGATTGGGAGTAGCAGGCTTATGAGCTCTAACCAGAAAGACCACACCTAGGAGCAACTAACGAGGTCATTATTTTTATAATGGTAGCTCGTCAGGGGCTCAGACTATCCCTCAGTTCATTTTCAAATAGGGTCATAGAGCCTGAGAACCCTACCGGGTCCCCATCAAAGCCAGCCTGGCCTCTGTTCTGATCACATGCTTTGAGGTGTGAGTTTCTGTGAAACTGCCTGGGAAGATGAGTAAGGGCTGCAGTGTAGGTGTTAACACATCTGAGAAACTACAAAGGATTTTCTCAAAACATAACATCCCGGTACAATTTAAACCTAGCAACACTCTCAGACAAAGACTGGTTCACCCGAAGGACAAGACACCCAAACACAAAGTCAGCGGTGGGGTCTATGCAGTCTCGTGCAGTGAATAATGTTTAGACTAATACATGCAGGATCTAGATGACTACATCCTGGATGAACAAGAACCGACACAAATGTAATACATCAAAGTGATCAGGTTGACCAGGAGAAGTCAACCATCATCTGTACATTAAATTTGGAGTTACCATGGTAATATAATCTATTAAAACCCACAGCCCCATTAGAATTAATGTAACTCTTTCATCCATTTCATCCCATTTGCAGCAGCTGTCACACATGCTCAGCATACATGTCAACCTTGAGAACTCAGAATTAGACATTTATGGAGAATTAGGGAGGTGTTTGATAATCCACGTGGGTCCGTTTTCAGCATTTACGCCATGCTCATACTGCCTACAGAACGGCTTCGGTCCGGATTTGGTGTGGTTTTTCCGCAAGCTACCACTCACATCTGCTCCAGATAGGGAGTGCGGCCAGCTCCAGTGCTGGGTGCGGAAACGGCACTCGTGAGATCAGAAGTTCACGTGGGTTATCGTTTTGTCGGGACTTCACACGAGAACACATCAATTATTTAGCAAATGTGTGAAAAGGTTTGTGCTGCACGCTTTCGGGACCCTGTGTCACCAGGTGTGATGTAATGTTTACATTTCCTATTAGTGCGTGTGCTGTCTAAAAAGAAGAGTCAAGTTACAATTGTTTGTACACTCGTTTATTTTGAAAAAACACCGGATATTCAATCCACACTTCCTGGATAGCTCGTCAGATTTCATCAAACTGACGCAGATCCTCTCCGGCGTCCGCCAAAAATAAGAACGTTGCGGGTTCTTTCTGTTGTGCCGTACGACCCCCTTGACCAGACCCGCACCGCGCGGAGCTACTGTGAGCCTTCAAAAGGGATTTTAATCTTACGGAATACCTGCGGGGGCTGCACTGGATCGGATCTGGATGCAGTGTGAGCCCAGGGGTATTCTGTGCTTGTAAGGCGGTCCTTCAGGTGTTATCACTGTAAATAGCTGGTCCGAAACGACGGATGGTGGAAATAGTCGGAAATCGGGAGAAATTCGGGAGAATGTTGGCTCTGGGAGATTTTTGGGAGGGGCACTGAAATCTGAGAGTCTCCCGGGAAAATCGGGAGAGTTGACATGCATGATGCTCAGAGTTAGATCAATGCAGTTTACTGATTGGCTGAGGGTTTCTGAGTCCCACACACAGTGGCAGCCCCTGTCAAAGTTTCTTCAGGAACTTTTCTAGTTATTGTTGTTTCCAAATCAATAATCAAAGACTGATCATTTTAATTATCTGTTTTGTTTCTTCTTCTGATGTTTAATAAAGTTTATTATCGATAGAGTCTTTCTGGTTATTGGAGTTACTCATCAGTTCCATGTGGAACAGGATTAACTTCCTGGTTTGGGATCTGATCTCAGAACGTTCTGTTCCAGAGTTTGAGAGCAGCAGGTGAACTGCTGCTGGTCAGGATCTGGGAGGAGATCCTCCAGAACACCCTCTATCATCTCATAAGGAGCCCTGATGTTGTCAGGCAGGACTCAGACAGGTGGGTCCAACAAACTACTGAGAACCATTTAGAGCTGCTGCAGAAACATTTGAGTAAACTGGACCAGCTGCTGAATCGGTTTTTCAGTTTAAATTTCTTGGTAACCCTGAATCAAACCCTCTGTAGGTTGATCATCTTCATCAGATGATGTGTTCTTTAGTTCCTCACACTTTGACACCTTCCATATCAGGATCAGGAGATCCAACAGGAGCTTTATCCACTTTAGATCTGATGTCTTTTTAAAGTCTTCTTTCATTCTTCCAGTTGTGTAGAAAATAGTTTGTAAACATTCAATTCATCTGAGCCTTTTCACATCTTCTCTGCCTGGTCCTGGTACAATGACAGCATGTTGCCGCATATCCAGCATGAAGCAGAAAGACAGAACTGAGAGAAGAACATAGAACATGTTTCCAATTCTTCCTCCTCTATCAGACACTGTGTGTGTCTGCAGCAGGTCTCTCCATACCTGAGAGTATCCAGTCTCCAGTCTGGATCCTTGAGTCCAGCTGACAGCAGCTTGACTCCTGAGTTTCCTGGATAATTGTAGCTCAGGTCCAGCTCTCTCAGATGGGAGGGGTTGGAACTGAGAGCTGAGGCCAGAGAAGGACAGCCTTCCTCTGTAATCAGACAGCCTGACAGCCTGCAGACACACAAAACATTTCAAACAGTCAAACAAACACTCAGTCACTTTTTTCTCTGCAGGATCAAATAAGATCAGAAATGACTTTCTTCACTTAGTTTCTAATACAGTTGAAAACAGCAACAACTACTTTGTTTATTTCAACACTTCATGTCAATTTAACACCAGGAGCTTCATTTTACATCTGATCAAATGTTTTTATAGAAAAGATCAAAAAAACAATCCTGGATTTAACATCCAGATGTTTGCAGACACAGACACACTTCTTCACACACATGGAAAGGACTCACAGGTGATGAATAAAACTGCTTTAAAGACTCGTGCTGTCCTCACCACATGTGACAGCCAGCCAACAAAATACTGTAAAAGGGTCTCCATACAAGCTGGCTTTACTTCATTTAACTGAAGATATTTTATTTCGCTTTATTTGGAACTGAAACACACAGACAAAGGAAATACTGGCTAATCAGCACGTATCTTATGCCACACTTAAACATGTCAATTAATTTGGCTTGTAACAGCATTTTATCAGCCAAATGATTTCTAACACATATCCAAGTGACTTCTGAACATGTTTATACTCACAAAGATGAAAGGTTTCCAAGACAAGCAGGAAGGACACAAAACTATTTTGGTTCCAATGCCCATGCTTCTGTCTGCCATGTTTCATGAGTCCAGACACAAAATTAGTGGGCGTGTCCTAAAACATCAGTGTCACAGGTTTATAATGTTTATAGTGGCCCCATAATTCTCTCAGTTACACTGCTGTGTATTTGGCAGGTATAACAAAATGCTGCATAATAAGATGATTTCACAAATATAAATTGGAATAGTTTATTTTTATCTATTTTAATATACGTAGGCTGCAGGACAGATCCAGGTTCTGGGGCTGTAGAGTTAGTCTTAGTTTATGTAAAAAAAAATGACTCTCACCATTTAACTTGAAAAACTAACTACCAAACATTTAGAATGGCTGAGAAAAATGTTACCTGCAGAGTTGCAGACAAAGAAGATAAGACCAGTGTGCTACTGAAGGAGGTCAGATTGGTGAATACCAAAATTGATAATGTTGAAGAAAAGCTGACTTCCAAGGTAGAGGAGCTTAGGATTTCATTTGAGAGGACAAAAAAACTAAAGAAAATGAAAGACGACTTTGACTCCAAAATCGGTGGACTCAAATCCAGAATGCAACAGTTGGAGGAGAAGATAAAGACTCATTAAAACTGTCCCTCAAATACATTTGACCCAGATGTCTCTATTGTGGTCATGGGTTTTCCCTTTGATGAAGAGTGAGAACCTGGTTGATAAGATTGAGAAAGTGATGAGGACGGCTGAGCTTGTGATGACGCTGGTTGCTCTGGAGAGTTTGCGGGCACAAGGATCAGGCCCCAGTGTGGGGCGCTGAAGGTGGCATTTGGGTAGGCTAAGGAGAAAGGGGAAGTGCTTCGGGGAAATTGAATCTTAAATTTAAAGACAAGTTTAAGAAAGTCTGTATTAGAATGACTAAATAACATACAGAGCAAGTAATGGAAGAAAACTTCAAAGGGCTTCTGCATGAGCTACCAAACAACTATTTGGTGTCAGGAAATAGATGGATACTCCGGCGCAGTGAGCGAGGAGCGGAGTGCGCGCCCCCGCTGCTGGCGTCCGCTGCTGCAGGTAGCAGGGGAGGAGGCCAGGCATCGAGATGCTGAGAAGATGTAGCCAATTCAGTAAGAAATTATTCATCTTGTTTGTTGTTAGCGCACTGGAACGTAAATGTCTGGACAAAAGCAAACTGCACGCTTAGGGCCCTAATGCTACAGTCTCTAAATCCTGATATTATTTCCCTTAATGAAACTCATCTGGTGGGTGATGATGTGGTCAAGTTAAGCGGCTGCAGCTGGTTTGGAAGCAGAAAAAATGTATATAAGAGCCCTGAAAGGCTCTGTCGGAGTTACAACATGTGTCCATCTCGGCACCTTTTCTGCTCGTAAGGGCACCTCACTCAGAAGGGCCTGGGACTCAGCCAGGGTGGTCCCGGGCATACCCCAAGCTCATCTGCTCCGATGGTTTTTTTGAGTCTGGGGTGTCTTTCTGTGACGGGGACGAAATAGAGGCCAACATAGGGGCCCTCACGGACAGACACTCCCCTTCTCACCAACACAAGCCCTTTCAGACACCTGTTGTCCTTGTTACGTGCAGAAAAGGTGCCGAGATGGACACATGTTGTACTACCAGGACCACAGACTTCCAGGGGCGTTGGCTGGAGGTCTTAGCCCGCGGAGGAGTGCTTAAGTGTGGGTACCCGGGCACTCCTGGAGCTGGTGGTTCCGGAGGTATCTGATGGGGCTTTTTGTGGTGATTCTGCGGGGATAGGTGCACTCTTCTGGGGGGAGAGTCTGTCCGTGAGGGCCCCTATGTTAGCCTCTATTTTGTCCCCGTCACGGACAGAGACCCCAGACTCAAAAAAACCATGGGAGCGGATGAGCTTGGGGTTGCCCGGGACCACCCTGGCTTAGTCCCAGGCCCATCTGAGCGAGGTGCCCTTACGTGCAGAAAAGGTGCAGAGATGGACACATGTTGTACTACCAGGACCACAGACTTCCAGGGGCGTTGGCTGGAGGTCTTCGCCCGCAGAGGGGTGCTTGTTATGCAGGGATAGGTGCACTCTACTGGGGAGAGAGTCTGTCCGTGAGGGCCCCTATGTTGGCCTCTATTTCGTCCCTGTCGTAGCTCATCTGCTCCGATGGTTTTTTTGAGTCTGGGGTCTCTGTCCGTGACGGGGACAAAATAGAGGCTAACATTTCCCCTCAAATGTCCGTGACGGCTACTATAAACGTAGCCCTTACGGGCACAGTCCGTGACGGCTACTATAAACGTAGCCCTTACGGGCACAATCCGTGACGGCTACTATGTAGGGACCCGTACGGACAGTGTGTCCTTGACGGCTACTATGTAGGGACCCGTACGGACAGTGTGTCCTTGACGGCTACTATGTAGGGACCTGTACGGTCCGTGACGGTCCGTGACGGCTACTATACAGTAGCCTGTACGAATGTAGGGACCCGTACGGACAGCCATACTTCTGTATTTCCATGTGTGCATGTGTGTCCGTGACGGCTACTATGTAGGGACCCATACGGACAGCCGTACTTCTGTACGACGGCTTCTTTTCTGTCCGCGGGGGCTACCGTTAGCGGATAGCCCTGGGAGCGGGTGAGTGGCCTATTTAGGGCCCACCCTGGTGGGCTGCTCCGTTGTTTCCGAACGGGCAATCCGGACATACCCGCCGAGGACGGCGATACGCCACCCCGTGGCCTCGGCCGGTACTGTCTGCCCGGGCACCGGTGGCCCTACCTGTCCTGAATCCTGCACTCTGAGCAGCTGCTCCACTCTCTCCTGGAAAACCCCTGACTGTAATATAGTGATGTAAAAATATTACACCAGGACCTGCTATTAATGACCTGGTGACATCATTGTAAATTAAACTCTTACCTCCGAAACTAAAACAGCACAAAAGTGCTGGGTCCTCATTTATCAATCGTTCGTACAAACATATCTGTGCGTATTTCGTGCGTTGGAATAATTCTACGCATCATGTGGTATTTATCAATTTGTTTATAGAAATATTCCCAAATATAAGTACAGTTCTGGTCGTGCATATGCACAGCATCTAGTGGTAGAACATGGAAACAAAATTCTGAAGGTTCCAGTCATCCACGCGTGTTCCTCATCCACACATTATCTCTAAAGCAATTAGTAATTATGCGTGTTAATAAACAGCTTTGTCACATAATTGATGGTCAACATTATAAAGATGGAAGTATTTGAGATCGTAGGATGGCTGATCTTGTATTACTGGTGGATTTGGCAGAGCATGCACTCCGGAGGGAGTGCGTCTTCCGTAACTGTGCAGATGCTGGGTGAGCGCACACGGCTCCTGCAGATACCGCTTTCCAAATAAACAGCGCATTTTAATTGATCACAAAATGTCCTGTTTAAAATTCTAACTAGGTTATTTATTCATTATGTGTGACCCCATCCTTGGATGCTGTGGAAAACCATGTTTTTGCTGAGGTACAACTACAGTATGTATTTTTTAACCGTTTGCCCTGTGGCGTTAAACTCAGTGGCGGCTGGTGACACAATTTTTGTGTGTTGCTGCATAAATCCAATTAAGTGACGGTCAATAAAACATTTGAAAAGATGAGTTTATGTAATCCCTGTATAGAAATATGTAACTTTCAACTTAAGTTAAATATTCATTAATTCATTGAACAATGTGAATCAAGTCAATCAGTGATGTGAACATCAGTTTCCTTCAAAACAGCGTTGGTTTTACAATCTTAGGGATGTTCAGGGCTCCAGCTGTTCTGATGAGACAAACGTAAATATTACTGTAGTTAGTAGGATGTTGTTAGTTAACTGAAAAGCTGTGGAGTGAAACAATCATGGAGATTTATCCTTCATGTAGACCTGAATTCAACATCGTGTATTATATTAACATGAAGAGACAGAAGATTAGTAACAGCTTTGGAATTTGGAAACAGCTGCAGTTAACTGACCTCAGAACCTCCAGTCTACAATTTGGCCTCTCCAGCAAACCACAGAGTTGCTTTAGTCCTGAATCAGACAGGTCGTTGTTACTCATGTCCAGTTCTGCCAGATGAGATGGGTTTGATCTCAGAGCTGAGATCAGAGAAGAACAGTAGATCTCTGACAAACTGCAGCCCAACAATCTGAATAAAAAATACAATCTGTGAGCTGAAGCAACAGGATGAAGTTCAAACAGTAAATATCAACTAAATTATTTAAAGAGGCCATTACACTAAAAACGTTTTTTTCTGAGGTTTCTTTTGAATATTTCAGCTCCACAGATGTTCTTACCTTCAAAGTAGGTGTGAAAACAGGTCAACAACTTCTCTTTCAGTTTTATCTCTCAAACTACGCAGGTGACGACAAAACCCGATTTCTCCCAGTTCGAACGGCTTGTATCTGTTTCGTAACAGCTCCTTTGCTCGTTAGTATTCATCAGCTCCCGCAGTTGAAACCTTGCCAAGCATGCTGCTGGCTAAAACCTGTTAGCATAAAAACGTATCAAATTGGAAGAGACTAAGTCTGCTGTTGCCATACGAAGCGGGGCATGAAAAAGTATACCTTGCTCTCATAGGCTAATTTGTATGCCAATCTGAGGCCAGCAAATTTGAATAATGAATACAGTGGGGCAAAAAAGTATTTAGTCAGCCACCAATTGTGTAAGTTCTCCCACTTAAAAAGATCAGAGAGGCCTGTAATTTTCATCATAGGTATACCTCAACTATGAGAGACAAAATGAGGAAAAGAAATCCAGAAAATCACATTGTCTGATTTTTAAAGAGTTTATTTGCAAATTATGGTGGAAAATAAGTATTTGGTCAATAACAAAAGTTAATCTCAATACTTTGTTATATAGCCTTTGTT
Source organism: Pachypanchax playfairii (assembly GCA_006937955.1). NCBI lineage: Eukaryota > Metazoa > Chordata > Actinopteri > Cyprinodontiformes > Aplocheilidae > Pachypanchax > Pachypanchax playfairii. The sequence goes on along the minus strand of SSNP01000172.1, from coordinate 967,600 downwards.
GGCAATGACAGAGGTCAAACGTTTTCTGTAAGTCTTCACAAGGTTTTCACACACTGTTGCTGGTATTTTGGCCCATTCCTCCATGCAGATCTCCTCTAGAGCAGTGATGTTTTGGGGCTGACGCTGGGCAACACGGACTTTCAACTCCCTCCTGTGAGGATCTCTGCTGCTGGTGGTGGTGTTTGTGCACTAATTGTTTTGCAGGGCGTGGCAGCAGACGATCAGTGAAGACAGGTGTGGATCATTACCCAGCTCAGGAGAGCTGGGTACTTAAGCGGAGGAGGAACAAGAGACAGACGCCAGTTTGTTCCACTACATTTCGTGGTAACAGAGTGGCCTGTGATTATCTACCAGAGCATTCATAGCAGTATTTAACCTGCCCTCTCTATCCTTGTGTTTAGCCCGCTGTCCTGGAGCTCCTCTCCCGACTGCAGAACCTCAGCGTGGTAATCGACCCGCTCACCGTGAGGATTGGCTTCACCCCGGAACGTACTAGAGCTCCGTTGCGGTGTTACGCGACCAGCTCTCTCCCTCTGGCTCCCTGTCTGTCTCTGGCTTCCTCTGATCCACACCTTCCCGGTCAGCACGCTGCTGTCACCCCTGCTGCAGTCACGTCTGCACGCACAGCACCCGGACCCGGATTTCCTACCACGAACATCAACAGTCTGGATCACCACCCCTGCGGCAGCATCCTCGGATCTCTCCTCACACCCGGACGTCAAACACGATTCAGTGAGTTAAGCGAGCACGATCCCCGCACACCGCAGCTGGTATCTCAGCCTGTCACTAACCTCTCTCTCTCTCACAACCCAGGACCGTTCCTGTCCCGCACCAGTCCCGTCCTGAGTTTCATCGTTCATGTATTATATTCCCTTGTGTGTAACTTGGAGCACTGTATCATATTAAACACTGTTAACTTTGAACGCTGTTTCCTCGCTGTGTGTGTTTGGAGTTTGGGTCACTTTGGG
>SSNP01000172.1:947442-961215 GCA_006937955.1 Pachypanchax playfairii | reverse complement strand
AAAAAAAAAAAAAAAAAAAAAAAAAAAAAATGATACACTTGATGTATCAGCGTCGGAATTAAACTGGACTCCAAACAGTCCGCCTCCTTATATTGTTTCCTTCCCTTTGATTTCTTGCTTGTATGTTCTCTCAATGTAAGTCGCTTTGGATAAAAGCGTCTGCTAAATGACAGTAGTAGTAGTAGTAGTAGCAGTACTCGAACCAAGTGTGCATGGCATCATGCCGGAGAAGGATGGAGACACTGACCATGTAGAGGAGACTAAGTCTTTTATTAATACAGATCAAATGTGTCCGTAATTAAAATATGAAACAAAACCAAATCTTGTTGTTTCCCCACCCAGTGACTCTGGACGAGACATCCAATGAGGCATCCCGGGCGCGCGACCGAGGATGTAGCTGCAGGGTCAGCCTGTCCCACCAGTGCGCCTCAGGCACATGTTGCATAGCGGACCTGGAAGTGGCTGGGTGCTAACTGATGCTGTCTTGCAGGCACAGAAGGACATGATTAGTGCGGTAAACGAATTGCAAGAAGAACTGCACAAAATATGTGACGTCCTGACTGAAATTTCAGGCACACCTAAAAAATAAAAAATTGTAAAAAAAAAAAAAAAAAATCAGTCCTTCTGTGTTGGTCCTGTAAACAACGCATGACACTTTGTCTCAATCTGCCCCCCAGCTTATATTCCGCATGTTGGGGCGGAGGCTGTATGTGTGTGTGTCGGGCTGTTTGTTGTTCTGGGTGCGCAAGTGGTACAATTAATAATGCTGCTGGAATTAATAATTTTATCCTTCTCAGCAGCAGCACTGCAGGTGCTCTCTATGTCCAAAATGTGCGTAAGCCAGGTCCTTAGTCAACTTAAAGTTGCTCACGTTTTTCCGCAACGTTTTTCTTTATAAATCCCAAATTTGCGTGTAAAGTTGCTTACGCAGTTTTCCGACCCCGCTTTGTGCGTTAGTAAGCTTTATAAATGAGACTTGAGGTGAACTGTGTTTGTTTCTATGCTAGCATCCTGTAAGTCACCCAGCAAACAGACCTATGGTGCAGCAGGAATGTTACACTTCAGACAAAATGACAAGTCTTCCTATATCTGGCACCAGAATGTTTGAACAGGTGGACAGAACCAAATAGCATGGATGTAGTCATCCGGTAAATTACTAGTAAAGTTTGAACAAGTGTTAGACGACACAAAACCCATCCTGAACACCCTTTGACCTGTGTAATGTGTTCTATGTAAATGTTATATTGTATTAACTGCAGGTTGGAGTTTCTAGTCATTTTAAATGTTTTTAAACAGGTTTTGGACCAGAAATCGTTGTCATAGTTGACTGATAAATCAGCTTCCCATTTAACCATAGGTTTGGGAGATTGATTCATCTATATTAGAGAGTATGCCATTTATTTTAGACAATAATTTGTTTAATTTTAAACCAAAAAACTGTACTGCTATTGTAGGTGTTTGTAGATGTATTGAATTCTACCTGATTGGTTTTGAATTTATTTTTTAGTATTGATTTAATTTGTTTGGTATTCTAAGAATTTATTTCTATTTATTCCATAATGTAAAACTACCCTCTCGAATGGAATAAAGTTTGTTCCTTCACATATATGTTCTAAGTATTTGATTTCTTTACTACTCCCATCCGAGAAGTTGATAATTTTTCTGTTCTGTAGAATGTCAGGATTTTTCCAGATGGGTGTGCATTTACATGGGATAAGTAAAGACTCAGTCATTTTCAGAAAGAGCTGATATTTATGCTTTTGAAGCACTCGTGATGTTCAATGTTTAAGCTAATGAAGGGCAGGTCTGAAATCTCTATGTTATTGCATAAAGCCTGTTCTATGTTTAACCAGGGCTCATCTAGGAAACTTTTATTAAGCCACTTTGAGATGTACTGTAACCTTTTTGCTAAGTAGTAATGATGGAAGATAGGTAGATAGGTAGTTCTAATCCTCCTCTATTTTTGTATTTCTGTAATGTTTTTAGACTATTGCGTGGGGTTTTTCCTTTCCATAGAAACTTAGACATATGAGTCCAGTGATTTAAACCAGTCAGATGGTGGCCTAGTTGGGATCATTGTAAATAGGTAGTTGATTTTTGGTAAAATCATAATTTTTATTGAAGCAACCCTTCCCATGAGTGATATAGGTAAGGTGATCCATCTAGTAAGATCATCATTAACTTTTTTAAGAAGTGGGGTGTAGTTTAGCTGTATTAATTCTGGAATTCTGGGGGAAACATTAATACCCAGATATTTAATATTACCTGTTTGCAGTTGTATTTTAGGAGAATTATGAAATGAACAACTAACTGGCATAGCTGTAGATTTTAACCAATTAGTTGCATAAGCTGATACATTTGAAAAAGAATTTATAAATGTAATTACCTTATTAAGGGAAGTTTGTGATTGCTTGAGAAATAGAAGCACATCATAAAGACTGATTTAATGTTTCATGTTCTTGCACTCTATGCCTTTGATATCTTTATTTTGCCTAATTGCTGCAAGCAATGACGGTGAAAGAGGACATCCTTGTCTGGTGCGCATTTGGAGATTGAAACTAACAGATGTTTGATCATTTGTTCTCACATTGGTCTTTCGAGAGTTTTATAATATTTTTAATCAGTTTATAAATAAATTTCCAAATCCAAATTTGTGCATGACTGCCATTAAAAATTTCCAGTTGACTCTATCTGTCAGGTTCAGTGTATTATGTGTTGTGCATTTCTGTGTCGGGTGAGTCATCTGCTTGCAGATTGAAGCTACGCTGGAGCGCGAGGTAGATTGATTACACCTGGTGGAGATCAGAGCTGATGAGGAGCAGGATGCTACTTAAGGACAAGGCGGACGTTCATTCAGTGCCTGGTTGTTAACCTATATGGTAACTTCTATGTGCTCTCCTAGTGATTCATTCCTAGTGATAATTCCGAGTTTTCTTGTGTGCGTTTTGAGAAAGATTTTCTCGTGTTCGATTAACCTGCTGTCTCCAGGATTATCGTCACCCTGCTCCTTGTGTGTCCGAGGATCCTTCTGTGTCCAGCGCCTGATCTCCTGGAACCTGCACTACCTCCCTCCAGCGTTCTCACCCGACCTGGACTCACCACCTCCCGCACAGCACCGCACTGGACCTGCCCTCCTCCCGAGCTTTACCGCTGCGAACTCTGTGAGTTTCTCCTCCTCCTCATTACCCTGCAATATCTCCTGCTCTCATCTACCGGCTCGAGCACTAACTCTCCTCTCCCCTTACAGTCCTGAGATCCACCTGACGCACCAGATCACCGAGCACATTTATCCACTGTATATATATATATATTGATGTTCACGTTACCACTTGTAAATAAACCCGTTCACTTTTGCACCGAACATTCTGTGTCTGAGTCTGAGTCCGGCATGTGGGTCAACAAACTGTCAGAGCCCGTGACACTATCAAAAGCGTTTTCTGCATCCAGAGGTAGTATTGTAGTTTCAACATTGTTAATGTAAGCATAGTCAATTAAGTTAAAAAATCTTCGTGTATTTGTGGATGAATGCCTCCCTTTTATGAAACCCGTTTGGTCCGGGTGAATAATGAAAGGTGTTAAATTCTCTAACCTTTTAGCTAAGGCTTTACAGATTATTTTAAGGTCCACATTTATTAGTGAAATTGGACGATAGCTTGTGGGAAGTACAGGGTCTTTATCTGGTTTAAGTAACAGACAGATGTTGGCAGTATTCATGTTTGGTGGTATTATGCCATTATCTTGTATTTCCTGCAACATTCTACAGAACGCTGGTGCCAGTACAGTCCAGAATTTTTTACTCAGCTGGAAATCCACCTGGACCTGGAGCCTTTTTTTAGGCATGTTTTTAAGGGCTTCCTGGAGTTCAGCTGATGTTAGTGGTGATTCTAGATTTGTTTTATGATTGTCTGAAAGTTTGGGAAGGGTTATTTTTTCTAAGAAATGGTTGATCTCTTCAATTGATGGATTTATTTGTGGGGAATACAGAGTCTTATAGAACTCTCTGAAGGTATTATTAATCCTTACTGGATTATATTCAGTATTCCCAGTTGCATCTTTAACAGCAAAGATAGTTGTTTTTTCTTTATTTGTTTTTAACTGTTTGGCTAAGAACTGACCCGGTTTATTATTCATTTATTATTATTACATTCAAAATTTTCGAATCTAAGTTTTTGTACTAAGAATTTTGTTTTTTTGTTAATAACTTTATTAAGCTCTAGTTTTGCTTAGCATATTTTATTCAGTATTTCTTTATCTTGAGATGTGACATAGGTTTCTTCCAAAGATTTTATATTATCCTCTAAATCCTGAATTTCTTTATTTTCTTTTTTCTTCTTAAATGATGAGAACAAGAATATTTTACCTCTCACATGTAGGCCTACTTTTCCTTCCTCCCAGAGCACAGATGCTGATGTTCCTGGTTGACAAACAGCTTGTCCACAGACAGGACGTCCTGTTTACCTTCCTGGAGTAACTTTTTCCTCAGTGGGAAGAGAACGCGGCACCGGTCCAGGATCTCCTTCAGGAACTCGTCATTCACGCTGTAATCTTTACCCTTAAGTTCCTTTCCATGGCTCTTAACATGTCCTTTCTGTTTATAATGTTCAAACTTAGCAACAATGGGTCGAGGTCTTCTGTTGTCTGTTCTTTTGGCTCCCAAACAATGAACCCGATAGAAAGTGATGTTTTTTACCGCATCTTCTGGGATCTTCATCTGGGTCTGGAGAAAGTTTTTAATGGTCTCCTCGCAGTTTTCGGGCTAGCCTCCTGTCTGTTCCTGGATACCCGCAAACACTAAGTTGTCTCTCATCCTGCAGGCCTGAAGATCCAGAACAGATTCTTTGAGGCTTTTGTTTTCTTCAGAAAGCCGATTCACTCGATATGAGGAGTGGAGGAGTGCCACCTGGTGAAGACACCTGTTGAATTCAGAAAGTCTTTTATTGATTTATTGACTCCAGGATGTCCACCATGTCTTTACTTGCAGGGGAAGCTGTCTCCGGTGACTTCTCTGGCCTGCATCTTTTAGTAACAGGGGTGTTGTTTTCCGCTGCATTTTTTTTTTTTGGGGGGGGGGGGCATGACAACCCTATCAAACACTTGGTCGATAAATGTTTGAAGGCACTCAAAGTCTTCCTCGCTGCTCTCCAGAATGACTCACTCAGATTAAAATAAATTTAATACAGATAGTGAACGCTGTGTTTTGATCAATTTGGCAAAGTTTGGGCAATTTGATACGAATTGTTTGTTAATCAGCCGCCATGCACTTCAGAAACCCTTATGTCTTTTGATGTGATATAGTTTGTATGAAACTGATTCAGGTGAAAGTTTGAACTGATGGAAACATTTATTTATTTATTTTAATTCAAGTTTTTTTATTATGTTTTGAAGCACTTAAAGTAACAAACATAAACAACACAAAAACAAAAACAGTGAGGCAAAAAAATAAAAAATAAAATAAAAGAATTTAAAATTACAAATTTACAACTGCATGTGACATTTCAGTTCGGCTATAATGCCCGTGGTCAGAATGTTCACACAAATGAGCAAAAATTGTCCCATTGTTCTCTAACAGACTCATTTTTAATGTTCAGTCTTCCCAGCATTTTCTCACAGGCTGCAGGTTGGTGCCCGTGGTACCTTCCACAACATCAGAATAAGACGAGCACAAGTCACAAGTCCGGTATTTAACACTCTAAAAGCTGCTTTGTCCAATTTTGGTACCTCACCTCTGTCTCCCAGCAGGCAGAGTCTTGGTGAGTTAGGTAGTTTACACTTAAGCCATCCCTCCAAGTGTGTTAAAACGCTCCTCCAGACTGGAGAGACTAACGGACATTCCCATAAAGCATGCAACAGAGTACCTTTGGCTTCTTGGCATTTCCAATACAAGTCGTCTTTACTAATGCCCATCTTGTAAAGTCTGGATGGGGTGAAGTAATACCTGTTAAGGATTTTATATTGGATAAATTTACCTCTAGCCTCCCTAATGCCCATTATCAGATATATTTGTATCCCATATTCCTTCCTCGAACGTACAGCCCAAATCCCTCTCCCATAATATTCTAAGATTGTTATGCATATTATTTTTGACCCATGGACACACATTATACCATTTTGATGCCTTACTAAGTAAGGGTGCTAATAATAAAAAGCTCTCTATGGGGGTTTTCTCCTGGGGATACTTTATTTTATCTTTCAGACAGTTTCTAATTTGTAAATATTTCCATAGTCCCTCCAAATTATACTTCTCCTTAAGTTGATTATACGACATAAATGTGTCTTTTTCATAAAGATCTCCAATTATCCGTATCCCCTTTTTTAGCCACTGTGGCCAATAAATGGGTTTTTTGCCTATTTTAAGTTTGGGATTGCGCCACAAAGATGCATATTTTCGAAAGTACGGGGAGATGCCACATTTTCTGTGAACCTCCTGCCATACCATCTTGGAAAATTTTAAAATAGGATTATTTGACTTGCTCCTTTCATTATCTGGCTTTTGAGTTAATACTTCAATGGGAGTGAATGGAGAGGTAAGTTCCCGTTCAATTAAAACCCAGTCTATGTCTGTTCCAATTCCTGTCCAGTGTTTACATAGCTTTGACATTTCAAATGAGATACTATAATGTTCTATGTTAGGTAAGGATAAACCTCCATCTTTTTTGGGTTGCCACAGCCTGCTGAGATTAATGCGTGGTTTACGGTCATCCCAAAAAAATTTTTTTATCATATTATTGTATCTCAAAAGAATTTGTGGTGGGATACAGATTGGTATCATTCCTGTATAATAATTGATTAAAGGAGCTACAACCATTTTTATTGTATTCACCTTACCCCACAGAGTCAAATGTAATTTACTCCAATTATCTAATTTGGTCTTAATCTTAGTGAGAACCCTTTCTGTATTATCTGTCATAATTTCCTCAATGTTCCTATCAAGCGTTATTCCTAAATTGCTCTGTTTTTAACTTGTGTGGTGTCCCGGTATTGTACAGCACTTTGGTCAGCTGTCGTTGTTTTTAAAGTGCTCTATAAATAAAATGGTATGGTATGGTAAATATTTCATCCCTCTTTGCAGCCACCTAAAGTTAAATGGAGATGGTAGTTTAGCATTGCAGGTTTGGGATACTGGCATTGCCTCAGACTTATGCCAATTAATTCTATAACCTGAGAGTTTGGAAAAACCATCAATAGTTTCCAACAATGCTGTGATAGAGTTGACAGGGTCCTGGCATAACAACAAAATGTCATCCGCATATAAGAATAATTTGTGTTCCCTCCCCCGTCCATTCACACCCCTGATTCTGGAATCCTCTCTGATCTTAATAGCCAGAGGTTCCAATAAAATAGCAAACAGAAGTGGACTAAGATTGCAACCCTGACGAGTAGATCTGGAGATTCCGAAAAAAGGGGATAACACTCCATTGGTGAGAACCGCAGCCTTTGGTCCTGAGTATAATGTTCTCACCCACCTGCAGAAATTGTCACCCAGTCCAAATTTTGACAAAGCAGTAAATAAAAAGCTCCACTCAACCCTGTCGAAAGCCTTCTGGGCATCAAGCGATATTGCCACTACAGGGTTTGGATTGTTTCTATTTTCCCAAAAGAGGTGCAACAGCCTCCTCATGTTATCAGTTGGTGACCGGTGCCTGACAAACCCGACCTGATCTCTATGAACAATCTGTGGTAACACAGTTTCTAATCTCAATGCTAAAATTTTTTATAATATTTTACAATCCATATTAATCAGACTTATAGGCCTATAGTTTACTGGATCAGTTAGTTCTTTAACACCTTTTGGCAGGAGTGTTATTACAGCTTGGTTAAAACTTTCAGGGAGAGTACCATATTGAAAAGCTTCTTGATATACTTCAGTTAAAATTGGAGCAAGTATATCTGAAAATGTGTGGTAATATTCAGCCGTAAAGCCATCTAAGCCAGGCGATTTTCCAATTTTCATTTTTTTAATGGTGTTCTTGACTTCAGCCTCTGTTATACGGGCTTCTAATCTATCCTTTCCTTCCTGAGAGACTGTTGGTAGTGTTATTGTGTCAAAAAAGGACTCCAATTCTTCAGTGTTAGCTGCATTTTCAGATTTATAAAGATCCTCATAAAACATTTTGAAAATAGAGTTAATATCAGAAGAAGCTGTCATCAACTTATCATCTTTTTTAATTGCTGTTATCACACTTTGACTCCCTAATCGTTTAAGTTGTCCAGCCAATAACCGTCCTGTTTTTTCCCCATTCTCATAGAAACTGGTTTTAAGTTTAAACAGTGCATACTCTGCCTTCTTATTATAAATTTCATGAAGGTTAAATTTTAGTTGGCATATTTCTCTGAACTTGCACTCATCATAGTTTCTTGCCAATTGCTTTTCCAAATCAGTTATCTGTTTTTCCAGGATTTGTATCTTTTGTCTACCCTGTTTTACTTTCATGGAACTATAGCCCAAGCATTTACCCCTGACAAAGGCTTTTAAGGCATCCCACACTGTGGCTAATCTATATGTAGTCCCAGTGTTAACGTTTAAGAAAAATTTTATATCATCCTTCAATTTTTCCACAAATTGCTCATCTTTCAGTATACTTCAGTTCAGTCTCCATCTGCCACGTCTGCTTTTATCAACTTGTAGATTTAAAGATAATTCTACTGGGGCATGGTCTGTCAAGGCAATTACACCTTTTTCGCAATCCATTACTAAGTCAACACTCAAACTAGAGATTAAAAAATAATCAATTCGGGAATAACTTTTATGGGGGTGTGAGTAAAATGTATACTCCCTTTCCAGGGGGTGTACAAGTCTCCAAATATGAACCAGCCCAAATTCTTCTTTAAAAGTGTCTGGTGCAAATCAAATCAAAAATACTTTATTAATCCCCGAAGGGAAGTGTTGATGTAGCTCAGTTATTCTTCAGGGAGCCATAGAGAGTTCTAGCTGTGGACAGGAAGGATCTCCTGTAGAGGGTTCTAGGTGTGGACAGGAAGGATCTCCTGTAGCGTTCTGTGCTGCAGCGGATTATGAAGAATCTTCTGACTGAAGACACTCTGTTGTTGACTTACTGTGTTCTGAAGAGGATGATGAGGGTTTTCCATCATGTTCTTCATCCTCCTTTGGACAATCAACTCAAGAGACTCCAGTTCAGTCTCCAGGACAGAACCAGCCCTCCTTATCAATCTGTTCAGCCTCCTCGTGTCACATACTCTGATGCTCAGCCCCCAACAGGTAACTGCAGATGTGATCAGCTGACAAACTCCTCTTCTTTTTTCGCTCCTCTTCAAATCTCTGTCTGTCCGTATTGTTTGAAAGCCAGACAGAGACACACTGGAGTCCAGGATGTGTCCCTTTAGCCATGTCTCAGTGAAACACATGATGCTGCTTTTCAACAGAGTTTCAAGTTCATCCATTTTGTTAGCAAAGAGATCTCACATTTGTCAATATGACTGATGGAAGTGAAGGTTTAAACTTCCTCTTTCTCTCTCTTCACTCTGCTCTTGCTCCAGGACGTCCTGTTTACCTTCCTGGATTAACTTTTTCCTCAGTGGGAAGAGAACGCGGCACCGGTCCAGGATCTCCTTCAGGAACTCATCATTCACGCTGTAATCTTTACCCTTAAGTTCCTTTCCATGGCTCTTAACATGTCCTTTCTGTTTATAATGTTCAAACTTAGCAACAATGGGTCGAGGTCTTCTGTTGTCCGTTCTTTTGGCTCCCAAACGAAGAACTCGATAGAAAGTGATGTTTTTTACCGCATCTTCTGGGATCTTCATCTGGGTCTGGAGAAAGTTTTTAATGGTCTCCTAGCAGTTTTCGGGCTAGCCTCCTGTCTCTTCCTGGATACCCGCAAACACTAAGTTGTCTCTCATCCTGCAGGCCTGAAGATCCAGAACAGATTCTTTGAGGCTTTTGTTTTCTTCAGAAAGCCGATTCACTCGATATGAGGAGTGGAGGAGTTCCACCAGGTGAAGACACCTGTTGAATTCAGAAAGTCTTTTATTGATTGACTCCAGGATGTCCACCATGTCTTTACTTGCAGGGGAAGCTGTCTCCAGTGACTTCTCTGGCCTGCATCTTTTGGTAACAGGGGTGTTGTTTTCCGCTGCATTTTTTTTTTGGGGGGGGGGCATGACAACCCTATCAAACACTTGGTCGATAAATGTTTTAAGGCACTCAAAGTCTTCCTTGCTGCTCTTCAGAATGACTCACTCAGATTAAAATAAATTTAAACAGATAGTGAACGCTGTGTTTTGATCAATTTGGCAAAGTTTGGGCAATTTGATATGAATTGTTTGTTAATCAACCGCCATGCACTTCAGAAACCCTTATGTCTTTTGATGTGATATAGTTTGTATGAAACTGATTCAGGTGAAAGTTTGAACTAATGGAAACATTTTTAATAAATACATTCTTAAGTATTAGAGAATATTTTAGTTGGTTAATGACCTCCAACAGCTGTAGTGGACTGACCTCAGAACCTCCAGTCTACAGTTTGGACTCTCCAGGAAACCACAGAGCTGCTTCACTCCAGAATCAGACAGGTTGTTGTTACTCAGGTCCAGTTCTGTCAGATGAGATGGGTTTGATTTCAGAGCTGAACCCAGAGAGGAACAGCTGATCTCTGACAAGCTGCCCAACAATCTGAATAAAGAAGAAAATCTGTGAGCTGAAGCAATAGGATGAAGTTCAAACATAAAATATCAACAAAATTATTTAAATGTACAAATTCATTTTGGTATAAAAGCCACAAAAATATGAACTCATGTTTAATCGCTAGCTATGTTTACATGCTCGAAATTTCCCCAATCTGATTAAAATCTTGATCGATCGGAATTCCCAAATCCCTGTTCACATGGACACTAACTGAAATGATCTGATCATGCCATGAGTACACATGCACCAAGCACTCGATCAGATTAAATGAGTTGAGCATGTTCACAGCGAGTTGTCTTTCCGGGGGAAGAAAAAAAAAAACAAAACAAACTCCCTCCTTTTTGTGCGTCTTTTCCACCCCATCGTGTGATCAAGCTGACTCACGTTTTCCCCAATATGGACCTTCTGCGGGTGATTACCTTTATGTTTGGGTTTTTACTGGTCGCATTAACCAAGCTAGAGGCTGAATACATATTGCTACTGCTCCTCCACCACAGGAGAGGTGAGCGGGATGACAGGATGACTGCACCAGCAGACCACTTCTGTTTACCTCCCGTTATGTTTTCTACTTGGGTCTGCGAAAGCGGAAAGACGTCACGCTGAAGTTGTACGCATGCGCAGTGGGCTTTTTTCACCCTTTCTTTCCGAATGGGTGGATACATGCACGTCTATCCGAATGAAGATCGGACAAAACCACCCCTCTCGATCAGAAGGAAATTTTCATCAGGCTGCATCGGATCAAAACATTCTGATTGACATGTTTACATGATGTGTATTCCGATTAAATGTGCCCATGTAAACGTAGCTACTGATTCATTGGTCATTGGTCAGAAAACCTACAACAGTTTCATTGAACTGACCTCAGAACCTCCAATCTACAGTTTGGACTCTCCAGGAAACCACAGAGCTGCTTCAGTCCAGAATCAGACAGGTTGTTGTTACTAAGGTCCAGTTCTGTCAGATGAGATGGGTTTGATCTCAGAGCTGAGACCAGAGAAGAACAGCTGATCTCTGACAAGCTGCCTGACAATCTGAATAAAGAAGAAAATCTGTGAGCTGAAGCAACAGAATGAAGTTCAAACAGAAAATATCAACTAAATTATTTAAACGTACAAAATTCCTTTTGGTTTAAAAGTCGCAAAAATATGAACTCATGTTTAATCATTGTTTCATTGGTCTAAACTAACAGAACCAGAACTTGTTCTGAATAATTTGATCAGATATAGTTTGTATAAAACTGGTTCAGATGACAGTTTGAACTGAAGGAAACATTTATAAATAAATAAATTCGGAAGTCTCAGTGAAGATTTTAGTAGGTTAAAGACAGAAAACCTCCAACAGCTGCACTTAACTGACCTCAGAACCTCCAGTCTACAGTTTGGACTTTCCAGTCCAGAACACAGATGCTTCACTCCAGAATCAGGCAGATTGTTTCCACTCAGGTCCAGATGTGTCAGATGTGATGGGCTGGACTTCATGGCTGAGGCCAGAACTTCACAGTGAGTCGCTAAGAGTCCACATGAACCAGTTCTGTGATGAGGGAAAATGTGAATTCAGCTGTAATAAAATCAGAATCTGTTTTATAAAAAGACTGAAATCATATATGAACAAACACTAGCTACGTTTACATGGGCACATTTAATCAGAATAAACACCCAATCGGAACAAAAATACGTCATGTAAACATGTCAATCAGAATGTTTTGATACGATGCAGTCTAATCAGAATGAAATTTCCTTCCGATCGAGAGGGGTGGTTTTGTCCGATCTTCATTCAGATAGACGTGCATGTACACACCCATTTGGAATGAAGTGGTGAAAAAAGCCCACTGCGCATGCTTAAAACTTCAGCGTGACGTCTTTCTGTTTTCGCAGACCCAAGCAGAAAACATAGCGGGAGGTAAATAGAAGTGATCTGCTGGCGCAGTCATCCTGTCATCCTGCTCTCTTCTCCTGTGCAGTAGCAGTCTCCAGTAGCAATATGTATTCAGCCTCTAGCTTGGTTAATGCGACCAGTGAAAACCCAAGCATAAAGGTCATCACCCGCAGAAGGTCCCTATTGGAGAAAACTTGAGTCAGCTCGAGCATCCGATGGGGTGGAAAAGACGCACAGAAAGGAGGGAGTTTGTTTACTTTTTTTTCTTCCCCCGGAAAGACAACTCACTGTGCGCATGCTCAACTCATTTAATCTGATTGAGTACTTGGTGCATGCATACTCATGGCATGATCAGATCATTTCAGTTGAAATGATCATTTCTTCCTCCAGCTGGCGACGTGAAGTCTGGATTTTGTGGAATTAAACTATTCAAGCCAAATACTTTGCGTGATTGAACGTGCGTCGAATTTAAAGAAAAATGAACTTTGAGGGTAAAGAAAATCGCGCGTTAAAACGAAAGCTTAAGTGTCAAATAAACGGGCAGTTTGTTAAAACAAAATCAAGAAAAAGGTTTTAAACTCGCAAAACGAGGTAAAAATGATAAAAATGAAATGGAGGAAGAAGTAACAAAGTAAACGTGAAAAAAGAATAAAAAGAAGTGAAAAGTGAGTAAAAAGTCAAAAAGGAAGTAAAAGTAAAAAAGTGTGTCCTTACTCCTTGCGCGGGGTCAATTATAGACTCTTCTCCCCGCCTCTAGGCATGACTATCACTGGCACTTAGCCAATGAAGAATCCGTTTTGGGGAATTTGAATTTTAGGACGGCCCTCGGGTCTTGGTCACAGATTCCTTTTTTATTACATCAAATAAAAACGCTTGCTCATCCACTCTTTGTAAGACTAAACATTATCATCAATTTTATCTTTTAACAAGAATAAATGAACAGTGTTTCCTTATTCTAATGACATACTGCTTTTACACATATCAGTATTTATTCCTGAGTAGTAAAGAAGGGATTTGCAGGTTAATTCAATATATCCTAAGATCTGTAACGTGTTTAATCAAAGCATTATTTTAAATCAATTTAGATTACATTGCTCTTTATAGCGAATTACTGAAGAGAGTGATTTAAACACATTTCGTTTTATGCACTGAACAATGTATCACTAATTCATGTAGAAATACTCTTGTCAAAAGAAGAATGTTCCTTAGACGTTTCCTGTGGAGAGGACTTTTGATTAGCAGTCATTGATCAGATC
>SSNP01000172.1:905501-947432 GCA_006937955.1 Pachypanchax playfairii | reverse complement strand
TTAGTAGGTTAAAGACAGAAAACCTCCAACAGCTGCACTTAACTGACCTCAGAACCTCCAGTCTACAGTTTGGACTTTCCAGTCCAGAACACAGATGCTTCACTCCAGAATCAGGCAGATTGTTTCCACTCAGGTCCAGATGTGTCAGATGTGATGGGCTGGACTTCATGGCTGAGGCCAGAACTTCACAGTGAGTCGCTAAGAGTCCACATGAACCAGTTCTGTGATGAGGGAAAATGTGAATTCAGCTGTAATAAAATCAGAATCTGTTTTATAAAAAGACTGAAATCATATATGAACAAACACTAGCTACGTTTACATGGGCACATTTAATCAGAATAAACACCCAATCGGAACAAAAATACGTCATGTAAACATGTCAATCAGAATGTTTTGATACGATGCAGTCTAATCAGAATGAAATTTCCTTCCGATCGAGAGGGGTGGTTTTGTCCGATCTTCATTCAGATAGACGTGCATGTACACACCCATTTGGAATGAAGTGGTGAAAAAAGCCCACTGCGCATGCTTAAAACTTCAGCGTGACGTCTTTCTGTTTTCGCAGACCCAAGCAGAAAACATAGCGGGAGGTAAATAGAAGTGATCTGCTGGCGCAGTCATCCTGTCATCCTGCTCTCTTCTCCTGTGCAGTAGCAGTCTCCAGTAGCAATATGTATTCAGCCTCTAGCTTGGTTAATGCGACCAGTGAAAACCCAAGCATAAAGGTCATCACCCGCAGAAGGTCCCTATTGGAGAAAACTTGAGTCAGCTCGAGCATCCGATGGGGTGGAAAAGACGCACAGAAAGGAGGGAGTTTGTTTACTTTTTTTTCTTCCCCCGGAAAGACAACTCACTGTGCGCATGCTCAACTCATTTAATCTGATTGAGTACTTGGTGCATGCATACTCATGGCATGATCAGATCATTTCAGTTGAAATGATCATTTCTTCCTCCAGCTGGCGACGTGAAGTCTGGATTTTGTGGAATTAAACTATTCAAGCCAAATACTTTGCGTGATTGAACGTGCGTCGAATTTAAAGAAAAATGAACTTTGAGGGTAAAGAAAATCGCGCGTTAAAACGAAAGCTTAAGTGTCAAATAAACGGGCAGTTTGTTAAAACAAAATCAAGAAAAAGGTTTTAAACTCGCAAAACGAGGTAAAAATGATAAAAATGAAATGGAGGAAGAAGTAACAAAGTAAACGTGAAAAAAGAATAAAAAGAAGTGAAAAGTGAGTAAAAAGTCAAAAAGGAAGTAAAAGTAAAAAAGTGTGTCCTTACTCCTTGCGCGGGGTCAATTATAGACTCTTCTCCCCGCCTCTAGGCATGACTATCACTGGCACTTAGCCAATGAAGAATCCGTTTTGGGGAATTTGAATTTTAGGACGGCCCTCGGGTCTTGGTCACAGATTCCTTTTTTATTACATCAAATAAAAACGCTTGCTCATCCACTCTTTGTAAGACTAAACATTATCATCAATTTTATCTTTTAACAAGAATAAATGAACAGTGTTTCCTTATTCTAATGACATACTGCTTTTACACATATCAGTATTTATTCCTGAGTAGTAAAGAAGGGATTTGCAGGTTAATTCAATATATCCTAAGATCTGTAACGTGTTTAATCAAAGCATTATTTTAAATCAATTTAGATTACATTGCTCTTTATAGCGAATTACTGAAGAGAGTGATTTAAACACATTTCGTTTTATGCACTGAACAATGTATCACTAATTCATGTAGAAATACTCTTGTCAAAAGAAGAATGTTCCTTAGACGTTTCCTGTGGAGAGGACTTTTGATTAGCAGTCATTGATCAGATCAACAGTTGAATATAGTTTTCAGATATACATCAAATCATTTTATCACTGTAGTTAACTGGGTGAACATTCCTTCAGAGCAAAGATGCTGGTTTGATGCCTGTAAAAAAAAGGAGTGATTGAATTAGCTGTGATCACATTAAATAGTTCATATGTGTATTGAAGCCATCTGGGAACATCTATTGTTAGGGGGGTGCTCAGGGTGACACTGGAAGACGTCCTGTCTCTGCTGACACACCACAGAAGGCTTTGGTATGCGTTATCCCAAACACAAAGAGAAGATTTTCCAAACACATCTGTGAGGATCTCTGCTGCTGGTGGTGGTGAGGTGCACTAATTGTCTTGCAGGGCGTGGCAGCAGCGATCAGTGAAGACAGGTGTGGATCATTACCCAGCTCAGGAGAGCTGGGTACTTAAGCGGAGGAGGAACAAGAGACAGACGCCAGTTTGTTCCACTACATTTCGTGGTAACAGAGTGGCCAGTGAATTATACCAGAGTGTTTTCTGCAGTGCTTAACCTGCCCTCTCTCTCCCTGTTGTTTAGCCCGCTGTCCTGGAGCTCCTCTCCCGACAGCTTAACCTCAGCGTGGATCTCGAACCGCTCATAGTGAGGATCGGCTTCAACCTGGAACGTACTAGAGCTCCGTTGCGGTGCTACGCGACCAGCTCTCTCCCTCTGGCTCCCTGTCTGTCTCTGGCTTCCTCTGGTCCACACCTTCCCGGTCAACGCTCTGCTGTCACCCCTGTCGCAGTCACGTCTGCGCACACAGCACCAGGACCCGGATCTCACACAACGAACACCGACAGTTTGGATCACCACCCCTGCGGCAGCATCCTCGGATCTCTCCTCAAACCCGGACGTCTAACACGAACCCGTGAGTTAAGCGAGCACGATCCCCGCACGCCGCAGCTGGTTTCTCCACCTGTCACTAACCTCTCTCTCTCTCATAACCCCAGGACCGTTCCTGTCCCGCACCAGGCCCGTCCTGAGTTTCTTCGTGCACATTTATTATTCACCTGTGTGTATATTGGAGCACTGTTAAATAATAAACACTGTTACACTGAACGCTGTTTCCTCGCTCTGTGTGTGTCTGGAGTTTGGGTCACTTTGGGAGCTCGTAAACAACCCCACCTGGTACGAACCATGACAACATCAGCATTTGCTGTAAATTATCTCGGCAGGGTATGTGGCTTCAAAAGACTTTTCCAGACCAGGTTTTGCTAAAAACTGTTTTCACAGTGGGGGGTTGACAGACTTATAGGTGAGCAGTCGTAAGTGTCGAGAATGACACAATCCATTCACAGAGAGTGGAGATGCTTGGTAGTTTTATGATTCTAAGGAATGTGAAGCTAAGGTCCCCACATCGTCACACACACACTCTCCTCCAATTTAATTAATCAGAAATGAGGCTGTTGATGCGTCCTACACTACCGACAGAGGTTCTATAAAAATGGCAAAAAGTAGAGGAGACAGAGGGCAGCCTTGTCTCGTGCCACGTGACAGTGGAAAGTAACTGAAAGAAACCCCATTAGTGTAAACACTGGCCTGAGATGAACTATACAGTAGTCGTGTCCATGAAATGAATCGATCCCCAAAGCCAAATTTTTGTAAAACTGCAAAGAGAAAGTTCCACTCCACACGGTCAAAGGCTTTCTCCGCACTGAGTGAAATGACAACTTTTGGGGAGGTGGTTGAGTGCTGGGAGAGCATAACATTCAAAAGCATACTGACATTAAAAAAACAGTTGTCAACCTTTAATGAAACCGTTCTGTTCTTCTGAGATAAAACCTTTTCGAGACGAATTACTAAAATTTTGGTCAAGATTTTGACGTCCACATTCAAAAGGGAGATGGATCTGTATGAGACGCAGGAAGTAGGGTCGCCCCAATGGAGCCAATTTATCTATGAATGCTTTAAAAAATTCAACTGAGAACCCATCTGGCCCTGGCACCTACTACTACTATGCATGGTCTTAATTGCACAATTTCATCTAGCCTAAAAGGTGCATCTAATTGTTGGGCTACATCAGGATCAATAGTCGGCATTGTAAGATCCCTCAAAAAAGAGTCTACTTCAGAGAAGTCAGCCGTGAACTGGGATTTGTATAAGGAGGAATAAAACTGTTTAAACACCTCGTTCACATCTTTTGGGTCAGAAACCAAGTTGCCTGCCTCATCTTTAATTTGGAATATCATACGAGATGAAGCCTCGCACTTTAACTGATGGGCCAAAAGCCTACTTGGCTTATCGCCATGCTCATAATAAGTCGCACGTGCATGAAATAGAAGGTGTTTAGCATCCGCTGTAGGTAGTAAATTGAACTCGGTCTGTATATCCACTCGTTTTTTATGCAACTCAGGAGTAGGGTTGATCACCAGATGTCTATCAAAATTACAAATTTGTTTAGTCAAATCATTAAGTTCAATTCAATTAATTTCAATTCAATTTTATTTTTATAGCACATTTAAAAACAACAGTGGTAGACCAAAGTGCTTTACAGGGCATAGGACAGTCAGAACAACAATAAATACATAAAAGAATAATAAAACAAAATTGGATAAGTTAAAATTCTCACAAAGCCTCGAAAAATAAAAGTTTCTGACAATGTAAAATTAACAGTAAGCTATAGATAACAGATGTGTTTTTAACTGAGATTTAAAAGCCTGAACAGACTGAGCAGAATGAACGGTTTGCGGTAATGTGTTCATAATTTGGGAGCAGCAACAGCAAAGGCACGATCACCTTTTCATTTAAGCCTGGATTTAGGGACAGCCAACAAACTCTGGCTTGTCGATCTAAGAGTCCTAAGAGGGCTATAAAAGTGAAGAAGATCAGAGAGATAGGAAAGAGCCAGCCGATGTAGAGCTTTAAAAGTGAGCAATGCGATTTTAAAATTAATATGATGGCTGACTGGAATCCAGTGGAGAGATTTTAAAATAGGAGTTATATGCTCATATTTCTTGCCACCAGTTAAAAGACGAGCTGCTGCGTTCTGGACGACTTGTAATCTGTGTATCAGGGAGTGATCGAGGCCAACATAGAGGAAATTGCAGTAGTCCAGGCAAGACGTGATAAAGGCATGGACACCTTTTTCAAGGTCTTTAGCTGGGAGGTATTACTTTGCCTTAGCGATGAGTCAAAGTTGATAAAAGCTGGACTTGATAACTGCATTGATCTATTTATCTAATTTACAACTGACATCAATGAGGACACCGAGGTTTCAAACTATAGGGTGGATATGGGCAGATAGAAAACTAAGAGAGTCAGCAGCAAGGTCAGAAGAGTATTGTTTGCAAAACCAGAGTAGCTCTGTTTTTTTTCTGATTTCAAGTAAAAAAAAATTGTGAGAGCCACGTTTTTATCTCAGCAAGACAGTCTAAAAGAGATCTCAAGGAGTTTCTATCAGAAGAATTTACAGGCATGTAGACCTGGATGTCATCAGCAAAACAGTGAAAAGGTATGGCATGCTTTTTGAAGATAGCCCCAAGAGGAAGTAAATATAGGATGAACAATAATTGTCCCAAAATAGATCCCTGGGGAACACCTGAACCGAGCGGAGCTTTTGAGGAGGAGCAGTTTTCAAGATGGACTGAAAAACTCCTGCCAGTAAGATAGTACCTAAACCAGGAGAGAGCTGACCCTTTAATCCCAACCAGATGTTCCAGCCTAGAGAGCAAAATATTGTGATCTCCGGTATTTAAAAAGCCGCTGTGAGATCCAAAAGAACCAAAATTGCAGAGTTTCCTGAATCAACTGATAAAAGAATATCATTATAGACTCTCAAGAGAGCTGTTTCAGTGCTATGTCCTGGTCTAAAGCCTGATTGAAACTTTTCCCAGACGTTATTAGTTTCTAAAAACTTCTGAAGTTGAACATAGACCACTTTCTCTAAATTTTTTAAAATAAACAGAAGTTTGGAGATGGGCCTATAATTAGAGAGAACAGTTAGGTCAAGGTTCTTCTTCTTTAAAAGAGTGTACAATTGCATGTTTGAATGAATCCGGAACATATCCTAACAATAGGGACTTATTAATTAAAATCAAAATACAGTGGCTAAAAGCATCAAAGACATCCCTAAAAAACTTGGGAGGAATGCATTCTGCAGGTGAGTTAGAGGGCTTGACCTGATTTACTATTTTCTTTAGTGATGGGAGTGTCACTGGTTCAAACTGCTGAAAAACAACCGGGCAAGCAGGTTAAAAGGAGGGACCATCAGCAAAGGGGGTGGCAAAACTCTAAGAGCTGCGATCTTATCAACAAAGAATTGTAAAAAATTTTCAAATATGGCAGATGACGCAAAAACATGCTTTGTAAAAACATGGATTAACAACAGAGTTAAACACATTAAACAAGACTTGAGGTCTATGACTATTTTCCAAAACAGTGTTAGACAAAAATGCAGTTTTGGCAGATTTTAAAGCCTTTTGGTATCCGGAAAGGCAGCCATCAAAAGAAACCTGAAGCTTATCCTTTTTCGCTCCGCTTGTCTGCATTTACGTCTGAGAGACTGAGTGTTGTCGCTTAACCAGAGCTGTAATGATGTTTTACTACATTTCCTTTTAAGGGGAGCAATCGAGTCCAGGATGTCAGTACAGGTAGAATTAAAATTATAGAAGAGCTCCTCAATGTTCATTTCAGAGCAATTTGCAAGTCCCAAAGGTGAGAATCCATAAATTTAGTGATAAACAGTTCTGAGGTTGATGGCTGTAGTACACGAAAACAGTGCACAGATGGGGTGCTGTTTCTTAAAACTCCTGGTGCTGTAATAGAGAACACGACAGGCAGGTGGTCAGATAGTACAGATTTCCAAATCATGCACATCGATTCCCTAAGACAGAACTAAGTCCAGGGTGTGGCCTTTAACATGAGTGGGCCCAGACACAAATTGATTGAGGTTGAAAGAGTCAATGATTTCAAGGAATCCCTTGACCAACTGTCAAGTTTCACAGCAGAAATGAATATTAAAATCACCAAGAATTAGAATTCGATCGTATTGAAGTAAAAATCCAGCAAGTAAATCAGTAAAATCATTTATGAAGTCCTTATTGCTCCTTGGTGGACGATAGATAAGCGCACACACAAGAGGGGGGGTGGAGGGAATGTCCAATAATTGGAGCTCAAAACTGGAATAACTAACATGGGGACACAACGAGCATTTAAAACTACTTTTAAAAACAGTAACTAATCCACCGCCTTTTCGCATCTTGCGGGGGGTGCTATGAGCTGCACAGTTTGGAGGGAGAAGTTCAGGAAAAGGTGCCGACTCACCCTCACGTAACCATGATTCTGTCAAAAAAAAGAAATCCAACTCTCGGGAAATAAAGAAATCATTAAGCATTCAGTAGAGCCATACAGATGGGCTGGACAGCGTCTCCAAGGGTGGAACGACCCAGTCCGCGTTGGTTCCCGTAGTTGATCCCACTTCTCCAAGCTCTTTTCGACCGCTTCCAGTAAGTACTCCATTGTAGTGTAGTATCCGGTGGATGTTGTAGGATGGGAGAAATCCAGCGATGGCAGAGCTCGAAGGAGTGATAGGGAGGATGAAGTTGTAAATTCAGAAACACAGAAGGAGTCAGGCCCCAAGCTTTCAGATGCACCCAAAGATGGACTTGCGCACCTGCCCGCTTTCCGCGTCTCCTCCTCGGGCGCTGTCTTAAACGAAGGGCACCCGTCCAGCAGCGTAAATGTTCAGGTATATCAGACAGGAGTGGAGGTGGATCAGCAGATGTTCTCTGAAAGGTAAAGGTCTCTACGGAAATTGAGGAGTGTTTTCTGGTCATAGGTAAGATAAGCTGAGATATATAGGGCAGAGAATAAAACAAATTGCACAAATTTTCAGCAACAATAAAGATGACACAGAGCTACGTGGCAGTTTAGCTTTATGGTCATTAGTAGAATGAACGGAGTAGGATATAATTTGACCGCGTACATACGCTTTGAGGGACTCCCATAGTAATGCTCTTGTAATGTTCTCTCTATCATTGAATACTATATATTCATCAATAGTGGACTTAACAAAGATATTTTAAACCTTAAAAACAACAAACAAAAGTCTGTTTGTATCAACAAGAAAACAAACATCTGAAATCTGTAAAACTTGTTTTAAAAGCAGATGTTTGATAAACAAACCTTTGTATTATTTTCTCTCCTGATTGTTTTGGATGAAACTCCTGATGATGTGAGAACCAGCTGCAAACATCTGGCCTGCACCTCGTCTCTAACAACTAATAATTATAGCCTTCGATCTTCACTGGCTTATTATGTTAAAGAACCTCTGGACTCACCGAAACTTTCTGCAGTTCCTCACAGCTGGAATCAGTCTCTGTCGTCCAGATGTTGATGTGTTGTACTTCTCCAGCTGCAACCGATTCAGAACCTCGTCTGAAATCTGCAGCATGTGGGCCAGAGCTGAACACTGGATCTCTGAGAGTCTCTCTGATCTGGTCTCTGACTTCAGGAACTCTTGGATCTCCTGATGAACTGAGAGGTCCTTCATCTCTATCAGACAGTGGAAGATGTTGATGCTTCTGTCTGGAGAAACATCACCACTATTCATCTCCTTCAGGTTCTTGATGACCCTCTGGATGGTTTCTGGACTGTTCTCAATCTGACCCATCAGACCTCCTAAGTGTCTCTGGTTGGACTCCACACAGAGTCCATGAAGGAACCGAATAAACAGGTCCAGGTGGCTGTTTTTACTGCTGAGGGATTTATTTATGACACTCCACAGGAACTCATCCAGAGATGGGTAACTGTAGTCTTCTCCCATGAAGTCTTCTTCCAGGAAGTCTTCTCCCAGGAATCTGTTCATCACCTTGCTGTTCTTCTTGGTGTAACAGTGGAGCAGGTAGACTGCAGCCAGAAACTCCTGAACACTCAGATGAACAAAGCAGTAAACTGGTTTCTGGAAGATCACACACTCTCTTTTAAAGATCTCTGTACAAACTCCTGAGTAAACTGAAGCCTCTCTGACATTCAGACCACACTGCTCCAGGTCTTCTTGGTAGAACATGATGTTTCCTTCCTCCAGATGTTCAAATGCCAGCCTCCCCAGCTTCAGAAGAACCTTCCTGTCAGCCTTTTTCAGCCTATGTGGACTGGTTTCAGGTCCTTCATGGTACTTATTCTTCTTCCTCTTGGTCTGAACCAGCAGGAAGTGTGAGTACATGTCAGTCATGGTCTTGGGCAGCTCTCCTCTCTGGTCTGTAGTCAACATGTGGTCCAGAACTGTAGCAGTGAGCCAGCAGAAGACTGGGATTCCACACATGATGTGGAGGCTCCTGGATGTCTTGATGTGAGAGATGATTCTGCTGGACATCTTATCATCACTGAACCTCCTCCTGAAGTACTCGTCCTTCTGGGGGTCAGTGAAGCCTCGTACTTCTGTTATCCTGTGGACACATGAAGGAGGGATCTGATTGGCTGCTGCAGGGCGAGAAGTGATCCAGATGAGAGCCGAGGGAAGCAGGTTCCCCTTGATGAGGTTTGTCAGCAGCACGTTAACTGATGACTTCTGTGTGACATCAGAAACCAGCTGACTGTTGAAGTCCAGTGAAAGTCTGGTTTCATCCAGACCATCAAAGATGAAGAGAAGTTTACAGACAGACAGCTTCTCTGCTGGGAGCTTCTGTAATGTTGGATGGAAAACATGGAGCAGCGTGAGAAGACTGTACTGATCATCTCTGATCAAATTCAGCTCCCTGAACGAAAGCAGAACCACTACACTGACATCTTGGTTCTCCAAGCCCTCGGCCCAGTCCAGAGTGAACTTCAGCACTGAGAAGGTCTTTCCAACACCAGCGACACCGTTTGTCAGAACCACTCTGATGGATCCATGCTGCTCAGGTGAGGCTTGAAAGATGTCGTGGCACCTGATTGGAGTGTCATGGAGGGTCCTGGTCTTGGAAGTGGTCTCCAGCTGTCTCACCTCATGTTGGGTATTAACCTCTTCATTCAGTCCCTCTGTGATGTAGAGCTCAGTGTAGATCCTGTTGAGGAGGGTTCTACTTCCTTTTTCATCACTTCCTTCAGTCGCATGATCACATCTCCTCCTCAGACTGAACTTATGTTGATCTAGAACCTTCTGCAGACCAACATCTGCTGAGAAACAGAACAAAGCAGACAGAAAGAAATCAGAAACAAACTGATTCAATTCATCATCATTTCTTCTTCATGTTTATTCATCGTGACGTTATTCATCTAACAGTCCTGAGAGACACCTAGACCTGGACTCACAGAGACATGGAGTCACAGAGACTCTAAGACCTGGACTCACAGAGACCCTGAGACCTGGACTCACAGAGATTCACACACCTGGACTTAGAGAGACCCTGAGATCTGGACTCAGAGAGACTCAGAGACCTGGACTCAGAGAGACTCAGATACAGTACCTGGACTCACAGACACTCAGAGACCTGGACTCAGAGAGACTCATAGACCAAGACTTAGAGACACTCTGAGACCTGGACTCAACAGAGACTCATAGGCCTGGATTTAGAGACACTCTGAGACCTGGATTCACAGAGACTCATAGGCCTGGACTCACAGAGACTCAGAGACCCCGACCAAGAGAGACCCTGAGATCTGGGCTCAGAGAGACCCTGAGACCTGGACTCACTGAGACTCATAGACCTGGACTCAGAGAGACTCATAGACCAAGACTTAGAGACACTCTGAGACCTGGACTCACAGAGACTCATAGGCCTGGACTTAGAGACACTCTGAGACCTGGATTCACAGAGACTCATAGGCCTGGACTCACAGAGACTCAGAGACCCCGACCAAGAGAGACCCTGAGATCTGAGCTCAGAGAGACCCTGAGACCTGGACTCACTGAGACTCAGAGACCTGGACTCAGAGAGACTCAGATAACTTGGACTGAGAGACACTCAGAGACCTGGACTCATGGCAACTCAGAGACCTAGACTCACAGAGACTCAGAGACCTGGACTCAAAGAGACTGTGAGTCCAGGTCTCTGAGTCTCTGTGAGTCCAGGTCTTTGAGTCTTTTTGAGTCCAGGTCTTTGAGAGACTCGGAGACCTGGACTCAGAGAGACTCAGAGACCTAGACTCACAGAGTCTCAGATACCTGGACTCACAGAGACTCTGAGACATGGACTCACAGAGACATGGAGTCACAGAGACTCCGAGACCTGGACTCAGAGATACCCTGAGATCTGGACTTAGAGAGACTCAGATACCTGAACTCACAGAGAGACTCAAAGACATGGACTCACAGAGACTCTGAGACCTGGACTCACAAAGACTCAGAGACCTGGACTCACAGAGTCTCAGATACCTGGACTCAGAGAGTCTCAGAGACCTGGACTCACAGAGACTCAGATACCTGGACTCACAGAGACTCTGAGAACTGGACTCACAGAGATCCTTAGAACTGGACTCAGAGACCTGGGCCCTCATTTATCAATCGTTCAGACACACAGATCGGTGCGTATTTCACGCGTTGGAACAATTCTACGCAATTTGTACTTGTGCGTAGAAATGTTCCTAAACTAGTATAAACTAAACTAAACTAGTATAAGCTCTCATTCACACTAATATGAGCCTCTCATTCACACTAGTATAAGCTCTCATTCACACTAATATGAGCTTCTCATTCACACTAGTACAAGCTCTCATTCACACTATTATAAGCTCTCATTCATACTAATATGAGCATCTCATTCACACTAGTATGAACCTCTCATTCACACTAGTATGAGCCTCTCATTCACACCAGTTTAAGCTCTCATTCACACCAGTATAGTATAACCTCTCATTCACACTAATATGAGCCTCTCATTCACACCAGTATAGTATAAGCTCTCATTAACACTAGTATGAGCCTCTCATTCACACCAGTATAAGCTCTCATTCACACTAGTATGAACCTCTCATTCACACCAGTATAATCTCTCATTCACACTAGTATGAGCCTCTCATTCACACCAGTATAAGCTCTCATTCACACTAGTATGAGCTTCTCATTCACACTAGTATGAGCCTCTCATTCACACCAGTATAATCTCTCATTCACACTAGTATGAGCTTCTCATTCACACTAGTATGAGCCTCTCATTCACACCAGTATAATCTCTCATTCACACTAGTATGAGCCTCTCATTCACACCAGTATAAGCTCTCATTCACACTAGTATGAGCCTCTCATTCACACCAGTATAAGCTCTCATTCACACTAGTATGAGCCTCTCATTCACACCAGTATAAGCTCTCATTCACACTAGTATGAGCTTCTCATTCACACCAGTATAAGCTCTCATTCACACTAGTATGAGCCTCTCTTTCACACTAGTATAAGCTCTCATTCACACTAGTATGAGCCTCTCATTCACACCAGTATAAGCTCTCATTCACACTAGTATGAGCCTCTCATTCACACCAGTATAAGCTCTCATTCACACTAGTATGAGCTTCTCATTCACACCAGTATAAGCTCTCGTTCACACTAGTATGAGCTTCTCATTCACACCAGTATAAGCTCTCATTCACACTAGTATGAGCTTCTCATTCACACCAGTATAAGCTCTCATTCACACTAGTATGAGCCTCTCATTCACACCAGTATAAGCTCTCACACAGACTAGTGCAGCTTTTTTGGTATGTGTGAGGGAAATTTCAGGTGCATGTACACCCCTAACAATATTTTCTTGCATACTCAAAATTTATAAAATCACACATACAGTGGGGCAAAAAAGTATTTAGTCAGCCACCAATTGTGTAAGTTCTCCCACTTAAAAAGATCAGAGAGGCCTGTAATTTTCATCATAGGTATACCTCAACTATGAGAGACAAAATGACGGAAAAAAAATCCAGAAAATCACATTGTCTCATTTTTAAAGAATTTATTTGCAAATTATGGTGGAAAATAAGTATTTGGTCAATAACAAAAGTTAATCTCAATACTTTGTTATATAGCCTTTGTTGGCAATGACAGAGGTCAAACGTTTTCTGTAAGTCTTCACAAGGTTTTCACACACTGTTGCTGGTATTTTGGCCCATTCCTCCATGCAGATCTCCTCTAGAGCAGTGATGTTTTGGGGCTGACGCTGGGCAACACGGACTTTCAACTCCCTCCAGAGATTTTCTATGGGGTTGAGATCTGGAGACTGGCTAGGCCACTCCAGGACCTTGAAATGCTTCTTACGAAGCCACTCCTTCGTTGCCCGGGCGGTGTGTTTGGGATCATTGTCATGCTGAAAGACCCAGCCACGTCTCATTTTCAATGCCCTTGCTGATGGAAGGAGGTTTTCACTCAAAATCTTACGATACATGGCCCCATTCATTCTTTCCTTTACACGGATCAGTCGTCCTGGTCCCCTTGCAGAAAAACAGCCCCAAAGCATGATGTTTCCACCCCCATGCTTTACAGTAGGTATGGTGTTCTTTGGATCCAACTCAGCATTCTTTCCCCTCCAAACACGACAAGTTGAGTTTCTACCAAAAAGTTCTATTTTGGTTTCATCTGACCATATGATGTTCTCCCAATCCTCTTCTGGATCATCCAAATGCTCTCTAGCAAACCGCAGACGGGCCTGGACGTGTCCTGGCTTCGGCAGGGGGACACGTCTGGCACTGCAGGATTTGAGTCCCTGGCGGCGTAGTGTGTTACTGATGGTAGCCTTTGTTACTTTGGTCCCAGCTCTCTGCAGGTCATTCACTAGGTCCCTCCGTGTGGTTCTGGGATTTTTGCTCACCGTTCTTGTGATCATTTTGACCCCACGGGGTGAGATCTTGCGTGGAGCCCCAGATCGAGGGAGATTATCAGTGGTCTTGTATGTCTTCCATTTTCTAATAATTGCTCCCACAGTTGATTTCTTCACACCAAGCTGCTTACCTATTGCAGATTCAGTCTTCCCAGCCTGGTGAAGGTCTACAATTTTGTTTCTGGTGTCCTTTGACAGCTCTTTGGTCTTGGCCATAGTGAAGTTTGGAGCGTGACTGTTTGAGGTTGTGGACAGGTGTCTTTTATACTGATAACGAGTTCACACAGGTGCCATTAATACAGGTAACGAGTGGAGGACCGAGGAGCCTCTTAAAGAAGTTACAGGTCTGTGAAAGCCAGAAATCTTACTTGTTTGTAGGTGACCAAATACTTATTTTCCACCATAATTTGCAAATAAATTCTTTAAAAATCAGACAATGTGATTTTCTGGATTTTTCTTCCTCATTTTGTCTCTCATAGTTGAGGTATACCTATGATGAAAATTACAGGCCTCTCTGATCTTTTTAAGTGGGAGAACTTACACAATTGGTGGCTGACTAAATACTTTTTTGCCCCACTGTATATGTGTGTATTATAGATGTTAACATCTGCAAAATAACATTAAGATCAGCAATGTGTGTATGTGTGGGCCTGGGTGTGTGTGTGTGTGTGTGTGTGCCTGGGTGTTCTTGTTTTTCTAACCTCCTGAAGACCCGTTTCCAGACATTTACTATCTTTCTGGGGTCTGAGGGTTTTTGTGGGGACCGAAGCCTGGTCCCCATAAGGGGGACTCCCCTTTTTAGGGTTAGGGGTTAGGTTTATAGGAATGGTGTGAATAGAGTTTTAGTTAGTCTTAGGGTTAGTTATAGATCAGTAATGGTTAAGGTTAGTAAAAGATTTTGGGTTAGGTATAAATCTAGTTACTAAAATCAACGGAAGTCAATGGACGGTCCCCATAAGGATAACAAAACAAACGTGTGTGTGTGCATGTGTGTGTCTCACCTGGTTCAGAGCTGCTCTGATTGGCTGTCTGCAGTCCAGTTCTGGTTTTGGATCTTTCTCTACACTGGGGACAGGATGAGAGTCTTGATGAAGCAGACTGGCCACCGTATGAGGTGATACACTGTCTGCAGAACCAGTGTCCACAGCTGGTAGAGACTGGATCCTTCAGGACGTCCTGACACAAAGAACAGAAGGACAGCTGCTCCTCCTCATCATCACTCCTCTTCCTCCCTCTGTGAAGACATGTCTTCATCATTCCTGAGAAAAAACTGGAACAGGGACTGAATCAGTTCGAACATCTGGCTGCTATTTGTCTCTGAGTAAAAGGATGATGAGAACATTGTTGTTTAAATCCAGCCACTGTGAAGCTTCTGACTGTCAGAGGATGAAGAAACATCACACACATTCATGTAGTTACTTACTGGCCGTCGGCGGCTATCTGTAGTAATTAGTAGTAATACATGCATGTATAAATACACACACACTAATATATCAGTCTTGAGGTTGATAACTGTGATGCATCCTGTGAGGTCACAGATCGACTCGCTTCAGCTCTAGATGATTGTTGTTGAAAAATTCCATACGAATGAATTAGGCAAGTGAATTTCATCATAAAGGATTTATTATAAAATCATGCTGATTGAGAGCAGTCAGTCAGATGATAGTACATCAGAATGAGGCTCTAAAGTGTGATGCTTCTTGGGTTGTTTTATAATGATACTGATATAGAGAGGCTATCAGAACCCTGGATGTCATCAGAATTCTGTTTAGAATGTCCTGATGAATGATGAGAATCTAATCTAAATACTTGTTGATGAAGAAACTAAGAACAAGATGTCTTAAGTAATAATCATTTGTAACTGTGTCATGAGGTAACTGTCATGATATTTAGGGTTTGTTTCGAACTCCAGAAGTGACCCAACTCCAAACACACACGGAAACCGTAATCAGATGCAGTGAGTTTAATATTTACAATGCACAAGAGAACAATACAATAATCAGGAATGTGCAAGCTGTGGAACTCAGGACTGGAACTGAGGCAGGGCATAGGCTCGATCCTGGCAGTAGAGGAGAGAAGGGTTAGATATAACCAGCTGCAGTGTGCGGGGAATGTGCTCTTAGAACTCACGGTGAAGCTGATGCTGTAGCAACGTGAGGAGGGATCCGGAGGCACTGTAGCGGTGGTGCTGATCCATGAGTCGAGGGTGTGAGAGGAGGTCCGGGGCGTGTTGCTGTTTCCGCGGGAGAGGTTGATGCAGGGGTGACAGCAGCACGCTGTACCGGGCAGGTGTGGATCCAGAGCGGACCAGAGACAGACGGAGCCAGGTAGGAGAGAGAGCGAGTCGTGGAGCTCACGACTGCAGGAACCCGTGGTAGAAGAGTCCTCTTTCCGGCGGGTTGATGACCACGCAGAGGCACTCACTCCTGGAGGAACGCTCCAGGACACGGGACTGAGAGAAGGGAGGAGAAGGCAGGTTAGAATACTACTAACGTTTAAACACTGTCAGAATGAGATCTCTGGCCACACTGTAACCACAGGAAGATGTGGAACAAACTGGCGTCTGTCTGTGGTTCCTCCTCAGCATAAATACCCAGCTCTCCTGAGCTGGGTAAACGAGCCACACCTGCAGCCACTGATCACTACTGCCACGCCCTGTAATCAAAGTTAATGCAGGAGAAACACACACCACCCACCAGCTGCAGAGATCCTGACAGTAACCTGAAGTTCTTCTATAATTCCCCCCTTTTTTGAACTATAAAACTCATTTTATAGTAATCAAAAATTAAAGGGAGATATTAGGCAGTATTATAGAATTCCCAAAATTCAGTGATGATTTTTAATTTTGGTGCGACCCCAAAATTTTCAGTGGCCCCATCTGGCCCCCAATGAAAAAACTCTCAAGGCGCCACTGCTGTGATTGAGTCACTGTGTTGTGAAGAGAAGAATATACAGTATATTGTTTACTGCATCTGTTCCCATTTAAGTTCAGGGGCACTCTGGGGTTGATGTGAAACACCTGCAGGGGAGCACAAGATATGATACTATTTAAATATAAATAAATAATAAGGGTCTTATGGTGATACAGCTACTCCTCCAAGATGAACCAGAAAGGTGAATATGGATGAAATAATTACATCTCTCAGTCTGATGATGTGACCAGTTGGATTAAAATCTTCTGGCTTGAAATGTTCACTGCAGTGCAGAGAATTAAGACTCTGGGTCTGTGAAACCTTCTCTTCTTCAGGCACCTTCCACTCCCTCCTGATGTCAATTTGAAAAACCTTTAAATCAAAAACCAGAGATTTTAGAGTCTAAACAAAAAACTGAAAAGATAATCAATCATATTTTCTTAATTCCTCTTTGCATTTTATTCATATTAACTTTTCCTTTACACTTTATTCCTGTTTTCACTCCAGAGATCTGATAAACGTTTATTTTGAAATAACACAAACACTTCTGTTGATTATGAACCAAAGCTGCAGAAATCGTGAGAAAGTTAATCAACAGGGAGTTTAAACCAGTAATATTATTTATTTCTACCTTAGCATTCTTCTGTCAGCTGTAATCAATGTTATGGAATATATAATTTCTAAATGTCAGATGAATAAACACCGGTGTTCCTATGTAGCTAACGTTAGGAGGCTGGTGGACATACGGTACAAAATATGGATTTTGTCATAGAGTTTCCCTCAATATTAGAGAGGGAACGATATGTGACGGGTGTAAAATGCCATCATATATTGTTGCTCCTGTATATTGGAGGGGGAACAATATGTGACGGGCATTTAAATTAGCATTTCCCCTGTATATTACAGAGAGAATGTTAAGTGACAGGCTGTGAAGACCCCAGGAGTTGCTTAAATTCACGAAAGTGCATTTAAGATAACAGGATGTAGCATATTTATCTCAGAATTAGGAAGTTTATGTAAATATTTTCAATATTTTTCTTTATCTTTAATAATTTGTACATTGTAATCAGATCATGCAACTTTATTTTGAATAACTGCACAGTACTTTAGTTTCATAACTTTTTCCCGAATATACATACATTATTCTTAATTTTGTTTTAATACTTTTCTTGTGTGAATTAATATCAATGCTACTTCTGCTTCCACTTTGCTGTTGTTACCACTTATTATTGTACTTTATTAAGAATTATTTAAATGCTTGGCATTATTGAACTTATGGTTTATTTTTAAATCTGTCTGCCTGTCGGTCCGTCCAAAATCCATCCATCTTTTTTTAATTGTCTGATAACAGAACAGTAATTGAGGAACGTAGAGGAGGTAATGGCTGTGCCAAAACAGGAAGTTTGAGCTTTCACGGGTGTACGAGCAGAGCACAGCGAGTAGTTCGGGAGCGAGCTTGTAGCAAGGACGCGTGATTCACTGAAGTAGGGGGAACACATCCTTACAGGGGAAACAAAAACTGACGGGACATCAGCCATGTTGACGCAGATGCACCCCCAACCCCCTTCAATAAACCTTCAATAAAATGCCACAAGCATTTTTGGTACTGTTGAAAGGACGTTGAATTTTATTTAGGCTATATTAAAGATGGCATGTTTACTCAAATCAACAAAAACCACATCTAATGATCATAACAACGCGCTCCTGCGTCTGTAAAAAAAAAAAAAAAAAACATATATACGTATATATATTATTCGCAAGCTTCCAGATTTAGGGCAAAAAACACCGGTTATGGAAATAACATTAGATCGCCGATGATTTGAATTACCTTCAGAGGCGGAGCTAGAGGGGGGGCCGGGGGGGGGGGGGGGGGGGGGGGGGGGGGGGGGGGGGGGGGGTGCCCCGACATCCTCTCTTTTATCAGTACCTTTGTCTTTCAATTTCTCAACTGACAGTTTTTTCTGATTGAAGCCAATTAAGCATATTTGCAAAAATGAATGAAGTAGAGGCAACAAGCTGGGTGGGCACATAAATCGTGTAGTAGAAGAAGAACTTCTTCTACAA
The DNA here is from genome assembly GCA_006937955.1 of Pachypanchax playfairii. Lineage (NCBI taxonomy): Eukaryota > Metazoa > Chordata > Actinopteri > Cyprinodontiformes > Aplocheilidae > Pachypanchax > Pachypanchax playfairii. The sequence continues at coordinate 928,913 of SSNP01000172.1, read as the reverse complement.
TTCATTTCTAGATGAAATGCATTTTAAATAGTAATTTTAATTGTCATTGTTTAAAATTTTACAGAGTAAATATTTATTTACACATCTTTATTGTGTGGGAAAACAACACAGCATTTTGTAATTATTATCATTACATTTTCCACTATTTTATGTGTTATTAGTTTTTATTTGGACATGTCTGAGCACACTGGTTTTATTGCACACAGTTTTTACAACCACATGATCAATGACATCATCACGCTGACGTCACCCATCAGTATGAACAGTATGAATGTGAAGGTGTCAGTCTGCCAACTGCAACTGTTGCTGCAGTATTTACTGCATCATGCAGTATACTATGACTAAGAATAAAGTTTTGTTAACACCAAGCACACCATTGTTTTTCTTGGGAAATTACCAATAAGTTTGATGTGTCACATGACCCTCTTCCTATTGAAAAAACAAAAGTTGGATCCAAGATGGCCGACTTCAAAATGGCCTCCGTGATCACCACCCGTCTTGAAAAGTTTGCCCCCTCACATATACTAATGTGCCACAAACAGGACGTTAATATCACCAACCATTCCCATTTTATTAACTCATTCAGTGCCATAAACGTCTTGATGTCTCCACAACTTTTATTGGCCTAAATCCTGCAAAGCATTCTGGGGCAGCTGCTCACTGAATTTGAACTCATTACAGGCTGTACTTAGCCATATGATCCAGGAGAGGGCAGTGGTGCACTTCTCTGGGTGAGATTACCCTTATTTACAGTGTAACAATGCGTTTTCAGCGGGGAAGGAGCCAGACAGTCAGGACAGACGGTGAATACGGACGGCAGGTTCAGAATCTGTGAAATTGCTAGGAATCGATGTCGTTGTTCAGAGAGAGTTATTACAAACTAGTATAGAATTTATGGATTTGAGAAGGTGGTGGAGTTTATTACATAGATAATAGAACGAATATTGTGTTGAAGGTGGCACGGTTTGTGCTACAGCTCGTCATTTTCAGACTTGTGATGTCTTCAGCCTAAAGTTGGGTTTCGTCTGGTGATTCTAGTGAAGCTGAGGTGGATTTATCCGACCAGTATCTGCTGTTAGGATCTTCTGAAGGCAGCAGGGACCAAAATAAAGAACGATTCACCGCATAAAACACGCGGTAAGTGTTCATAAAGAAATTGCCGTTGGTGGGTGGGTGGGGGTCACGCCAGTCACACATGCACACGCACACACACACACACACACACACACACACACACACCTACAAATGTGTTTTGGTATCCTTATGGGGACCGTCCATTGACTTCCATTGATTTTAGTAACTAGATTTATACCTAACCCAAACCCTTTTCCTAACCTTAACCATTACTGATCTATAACTAACCCTAAGACTAACTAAAACTCTATTCACACCATACCTATAAACCTAACCCCTAACCCTAAAAAGGGGAGTCCCCATCATGGGGACCAGGCTTCGGTCCCCACAAGAACCCTCGGACCCCAGAAAGATAGTAAAAGTCAGGAAACGGGTCCCCAGGAGGTCAGAAATACAAACCCACACACACACACACACACACACACACACACACACACACACACACACACACACAGTGTATATGAATCATAAATTTATTGCTTTTTCTTATATTTTATTCAAATGTTAAAAATCTCTATATATGACTATCTAGACATAAACAAATTATCAAAAATACTTTTTTACTGTTGTTTTTTTACTTTCATAGTAGTAAAACATGAAATGAAAAATACTTTATTTATCCCAGAAGGGAAATTCAACTGGAGATACAGAGAACAGCTTGGCCTTCACTCTCCAGGCAGACAAGGGTCACAGTGTGCCCGGCGCACGTCGATCAGACCAGCCAAGATCACACAGGAGAATACATACAAATACATACATACATATACATAAGCATGCATCAACCTGTGTGTTAGGAAAAGAATAAACCAGAAAAGAACACATGAGGGGAGATAGGTAAAAAAAATTCCTCTCACGCAGCACCCACTGGGTGGCGCTGTTTGAGATTGAAAAAAAAGCCTTAGCGGGGGACAATAAACGAGACACGTCGAGAACTTTTGTAGGGATGTGAAGTGCGATCAGTGTGTGTATGCATGCAGAGAAGAGTCAAGGACACCATCTCTGGGCCAGAATCGTTGTTATGTCTGTCCTCAGTGTCCTCAGAACATAGTTCAGATGTTGAATGAATCATTGAAACATGAAATATTTACCTCAAAGTCACTGATCTGCTTGAAAAACCTCTTTACACAAAACGCTCTTTATCTCAGCTTTTAGGCCTGAAACGTGTGGATTTTCATCAAAGTTCCTCTTTTGTATTGCAGATTACTAAATAAAATTAAGAGTTTTTTTAAGAGTTAATTTTTTTGCTTTTGAAAGAAGAAAGACTAAATTTTGTGCTGATGGTTTCAGAATTCACTCAGTCATAGGAGAAAATATTCTGTGGGCCTTCAAAAATCAGTAGAAATGCTAAATATCTCTGGTACTGAGGGGGATATGAAATCTGAAAGAGGAACTGAATGAGTTAAGTAATGTAAATAAAATGTCTGGATATGATTAGAATTGTGATAGAAGTATTTATTTCTAATAGAAATATGAATAATATCAGTTGAAGGAGTAAGAACACACACAGAGGTGCTGATAACACTGAAGTATAAGGGTACAGAAACTAATTCATATACTCATATACACACTACATTAATTTATTTTTATCAATAATATAATCAACATTCAGACACAGCTGTATTCCTCATGGTACACATGTATTTAGAACATGTTTTTTAATATTTGACACACAACAAGAACATTTCTGAACCTTCTCAATTTAAAGCTCCTGAACTTGTAAACAAACATTTGGTTTATTTTTCAAAAACTTCATAGAATTTTTCTATAGCTCGTAACAACAGAGGAAATAATTACTGTGATATCCAAAAAAAAGTCTTTAACCTTGTATGATGTTTGTGTTCCAGCCTAATCTGACAAGTTTCTATTAAAAATACAGTAAAATTCATCATTTCATTGTCCAAACGAGGATGAAGAACATGATGGAAAACCCTCATCATCTTCTTCACAACATAGTAACTCAACAACAGAGTGTCTTCAGTCACAACATTCTTCAGATCCAACACAGACCACTACAGGAGATCCTTCCCGTCCACAGCTAGAACCCTCTACAGGAGATGTTGTCCACAGCTAGAACCCTCTACAGTAGAACCTTCCTGTCCACAGCTAGAACCCTCTACAGGAGATCCTTCCTGTCCACAGCTAGAACCCTCTAAAGGAGAACCTTCCTGTCCACAGCTAGAACCCTCTACAATGACTCCCTAAAGAAGAACTGAGCTACAACAACACTTAATCTCCCTTTTGGGATTAATAAAGTATGTTTGATTTGATTTGATCTGTTTATCAAACCATGAGGGTGTCAGGTTCTGTGAGTTGCGGTGGTGCATGGACGTAGTTTTAGGGGGGGACACAGGGGACATGTCCCCTGCACTCTTTCAAAAGGCCATTTTGGTCCCCTGTACTCTGCAACTGTCCAAAAACAATGTTTCGCTACATTAAACAGAGTAGGGTTGAGCACTAGGACCAAGCAGAAAACGGACGCTCAAGCTGAAGCCCGTCTCCCCTAGTTTAGCCCGCCTACCAGTTCCTCTTGTGTGATTGGCTGTTTCTGCTGTCACTCCCCCTTGCCTGTTTGCACACTGCAGACAGACAGACCGGTGTGGTGGCAAGCTAACCTAAGGTCAGGAGTGCTGTGCAACTGTCGTTTGGCCGGCGTTTGGGTTTATGATGTCAAAGAGAAAAAAAGGCGACATAAGAGACTTTTTTAGAAGTCATACTGTAAGTTACTCAAAGAAATGTGTTCCAGCCGTCCTTCAACACCGTTTCTTCCCAAATGTAATGCCAGTTTGACTTGCCCACCAGTAGGTGGTGCTAATTAAATGATAATATTCCATAAATAGGCAAAATTGTTACTAAGTTGGTGTGATGTTGACTCAGGTAAAACACAGAATTGGGTGATAATGTTTGGCTACATGCTTTACAACCAGTCAAACCAAGGAAAATTGGGCTTAAAGGAGAACGCCCGTTTTTTGCAACTGGGGCCTTATTTATTCTGTGAGATGTATTTTACTCGTCATCAGTGGTACTTTTTTGCGATTCGGATTCGTCTTGGAGATTTTTGATTCACACGGCAAACACCTAAACGCCAATAAACGAGAGTCGGTTGGGCCTGCGTTCGCCGACCCTAAATTGGTTTAAAATCAGTTCAAATCCGTTATTTTTTTAATCTGGCCATTTAGATACTCTATTGTTTATTCCGTTCCAGTGCCATCTTGAATCCTGCGCTCATAGAAATGATATTTTTTACAGTGACGGGAGAGTGATGTCATCTCTCCGTGCCCACTCACGTATTACCTGTAAGGAAGTTGTTTGAAACTGCTACTCCTTAGCTATTCGTAGCAACACACAAATCGGAACTCTTGTTTTCAGTCTAGAAAAAATGGGTCGATTTTGCGCATATCCTGGGTGCAACAGCAAAATGAGGAATGAGATTAAAAAAATAACGGATTTGAACTGATTTTAATTGACTTTTATTGGAGTTTAGGTGTTTGCCGTGTGAATCAAAAATCTCCGAGACGAATCCGAATCGCAAAAAAGTACCACTGATGACGAGTAAAACACATCTCACAGAATAAATAAGGCCCCAATAGCAAAAAATGGCCGTTCTCCTTTAAAAGTAGCAATAGAGAACTAAAAGAAACAATGGAGGACACAGTAAGCTGAAAGATTCGTTTTATGAAAAACAGTTCTGTCCCCCCCACCTCTGAAATCAAAATTTCATCCATGCGGTGGTGTATTTGTGTGTTTTGTGTGTGTCGAGTGAGTCATCTTTCCAGAAGCAGATCTTTGTCGGAGAGTGCAGCAGGTTGATTGCAATCAGCTGGAGGTCATCAGGCTGATGAGGAGCTGGGAGTGTTCTTAAACTGCGGCCAGACAGCCAGTCATCGCCTGGTTGTTAACCCAAGTGGTAATACCAAAGCCACTTTATGAGTATCCTTGTGCTTATGTAAAAAGTGGTTTTTGAAAGTCTTCCCAGTGCTAGATTCTGAAGTAACCTCTCTTACACTCAGGATTATTATCAATGCTCCCGCTCCTTTCCAAGCTCTGGATCTCCGTGGAAATCTCCATGTTGGAACCATCAGCCTGTTAACCCTGCCTTCACCTCCTGCCTGCTCGCTCTCTGACCGCTCACTCGACACCACCTCCTGGAGCACTCTGCACCGCCGCCTCACTTCACCTGTTCCCCCTCTCGAGCTGCTCATCATCCTGCCTCACTGTGAGTTCACCTTACCCTGCTACGCACATTCACCTGTTTTACCTGGACCCCCCACTAACTCCTCTCTCTCACAGAACCAGATCTCCAGAACTGCCAGCACAATTGCACATTCACTATCACTTGTACATATTGTAAATAAACCTGTTCTGTTTGCACCTGAGCTCTTGTGTCCGTGTGTGAGTCTGCATGTGGGTCAAACACCTGCCAGAGGTCATGACAAAGGGTCAATAACTTTATTCATACTTGTTGTATAAACATTTTAGTTTTATGGAACATGCTTTCACTCATAGTGTTCCCAGTTAAATTACATCTAATATCATGTTATAATATGTAAATAATATAGTCCAGGCTTTTTCCTCCACTTGTACATCTGGAACCATGTGGTGGAACTGGGACATCTGATCATTCTAAAGAGGAAAGTATCCAAAAGGATAAAATAAAGATGAATTAATATTCATGCATGCATGAATTAAATGTATGTGATTTACTAATTTCTTTTGTGGGAAGTTACAATTTTAGAAGGTGAAGATTTTTACCATCCTATAAATATAATTATTACTTTTGAGTGAAATTAGGTATGTTTATGGGATTATTACATTTAAAGCTGCAAAGTTTTATGTTTGTGGGGTTAACACACGTTTCACACCTGAAGAGAGAAATGTGTGAAAAAGATCTTAGTTCATATTAAACATGTTAGAATCAAAACATTTCAAACATTTTACACAGTTACTACATGTAGATACAGCTCACCTCTCTGATGATGAAGGATCACTGGATTTAAAATCAATACGAAAATCCTTTGATTCGTCGCTTTTAAAGGACACACAGCTGGGCTCAGATTCAGATCCAGGTTCTGGTCCATGTTGTTTCCTGTTAATAAAGTGATGTTGTTGGTGTGAGTTCTGAGCTCTGACATGGAGAAGAGTCATGGATAGATGGTCATCTCACCTCTGAGCTTTGCTCTGGCTCTCATCTTCCCCACACAGACTGGTTTTAGAGGGAGGGACTCCCTCCTCGCTGTCCTCACACTGGTCCATGCTGCTGAATTCACATCAGCTCACACACTCTTTCTACCTTCATCTGCAGAGGAAACACTACACATCAACTTTAACATACAGACACCCTGAAAGGTCGAAAGATATTTTCCAAATGTCCCATTATCAAAGTCAGACCAACTTTTTTTTTCCTCCATAATTTTTTGCCTTGAAAGGCAAGAGAAAAAAAAAAGATAGTGAGAGAAAAAAATGAATCTGTGTCTTAAAGAGGCCATTTCACACAAATTTCATGACTTTATGGTTATTTCACAAGTATTAACCTTTAATATGAAACATTTTATATCTAAAAAATGTCAGGAAATACTGATTACCAGACCTTTCAATCTGTCTGTGTAGAAATTCGACTGGTTTTGTCAGGCTTCGGGCTGTAACTCATTAATATTCATTATTCAAATTTGCTGGATTCTGATTGGCTAACAAACTAGCCTATGAGATCAAGGCTTCCTGTTTCCTGCCCCGCTGCGCATGGCAACAACACATGTAGTGTCTTCCTGTTTCCATCTTATGCTACAGCTTTTAGCCAACATGATAGGCGTGGTTTCAACTGCGGGAGCTGATGAATACTAATGAACAAAGGAGTTGTGATGAAACAGATACAGGCTGTTCGAACTCGGGAGAATTTGGGTTTTATCGCCACCTGCGTAGTTTCAAGTTTATGTATTTATAAAGCGCCAGTTCATGACAAAGTCATTTCAAGGCACTTCACAGAAAAATCAACCAATTAATAATAAAACATTTTCTATCTAAGGAACCAGCCGATTGGGCTGAATTGTTATTACAGCACAATCCCCCATCCTGAGCATGCACGATTGGCGACAGTGGAAAGGAACGACTCCCTTTTAACAGGAAGAAACCTCTAGCAGAACCCGGCTCAGGATGGGCGGCCTTCTGCCTTAGCTGACTGGGGTCTGAGCTGACAGGAAAGAGACACAGACAAAAACCGATGGATTTTGGCCAGTCGTCATGTCTATAGAAAGATAAACAGAGAAACAGTTAATGGCAGCAGTAACAATCAAAAGCAATAACAATTTGATGGTTCTAGTGGGAATATTTCATTGTTTGGCAGTAGTAACAATCTGTCAGGTTCTGGGGTTTTGTTTATTTCATTCCATGTTGTAGTTTTTGTTTGTTTCAGTTCAATTTATTGTTACTGTTGGGATCTCTGCAGCTGGTGGGTGGTGTGTGTGTTTCTGTGCACTAATTGTCTTTACAGGGCGTGGCAGCAGTAATCAGTGGCTGCAGGTGTGGGTCGTTTACCCAGCTCAGGAGAGCTGGGTATTTAGGCTGAGGAGGAACCACAGACAGACGCCAGAGATAATTCAGACAGTGGTTAATGTTAGTTTGCTACTAACCTGCCTTCTCTCCCTTATTCTCAGTCCCGTGTCCTGGAGCGTTCCTCCAGGTTCTGAGTGCCTCTGCGTGGTCGTCAACCCGCCGGAAAGAGGACTCTTCCTCCACGGGTTTCTACAGTCGTGAGCTCCACGATGCTCTCTCTCCCTGGCTCCCTGTCTGTCTCTGGTCTCCTCTGGATCCACACCTACCCGGTCAGCGCTCTGCTGTCACCCCTGCCACAGTCACGCCTGTGGAGACAGCACCACGACCCGGATCTCATCTCTCGTCACAGTCTCATCTCCTGGATCACCACCCCCGCTGCAGTGCCTCCGGATCCCTCCTCACGTAGCTGCAGCCTCAGCTTCACCATGAGTCATAAGCATTCCCCACACACTGCAGCGGGTCGTATCTATACAGCACGAACTGGTCGCTAACCTGTTTCTCCTCTGCTGCCAGGATCGAGACTGTGCCCTGCCTCAGTTCCAGTCCTGTGTTTCTCATCGTGCACATTTCCTTATCTTGTACTGTTGTCTCATGCACTGTTAATATTAAACTCACTGTCACTGAGTTCTGTCTCCCCGTGTGTGTTTGGAGTTGGGTCGCACTTGGAGTTCAACACAAACCCCTTAAATCATGACAGAACAAACTGGCCACGAGAACTCCCAGACCCAACTCCAGACTGCACTGAACCCAGCAGTGAGTTTTAGGTTTTCCCCCCATCACCTCTCAGAGATCCAGATTCACATGGAGAGACTGGACCGGGTGCTGGCAGTGGCTTTCAAGTCCACAGACTTGAAGTACATTCACTCCGCCCTAGGAATCGCACAGGACATTTTATTACGTCAACCACAGCTTAGGCAGCTTCCCCAGGTCTCTGAACTCTCCATTCACCTTGCCATAGCCCTGGGAAGCTGCATCGGCTACAAACAGTCCCAGGATCATGCCTGCTCTTCATCCGCCGCTGCCAGTCCCCCTGCACCCACCGTTCCACCCGGTGTCTTGGGTGCCTTGTCCGCTCTCCACTCCTCCGCTGCTCAGGCCCGCTGCTGTCTGCTCACGGGTCTCAGCCCCGTCTCAGGGGGTCTCCAGGATGTCGTGGTCCGCAACACTCCCAGGCCTCGACCTCCCGAGGGTCCGCGTTCCAGACAGGGCTCCAGTCCTCCCAAGGGTCCCGACGCCTCCAGTTCTCCCGAGGGTCCAGACGCCTCCAGTTCTCCCGAGGGTCCCGACGCCTCCAGTTCTCCCGAGGGTCTCGACGCCTCCAGTTCTCCCGAGGGCCCCATCGACTGCTGTCCGCCTGGGGGTCCCACCGACTGCTGTCCACCAGAAGGTCCCGCCGACTGCTGTCCTCCTGAGGGTCCCGCCGGCTGCTGTCTGCCGCCTCCTGGGTCCGAGGACGTCGCCGTCCGTGACGCTCCTCCAGCGCCTCCTCCTGGGTCCGAGGACGTCGCCGTCCGCGACGCTCCTCCAACGCCAGGGTCTGAGGATGTCGCTGTACGTGACAGTCCTCCAACGCCTCCTCCTGGATTCGAGGATGTCGCCGTCCGCGAAACGCCTCCAACGCCAGGGTCCAGGGACGTCGCCGTCCGCGAAGGTCCTCCTACGCCTCTCCCCAGGTTCGAGGACGTCGCAGTCCGCGACGCTCATCCAATGCCAGGGTCCGGGGACGTCGCCATCCGCGACGGTCCTGCTACGCCTCTCCCTGGGTCCGTGGACGTCGCCGTCCGCGACGGTCCTCCAGCGCCTCCTCCTGGGTTCGAGGACGTCGCCGTCCGCAACGCTCCTCCAATGCATCCTCCTGGGTTTGAGGACGTCGCCATCCGCGACGCTCCTCCAATGCCGGGGTCCGAGGACGTCGCCGTCTGCGACGGTCCTCCTACACTTCAGCCTGAGTTCGAGGACGTCGCCGTCCGCGACGGTCCTCCAGTGGCATCAGCTCCGGTTCCAGACTCATCAGCACCAGTTCCAGTTCACATCACGTCAGCCTCCAGCCATCCAGGGGACTTGGCCCCAGTCTCCAGTGCCAGACCTCCCAGACCTCCAAGACCTCCTAGATCTCCCAGACCCGCCTCACCGCTCCGCGGCTCCCAGGCCGCACTCCAGGCGCACTGCGCCTCTTCGCCTCGCGGCTCCCAGGCCGCACTCCAGGCGCGCTGCGCCTCTTCGCCTCGCGGCTCCCAGGCCGCACTCCAGGCGCGCTGCGCCTCTTCGCCTCGCGGCTCTCAGGCCGCACTCCAGGCGTGCTGCGCCTCTTCGCCTCGCGGCGCCCCAGGCGCGCGGTGCCTCAACGCTCCACGGCTCCCTGGCTGCCCTCCAGACCTTCGGCGCCTCTCATCGCCGGGTCCAGGCCGCACTCCAGATTTTGGGCGCCTCTTCTCTCGGCCTCCAGGCCATCCTCTAGACTCGAAGAGCTCCTTATCATGGCCTAGGCCACGCTCTGACTCTCTGCGCCTAAGGCGCCTTTGGGTTCCAGGCCTTGAACTTTGTATATTTTAGCCTGGTTTTTTACGTTTTTGACTCTGTTTTGGCCTTAGGTTTGTCCCCCCTTCCTTACCTCCCACCCGTATTGGGGTTTTGTTTTGGGGACGTCGGGTGCCGTCCCTTGGGGGGGGGCGGGGGGGGGGGTCCTGTCAGGTTCAGGGGTTTTGTTTATTTCATTCCATGTTGTAGTTTTTGTTTGTTTCAGTTCAGTTTATTGTTACTGTTGGGATCACTGCAGCTGGTGGGTGGTGTGTGTGTTTCTGTGCACTAGTTGTCTTTACAGGGTGTGGCAGCAGTAATCAGTGGCTGCAGATGTGGGTCGTTTACCCAGCTCAGGAGAGCTGGGTATTTAGGCTGAGGAGGAACCACAGACAGACGCCAGTTTGTTCCACTTCTTCCTGTGGTAACAGAGTGGCCAGAGATAATTCAGACAGTGGTTAATGTTAGTTTGCTACAAACCTGCCTTCTCTCCCTTATTATCAGTCCCGTGTCCTGGAGCCTTCCTCCAGGTTCTGAGTGCCTCTGCGTGGTCGTCAACCCGCAGGAAAGAGGACTCTTCCTCCACGGGTTTCTACAGTTGTGAGCTCCACGACGCTCTCTCTCCCTGGCTCCCTGTCTGTCTCTGGTCTGCTCTGGATCCACACCTACCCGGTCAGCGCTCTGCTGTCACCCCTGCCACAGTCACGCCTGTGGAGACAGCACCACGACCCGGATCTCATCTCTCGTCACAGTCTCATCTCCTGGATCACCACCCCCGCTGCAGTGCCTCCGGATCCCTCCTCACGCAGCTACAGCCTCAGCTTCACCATGAGTCATAAGCATTCCCCGCACACTGCAGTGGGTCGTATCTATACAGCACGAACTGGTCGCTAACCTGTTTCTCCTCTGCTGCCAGGATCGAGACTGAGCCCTGCCTCAGTTCCAGTCCTGTGTTTCTCATCGTGCACATTTCCTTATCTTGTACTGTTGTCTCATGCACTGTTAATATTAAACTCACTGTCACTGAGTTCTGTCTCCCCGTGTGTGTTTGGAGTTGGGTCGCACTTGGAGTTCAACACAAACCCCTTAAATCATGACACAATCAAAAACAATAACAATTTGATGGCTCTAGTGGGAATATTTCATCCCTTGTTTATGTGAGATACACCCTCCTCAGAGCTAGAGTAAAGAAAGACAGCAGAGTGAAGAAATGTGGTCAGTATGTCCTCCGGCAGTCTAAACCTATAGCAGCATAACTAAAGGGAAAGCTCAGGAGAACCCAAACTAACCCTGACTATAGGATTGTGTAAAAAGGAAAGTTTTAAGTCTATTCTTAAAACTACACAAGGTGTCTGCCTCACGGATAAAAAGTGGAAGCTGGTTCCACAGGAGAGGAGCCTGATAACTAAAAGCTCTTCCTCCCATTCTACTTTTAGAAACTCTAGGAACTACAAGCAGACCTGCAGTCTGAGAGCGAAGTGGAACAATAAGATCTTTAATATAAGCTGGAGCTTGGTCGTTCAAGGCCTTATACGTCAAAAGTAAAACCTTAAACTTTATTCTAGACCTTACAGGGAGCCAATGAAGTGATGCTAAAACAGGAGAAATATGGTCTCTCCTTCTAACTCTCATCAGAACTCTGGCAGCAGTATTTTGGATCAGCTGGAGGCCTTTAACAGCACTATTAGAACATCCTGAAAATAATGAATTACAGTAATCAAGTCTAGAAGTAATAAATGCATGAACTAAAGTTTCTGCATCTCTTTGATTCAAAATGCTCTTAATTTTAGCAACATTACGCAGGTGGAAGTAGGCCGTCCTGGTAACATGCTTTATATGAGAACTAAAGGACATGTCCTGGTCAAAGATAACCCCCAGGTTTTTTACTTTCTTGCTGGAGGCCAAATTAATGTCCTCTAACATCGATGACTGACTACATAACTTGTTCCTAAGGTTCTTGGGCCCAAATGTCACAACCTCTGTCTTGTCTGAATTCAAAAGCAAAAAATTAAGCGTCATCCAACATTTTACATCATTAATTAATCTTTGCAGCTAGTTGGTCTCATCAGGCTTCATTGATAGATAAAATTGAGTATCATCAGCATAAAAATGGAATTTTATACCATGTTGTCTAATAATTTTACCAAGCGGTAGCATATATATAGTAAAGAGGATTGGTCCAAGCACTGAACCCTGAGGAACTCCATGACTGACTCTTACATGAACAAAATGGAATCTTTCAGTTAAATATGATTAAAACCAGTTCAATGCAGTTCCCTGAATCCCAATATCATATTCAAGCCTCTTTAATAGGATCTTATGATCTATAGTATCAAACGCAGCACTGAGATCTAACAGGATAAGTACAGACACAAGTCCACTGTCTGAGGTCATGAGAATATCATTAGACATTAGAAACTTTCACCAGTGCTGTTTCAGTGCTATGATGAGCTCTAAATCCTGACTGGAACTCTTCAAAAAGATTATTACTGTGTAAATGATCACATAACTGGTTTGCAACTATCTTTTCTAGAATTTTTGAGATGAAGGGTAAATTGGATATAGGTTGATAATTGCCTAGAGATCCTGGATCAAGATCAGGTTTCTTAAGTAAAGGTTTAATAACAGCAACTTTAAAGGCCTTGGGCCAGGGATAGCCAACTCCAGTTCTCGAGAGCCACTATCCTGCACATTTTAGATGTTCCCCTGCTTCAACACAGCTGATTCAAATCTGCAACCTCTCAGCAAGTCCTGTAGAAGCCTGTTAACAACCTGTTCATCTGCAGCAGGTGTGTTGAAGCAGGGGAACATCTAAAATGTGCAGGATAGTGGCTCTCGAGGCCTGGAGTTGGCTACCCCTGCCTTAGGCACATATTCATTCATTAAAGACATATTGATCATGTCCAATATCCATGTGTTAATGAATGGAAAGACCTCTTTAAAGAGTCTGGTTGGAACAGGATCTCTAAACATGATTCAGATTCTAAAGCTGCTTCACTGGATGACGAACCAGAGACAACAGTGGGAAGGACATTATAGATTTTTTCTCCAACTGAATCTTTTTTATTAGTAAAGAATTTCATGAAGGCATCACTACTGAGGGTTACAGGGATACACTTTTCAACAGAAGTTGGGTTTTTTATTAATCTGGCTACAGTACTAAGCAGAAACCTGGGATTGTTCCTGTTCTCCTCTATGAGGGACGAGTAATACTCAGTTCTAACCCTGTGAAGGGCTCTTTTGTATATGAGCAGACTATCTCTCCAAGATACATAAACTTCTTCTAGCTTAGTGGAACGCCATTTCCTATCTAACTTTCTTGAAGTTCTTTTTAGCATACGCAGCTCTAAATTAAACCAAGGAACCCGCCTCCTCTAGCTGATTACCTTCATTTGCAGAGGAGCAACTTTATCCAATGACGTGCGCATGGAAGCTATAAAATTATCAGTAAGATCATCAATTCGCCAGTCTGCAAAGTCTTTGCAGCTGCTCTCTGTTATATTATTCTTCTGGAATGAAGATAAAGCTAATGGAATAGATTCTTTGAATTTAGTTTCAGCATTTTCTGATAAACATCTACGGTAATTAAAGTTTCTATCTGGAGCGGTGAGGTCCATCATTGTAAACTCAAAGGTTATTAAAAAATGATCAGACAAGACAGGGTTGTGAGGAAACACTAGCAGCTGTTCAATCTCTACGCCATAAGTCAGAACAAGATCAATGATGACAATAGTGAGTTGGTTTGTTTACATTCTGAGAGAAACCAACTGAATCCAAAAGATCATTAAAAGCTTTATTCAAACTATCACTTTCAACATCAACATGAATATTGAAATCTCCCACTATAATGACTTTATCAGATTTCAATAATAGTTCTGATAAAAAGACTGAAAATTCAGACAAGAACTCAGAATAAGCACCTGGTGGACGATAACAAGTAAAATATGTTCCTCTGATTTCCAATTTGGGTGAGAAATACTGAGGGTCATAAATTCAAAAGAATTATAACTAATAGCTGGTCTAGAGCTAATCAATAGACCTGACTGGAAAATAGCTGCTACTCCTCCTCCTCGACCTGTTGCTTGAGGAACATGAAGATTAAGGTAGTTAGAAGGAGTTGATTCATTAATACTAACATGATCCTCCTGCTGCAGGTTTCTGTTAGACAAAATAGATCACTATGATGATCAGTTATCAAATCATTAACTAACAGAGATTTAGATGAAAGAGATCTAACATTCAGTAAACCACATCTAATGGTTTTATTTACAGGTTTTATATTAGTAACTGTGTTCATTTTAATCAGATTTTTATTATTTATTTTTCTAGAACTGAATATTTGTTTATTTAATTTGAACCATGGTTGAGCAAACACCGTCTCTATAGGAAAGTGGGAGGATAATGTCAGAGAAGCTGCAGAGAGGTGTGTAAGACTACAACTCTGCTTCCTGGTCTGGACCCTGGATTGTCATGGTTTTGGAAAAGTAATAAATTCAGAGATAAAAACTGAAAGAGAAGTTATTGACCTGTTTTCACACCCACTATGAAGGTAAGAACACCTGTGGAGCTAAAATATTCAACAGAAACCTCAGAAAAACCGTTTTTAATGGAAGGGACTCTTTAAAAAGTTATTTTCCATTTAAAATAAACAAAAAACAAACAAACAAACATTTCCCCCATTTAACTTTTTTTCATTCCGATGGCCCTGAAGGGGATACATGGTGGGCGTGTGGACTTTCGGAGGTCAGCATTTTCCAGGTATGTGTTTTAGTAATACCTATTCCGTTCACAAGGGGGTGAATGTACTTCTAACCCTCCCTGATATCAACAACCTTTGATTGTACTGATACAGAGAAGAAGACTCAGCCACTTTCTTCTAGGTCAGTAAATGAGCTGAGCCCCATATGGTCCCTAGTGGATTCCTGATGAGCTCCAAGACTCGAAGATTCACCTCCTTACAGTGGGGTGTAGGTCTTTTTTATGTTTCATTGTGTTGCTTGGTTGTATGTTTTAGTGGGTAAAATCATGTCTCTTTTA
This sequence comes from Pachypanchax playfairii, assembly GCA_006937955.1. Taxonomy (NCBI): domain Eukaryota; kingdom Metazoa; phylum Chordata; class Actinopteri; order Cyprinodontiformes; family Aplocheilidae; genus Pachypanchax; species Pachypanchax playfairii. Next base: position 913,682 of record SSNP01000172.1, on the reverse strand, counting down.
ATTAATTGATTTATAGTTTTTAATGTGTTAAGCACTCTGTGCTACATTTTTATGAAGGGTGCTATATAAATAAAAGTTGATTGATTGATTGATTGATTGATTGATTGATTGATTGATTGATTGATTGATTGATTGATTGATTGATTGATTGATTGATGTCCCCATCAGTGTTCTCTCTTAAGCTGTGCGCTTGCAAAATCGTGCACTGCTTGTACATTCTGAGCGCACAAGAAAATACTATGCAGCGCATAAAATAAAATTCAACATAAACTTTTTCTGTACTATTTTGTAATGTAATTCAGTGAGTGATAGATGTCCAGCCAATGATACGATACGTTTCACTTACACTACATAGCCAATCATAGCATTAACAGTGCTAGTTAACAACAGTGCAGAGGACTTAAGAGATGCAAATGCATCTCATGGCAAAACGATTGGGCAGTGACACATCCACTCACAAAGTCAAAGTTATAAAGAAATGCAGTTCTTTTAAATAGGTCATTCCATTAAAAATGGCTTTTCTGAGGTTTCTGTTGAATATTTTAGCTCCACATGTGTTCTTACCTTCATAGTGGGTGTGAAAACAGGTCAACAACTTCTCTTTCAGTTTGAATCTCTCAAACTACGCAGGTGGTGATAACACCCAAGTTCGAACAGCCTGTACTTGTTTCGTCACAACTCCTTTTCTCGTTAGTATTTATCAGCTCCTGCAGTTGAAACTAGGGGTGGGTGATATGGGAAAAAAATCATATCATGATTTTTTTCATTTCAACAATTTAGATATTTTGGAAGTTATTTACCTGTAAAACTACAGAAATTTAAAAGCATACCCCTTCATAGAAAATAAGATCAAATATCATTTCAGACAGGGTACTGTTTAAACACTTGTTTTATAATATAGCAAATACGTTCTATTTCAAAAAAAATAATCAAAGTAAAAAGTTGACAATCAACAGAGCAGAGCTCTTAGGATGTTCAGATTCATAGAAATGCCTAACAGATTTATTCTCACAAGCTAAAGATGTAGCCATGTTCAGCTTGTTACTTCTATTTATTGTGCCTTTATTTATTTAGATGTTATTTTTGTTTATTACAACTTTTTGAATATCAAAATAATTAGGATAGAAGGTGGGAGAGATAAATCTGTTTCAACACCTGCTCTCTGATCTCACAGTTCTCAATTAAATGGATCATCAGAGACAAATAGGACTCTGACATGCAGCTGGACCACATTTCACTGGTTGTGGCATAAAACTTAGCGCGTTGAACTTTTTATTCCACCCTCTCACGGCAGTCGGAATACAGTTTGGGAATGGTGGTGTTGGAGAAACCGATTTTGGCTTCAGCTTTCGAATCTGTGCAGGGAGCAACGATTTTCACTAAGCTGGACCTCCGTAATGCTTATCATCTGGTTCGGATGAGAGAGGGTGATGAATGGAAGACGGCCTTCAAAACACCACTCGGACATTTCGAGTATCTGGTGATGACTTTTGGGCTCACCAATGCCCCGGCAGTTTTTCAGGCCCTCATCAATGATGTTTTAAGAGACTTTTTGAACTCTTTTGTTTTTGTTTATCTTGATGACATTTTGATTTTTTCTTCTACCGAGGAGGAACATAAGGTCCATGTGCGCCAGGTGCTGCAGCGCCAGCTGGAGAACCGCCTATTCGTAAAGGCGGAAAAATGTGAGTTCCATGTGTCATCAGTGGGGTTTCTAGGGTTCATCTTCGGAGACGGTCACGTGAAACCCGATCCTGTGAAGGTGCAGGCCGTTGTGGACTGGCCCACCCCTTCTACTCGCAAACAACTCCAGAGCTTTTTAGGTTTTGCTAATTTCTACAGAAAATTCATCCGTAACTATAGTCAAACTGCTGCTGCACTAACATCTCTCACATCCACCAAAAGACCTTTCAGTTGGACTCCCGAGGAGAACCACGCTTTCATTAAACTGAAGGAGAAGTTCAGCAGTGCCCCCATCCTCATCCAGCCAGACACCTCCAGGCAGTTCACCATGGAGGCGGATGCCTCGGACTCGGGCGTGGGCGCAGTGTTGTCCCAGGTGGGACAGCACGATCAGCGACTTCATCCCTGCACCTTCTTCTCACGTCGCCTGTCCCCTGCTGAGAGTGTCAGGTTCAGTGTCTGTGTGTGCTGTATTTTCTGTGTTGGGTGAGTCAATTGTCTGCAGGAGGAGCTGCGCTGGAGCGTGAGGCAGATTGTCTACACCTGGCGGCGATCAGCACTGATGAGGAGCAGGGTGCTACTTAAGCCAGACGCAGTCGTTCATTCAGTGCCTGGTTGTTGACCTGAATGGTAGCTTCCCTTGTGTCAAATCCTTGTGATTATTTCCGAGTGATTTTGAGAAAGATTTATATTCCTAGGGACAAAACGCCTGTTGGATTTCTGTGTGCAACTAACCTGTTCTTCTCAGGATTGTTCACCCTGCTCCTCGTGATTCCGAGCTCACATCTGTGTCCAGCGTATGATCGCCTGAAGCCCTATCTGTCTCCCTCCGGCGTTCTCACCACCTGGGCTCCTCCATCCTGGACTCACCCTCTCCCTGCACAGCACCGCACTGGACCTGCCCTCCTCTCACGTGTGATCACCTGCCTCCTTCCGTGAGTTCAGCCTCTCCTTGTGCAAGATCTCTCTACCAGTCACAGTGACTTCAAGACTAACTCTCGTCTCCATTACAGTGCTGAGAATTCCCCTGGCGCACCAGATCACCGAGCACATTCACTGCACTGTATATATTGAACCCTGCCTTGTAAATAAACCTTTCACTTTTGCACCTGAATCGCTGTCTGAGTCTGAGTCCTGCAATGTGGGTCAACAAAATCACTGAGCCCGTGACAGAGAGGGGTTACGACACGGGGGACCGAGAGCTTCTGGCCATCAAGCTGGCGTTTGAGGAGTGGAGGCACTGGCTGGAGGGTGCAGCAGATCCCGTGGTGGTCTGGACCGACCACAAGAATCTGGCTTATCTCCAGGAGGCTAAGCAACTCAACCCACGACAGTCTAGATGGTCACTTTTCTTTTCCCGTTTTAATTTTGTCATCTCTTACAGACCCGGTTCCAAGAATATCAAACCTGACGCCTTATCCTGCCAGTTTTCTGTTGAGGAACCCCCCGAGACACGCACCATTGTTCCCCGAGCCTGTGTGATCGGAGCAGTCACGTGGGACATCGAAGAGGCAATCAGATGCGCACAACAGACTGATCCCGGACCGGCCACCCAACCGCCGGACCGCAGGTATGTCCCCCAAACAGTACGTGCTCGCCTTCTCCACTGGGCACACACTGCCTGGTTTTCAGGACATGCAGGAGTGGGGAGAATGGTGGGGCTGATACGGCGGTCGTTCTGGTGGCCATCTATGTACAAGGACATCAAGGAATACGTCCAAGCCTGCCAGGTATGTGCGCGCAATAAGACCTCCACTCACCATCCCCACGGACTGCTCCAACCCCTCGAGACCCCCGGCAGACCCTGGTCCCACGTTGCACTGGACTTCATTACAGGGCTGCCGGTTAGTAAAGGGTTTTCTGTGATTTTAACTGCTGTGGACCGTTTTTCAAAAGCTTGTCATCTCATCCCCCTGAAAAGACTTCCATCAGCCCTTGAAACTGCTAGACTTTTGATTAAACATGTGTTCCGGCTCCATGGGCTCCCCCTAGAGGTCCTGTCGGACCGGGGGCCTCAGTTTATAGCCCAGGTTTGGAGGGAGTTCTTCGCGGCGCTCGGGGCGCGGGTGGTCCTCAGCTCCGGGTTTCATCCGGAAACTAATGGTCAAACCGAGCGGATGAACCAGGAGCTGGAGGCTGCCCTGCGTTGTGTGTGCTCGAACGACCCCTCCACCTGGAGCGACCATCTCCCCTGGGTGGAGTACGCCCATAACGCACATGTTTCCTCTGCCACTAACAAGTCACTTTTGAAATATCCCTAGGTTATCAGCCTCCCCTGTTTCCCTCAGAAAACCCACCACCTACTCATCCCTCCGTTCACGCCCACGTCCAGCGGTGTAGGCGCACCTGGGCGCAGACTGTCGCCGCGTTGGAGCGCACCAAGGAACAGAACCGGAGGATGGCCAACCGGCGACGTCTCCCTGCGCCCACTTACACCGTTGGGCAAAAGGTATGGCTTTCCACTCGTGACATCCAGCTAAAGAACACTCACAGAAAACTGGCTCCCCGTTTCATAGGTCCGTTTGAGATTCTGTCTGTCCCTGGCCCCTCCACTGTCAAGCTTCGCCTGCCCGCTTCCATGCGGGTTCATCCTGTGTTCCACGTGTCCCTAGTCAAACCCGTTATTTCTAGCCCCTTGTGTCCTCCATCCACCCCCCCCCTCCCGTCCGTGTGGTGGATGGACAGTTGGTGTACTCTGTGGACCGTCTGCTCGACGTCCGCAGAAGAGGGAGAGGCCGGCAATACCTCGTAGCCTTCCCAGGCTACGGGCCCGAGGATAGGTCTTGGGTGCCGGCCTCCTTTATTGAAGACCCTCAGCTAATAAGAGATTTTGAGGCTTCCCGTGCCTTACCGCCAGGTGGCGGTCGTTAAGGGGGGGGTAATGTCAGGTTCTGTGTTTGTGTGTGCTGTGTTTTCTGTCGGGTGAGTCATCTGCTTCCAGAGAGGATGTACGCTGGAGTGTGAGGCAGATTAACTACACCTTGAGGCGATCAGCACTGATGAGGAGCAGGGTGCTCTTTAAGCCAGAGGCAGACCTTCATTCATCGCCTTGTTGTTGACCTTAATGGTAGCTCCCGTGTGCCGTCCTTGTTGTGAATTATTCCTTGAGATTTTTGAGAAACCTTTTGTGCTTATCAGACTAAGAGTGAAGATTTTGTTCCTGTGTGTAAATAACCCTGTTCTCTTCAGGATTGATCACCCTGCTCCTTGTGTTCCTGAGTTTCTTCCGTGTCCAGTGTCTGATCGCCTGGAACCCAGTCTGTCTCCCTCCAGCGTCCTCACCCGACCTGGACTCACCACCTCCCTGCACAGCACCGCACCGAACCTGCCCTCCCTCTGAGCTACACCGTCCTCCTCAAGCCTGTGAGTTTCCACCTGCCTCTCTGCGCAATATCTCCTGCACCATCTCTGTGGATCATCTGTTAACTCCCCTCTCTGTTACAGTGCTGAGATCTCCCCTGATGCACCAGATCATCGAGCACATTCTCACCACTGTAAATAGTAATTGTAAATAAACCTTTCACTTTTGCACCTGAGCTGCTGTCTGTGTCTGAGTCCTGCAATGTGGGTCACAAAACTAACTGAGCCCGTGACAGAAATATTTTCAACTTGGTACCTCATACCATGGATCAACTACTTATAGGAGTCTTCTGAACCCCCCATTCTCCACAGTTTGGATCAGAACCATATCCTTTACCTGATAAAATGTCACTACATCCGTGATGTCTTTCCAGCGCTTTGTCAGTGTGTACACTCACCGGCCACTTTATTAGGTACACCATGCTAGTAATGGGTTGGACCCCCTTTTGCCTTCAGAACTGCCTCAATTCTTCGTGGCATAGATTCAACAAGGTGCTGGAAGCATTCCTCAGAGAGTTTGGTCCATATTGACATGATGGCATCACACAGTTGGCGCAGATTTGTCGGCTGCACATCCATGATGCGAATCTCCCGTTTCACCACATCCCAAAGATGCTCTATTGGATTGAGATCTGGTGACTGTGGAGGCCATTTGAGTACAGTGAACTCATTGTCATGTTCAAGAAACCAGTCTGAGATGATTTCAGCTTTATGACATGGCGCATTATCCTGCTGAAAGTAGCCATCAGAAGTTGGGTACATTGTGGTCATAAAGGGATGGACATGGTCAGCAACAATACTCAGGTAGGCTGTGGCGTTGTAACGATGCTCAATTGGTACCAAGGGGCCCAAAGAGTGCCAAGAAAATATTCCCCACACCATTACACCACCACCACCAGCCTGAACCGTTGATACAAGGCAGGATGGATCCATGCTTTCATGTTGTTGACGCCAAATTCTGACCCTACCATCCGAATGTCGCAGCAGAAATCGAGACTCATCAGACCAGGCAACGTTTTTCCAATCTTCTATTGTCCAATTTCGATGAGCTTGTGCAAATTGTAGCCTCAGTTTCCTGTTCTTAGCTGAAAGGAGTGGCACCCGGCGTGGTCTTCTGCTGCTGTAGCCCATCTGCCTCAAAGTTTGACGTACTGTGTGTTCAGAGATGCTCTTCTGCCTACCTTGGTTGTAACGAGTGGTTATTTGAGTCACTGTTGCCTTTCTATCAGCTCGAACCAGTCTGGCCATTCTCCTCTGACCTCTGGCATCAACAAGGAACTGCCGCTCACTGGATATTTTTTCTTTTTCGGACCATTCTCTGTAAACCCTAGAGATGGTTGTGCGGGAAAATCCCAGTAGATCAGCAGTTTCTGAAATACTCAGACCAGCCATTCTGGCACCAACAACCATGCCACGTTCAAAGTCACTCAAATCACCTTTCTTCCCCATACTGATGCTCGGTTTGAACTGCAGGAGATTGTCTTGACCATGTGTACATGCCTAAATGCACTGAGTTGCCGCCATGTGATTGGCTGATTAGAAATTAAGTGTTAACGAGCAGTTGGACAGGTGTACCTAATAAAGTGGCCGGTGAGTGTATGTCAGTGTGGATGGGGGAGCGGCTGTTGGTCTCCTAAATCTCTGACTTTCCAAAATTACCTTTGTTTGCAACGTGTCACTGTGAGAGAACTCAAACCAATTATACCGGAGGTGGAGTTTTATTAGGAAACCAACTCCTTGTTCTCGCTTTCCAAAGCAAGCTTTTTCATGTAGTAGCTTTAGTAAAGGTAGGAAGCTAAACAAACCTCGCTGCCTAAAACTCGCTCTGGTTGGACCCCCAGCGTGTCTGTCATGCCGATGCACACAAACTAGCAAATGGCGTGACACGGCTGAGAGAGAAAAAAAACAAATGTTGTGTGCACCTATGCGTCAAGAAAACATGGCATAGATAGGTGATATAATGCTGCTAGATGGTTCTATGATCTCTGAGCTTTGGGAGATCTGTCATGTTTTCCGGGAGACGTTTGACCCACATGCAGGACTCAGAGGCAGACACAAGTTCAGGTTCAAAAGTGAAAGGTTTACGTATTTACAATAGTGAATAGTGAATGTGCAAAGGTGCTTTCTCTGGAAGGTCTGGTACTGGAGAGTAGATCAGAGGTTAGTCACGGGGAACTCAGAGGCTGGCAGAGAAATGTGCATAGGAGAGAGAGAACTCATGAGAGGACTGAGGAGTACGAGAGGGAGGCAGGTCCAGTGGTGCATCTGTGCGGGGAGATGTTGTTCAAGTGAAGTGTTGGGTGAGCAGGCACTAGAGAGCGGGTAGACTGATGACGGAGATCTGAGCTCGGGAGTTTCACAGAGAGACACGGGAGGAGAACCACATGAGATCACAGGGAGCAGGTTCTCAGGAGAACACGGGATAATCCACAGGGGAGCACAGAGAGAGTCAGGAACACAGGGACTTGGAAGGAGATCCTCAGGAGAGCCGGAGGAGTAGGAGCACAAGGTTTAATCCTGGAGAGAAGACAGGGTATTTGGAACAAAGCACACACCTTACTGAACATTGTATGGCCCATAGAAAGAACCTGGGCATTGATGCTGCATGAAAAAATGCCCCTTTGATGCGAGATGTGGAAACTCTTCTTAGAACTGTATTCCACTTTCTCTTGGTCCACTGCGAAGAGGGGCAAAATGGAGGAGCTAGCATTTTCTTGATGAAAATACACTGTCAGGCCTCTGAACAAAGTGTGATGGCTGTCGCAGCACCAAGCTGTCAATGCTGTTCTGAGTAGCTACACTGTGCTTGAAGAATTTTATAAGAGAGAATCCACCAATAACAGAGATCCAGTGGCAAAGTACTGCAGCAAAAGGCTGAGTGATTCAAAGTTCAAGGTTAATGTCATTGCTCTAGGAGATGTTTTGGGTGAGCTAGCAAAACTCTGCCTTACTTTACAAAGACGCAACCTGACTGTGACAGAAGGACTGTGAGCCTCATGTCATGAATGTCGAGTGGTTATGGAGGTGGGGACCCAAACAGTAGCATCAACAAGCTTAGCAGGGACATCAGTTGAAGCTTTGGCTTATTTTATTTTCCAACTGTGATTCACAAACCAACCATACATCCCTTCACCAGAA
>SSNP01000172.1:882044-905491 GCA_006937955.1 Pachypanchax playfairii | reverse complement strand
CGTTGGGCAAAAGGTATGGCTTTCCACTCGTGACATCCAGCTAAAGAACACTCACAGAAAACTGGCTCCCCGTTTCATAGGTCCGTTTGAGATTCTGTCTGTCCCTGGCCCCTCCACTGTCAAGCTTCGCCTGCCCGCTTCCATGCGGGTTCATCCTGTGTTCCACGTGTCCCTAGTCAAACCCGTTATTTCTAGCCCCTTGTGTCCTCCATCCACCCCCCCCCTCCCGTCCGTGTGGTGGATGGACAGTTGGTGTACTCTGTGGACCGTCTGCTCGACGTCCGCAGAAGAGGGAGAGGCCGGCAATACCTCGTAGCCTTCCCAGGCTACGGGCCCGAGGATAGGTCTTGGGTGCCGGCCTCCTTTATTGAAGACCCTCAGCTAATAAGAGATTTTGAGGCTTCCCGTGCCTTACCGCCAGGTGGCGGTCGTTAAGGGGGGGGTAATGTCAGGTTCTGTGTTTGTGTGTGCTGTGTTTTCTGTCGGGTGAGTCATCTGCTTCCAGAGAGGATGTACGCTGGAGTGTGAGGCAGATTAACTACACCTTGAGGCGATCAGCACTGATGAGGAGCAGGGTGCTCTTTAAGCCAGAGGCAGACCTTCATTCATCGCCTTGTTGTTGACCTTAATGGTAGCTCCCGTGTGCCGTCCTTGTTGTGAATTATTCCTTGAGATTTTTGAGAAACCTTTTGTGCTTATCAGACTAAGAGTGAAGATTTTGTTCCTGTGTGTAAATAACCCTGTTCTCTTCAGGATTGATCACCCTGCTCCTTGTGTTCCTGAGTTTCTTCCGTGTCCAGTGTCTGATCGCCTGGAACCCAGTCTGTCTCCCTCCAGCGTCCTCACCCGACCTGGACTCACCACCTCCCTGCACAGCACCGCACCGAACCTGCCCTCCCTCTGAGCTACACCGTCCTCCTCAAGCCTGTGAGTTTCCACCTGCCTCTCTGCGCAATATCTCCTGCACCATCTCTGTGGATCATCTGTTAACTCCCCTCTCTGTTACAGTGCTGAGATCTCCCCTGATGCACCAGATCATCGAGCACATTCTCACCACTGTAAATAGTAATTGTAAATAAACCTTTCACTTTTGCACCTGAGCTGCTGTCTGTGTCTGAGTCCTGCAATGTGGGTCACAAAACTAACTGAGCCCGTGACAGAAATATTTTCAACTTGGTACCTCATACCATGGATCAACTACTTATAGGAGTCTTCTGAACCCCCCATTCTCCACAGTTTGGATCAGAACCATATCCTTTACCTGATAAAATGTCACTACATCCGTGATGTCTTTCCAGCGCTTTGTCAGTGTGTACACTCACCGGCCACTTTATTAGGTACACCATGCTAGTAATGGGTTGGACCCCCTTTTGCCTTCAGAACTGCCTCAATTCTTCGTGGCATAGATTCAACAAGGTGCTGGAAGCATTCCTCAGAGAGTTTGGTCCATATTGACATGATGGCATCACACAGTTGGCGCAGATTTGTCGGCTGCACATCCATGATGCGAATCTCCCGTTTCACCACATCCCAAAGATGCTCTATTGGATTGAGATCTGGTGACTGTGGAGGCCATTTGAGTACAGTGAACTCATTGTCATGTTCAAGAAACCAGTCTGAGATGATTTCAGCTTTATGACATGGCGCATTATCCTGCTGAAAGTAGCCATCAGAAGTTGGGTACATTGTGGTCATAAAGGGATGGACATGGTCAGCAACAATACTCAGGTAGGCTGTGGCGTTGTAACGATGCTCAATTGGTACCAAGGGGCCCAAAGAGTGCCAAGAAAATATTCCCCACACCATTACACCACCACCACCAGCCTGAACCGTTGATACAAGGCAGGATGGATCCATGCTTTCATGTTGTTGACACCAAATTCTGACCCTACCATCCGAATGTCGCAGCAGAAATCGAGACTCATCAGACCAGGCAACGTTTTTCCAATCTTCTATTGTCCAATTTCGATGAGCTTGTGCAAATTGTAGCCTCAGTTTCCTGTTCTTAGCTGAAAGGAGTGGCACCCGGCGTGGTCTTCTGCTGCTGTAGCCCATCTGCCTCAAAGTTTGACGTACTGTGTGTTCAGAGATGCTCTTCTGCCTACCTTGGTTGTAACGAGTGGTTATTTGAGTCACCGTTGCCTTTCTATCAGCTCGAACCAGTCTGGCCATTCTCCTCTGACCTCTGGCATCAACAAGGCATTTCCGTCCACAGAACTGCCGCTCACTGGATATTTTTTCTTTTTCGGACCATTCTCTGTAAACCCTAGAGATGGTTGTGCGGGAAAATCCCAGTAGATCAGCAGTTTCTGAAATACTCAGACCAGCCATTCTGGCACCAACAACCATGCCACGTTCAAAGTCACTCAAATCACCTTTCTTCCCCATACTGATGCTCGGTTTGAACTGCAGGAGATTGTCTTGACCATGTGTACATGCCTAAATGCACTGAGTTGCCGCCATGTGATTGGCTGATTAGAAATTAAGTGTTAACGAGCAGTTGGACAGGTGTACCTAATAAAGTGGCCGGTGAGTGTATGTCAGTGTGGATGGGGGAGCGGCTGTTGGTCTCCTAAATCTCTGACTTTCCAAAATTACCTTTGTTTGCAACGTGTCACTGTGAGAGAACTCAAACCAATTATACCGGAGGTGGAGTTTTATTAGGAAACCAACTCCTTGTTCTCGCTTTCCAAAGCAAGCTTTTTCATGTAGTAGCTTTAGTAAAGGTAGGAAGCTAAACAAACCTCGCTGCCTAAAACTCGCTCTGGTTGGACCCCCAGCGTGTCTGTCATGCCGATGCACACAAACTAGCAAATGGCGTGACACGGCTGAGAGAGAAAAAAAACAAATGTTGTGTGCACCTATGCGTCAAGAAAACATGGCATAGATAGGTGATATAATGCTGCTAGATGGTTCTATGATCTCTGAGCTTTGGGAGATCTGTCATGTTTTCCGGGAGACGTTTGACCCACATGCAGGACTCAGAGGCAGACACAAGTTCAGGTTCAAAAGTGAAAGGTTTACGTATTTACAATAGTGAATAGTGAATGTGCAAAGGTGCTTTCTCTGGAAGGTCTGGTACTGGAGAGTAGATCAGAGGTTAGTCACGGGGAACTCAGAGGCTGGCAGAGAAATGTGCATAGGAGAGAGAGAACTCATGAGAGGACTGAGGAGTACGAGAGGGAGGCAGGTCCAGTGGTGCATCTGTGCGGGGAGATGTTGTTCAAGTGAAGTGTTGGGTGAGCAGGCACTAGAGAGCGGGTAGACTGATGACGGAGATCTGAGCTCGGGAGTTTCACAGAGAGACACGGGAGGAGAACCACATGAGATCACAGGGAGCAGGTTCTCAGGAGAACACGGGATAATCCACAGGGGAGCACAGAGAGAGTCAGGAACACAGGGACTTGGAAGGAGATCCTCAGGAGAGCCGGAGGAGTAGGAGCACAAGGTTTAATCCTGGAGAGAAGACAGGGTATTTGGAACAAAGCACACACCTTACTGAACATTGTATGGCCCATAGAAAGAACCTGGGCATTGATGCTGCATGAAAAAATGCCCCTTTGATGCGAGATGTGGAAACTCTTCTTAGAACTGTATTCCACTTTCTCTTGGTCCACTGCGAAGAGGGGCAAAATGGAGGAGCTAGCATTTTCTTGATGAAAATACACTGTCAGGCCTCTGAACAAAGTGTGATGGCTGTCGCAGCACCAAGCTGTCAATGCTGTTCTGAGTAGCTACACTGTGCTTGAAGAATTTTATAAGAGAGAATCCACCAATAACAGAGATCCAGTGGCAAAGTACTGCAGCAAAAGGCTGAGTGATTCAAAGTTCAAGGTTAATGTCATTGCTCTAGGAGATGTTTTGGGTGAGCTAGCAAAACTCTGCCTTACTTTACAAAGACGCAACCTGACTGTGACAGAAGGACTGTGAGCCTCATGTCATGAATGTCGAGTGGTTATGGAGGTGGGGACCCAAACAGTAGCATCAACAAGCTTAGCAGGGACATCAGTTGAAGCTTTGGCTTATTTTATTTTCCAACTGTGATTCACAAACCAACCATACATCCCTTCACCAGAACAATGGGAGACAGACAGTTTATATACAGGTGACCTAAATTGGGAGAAACCATTCATGGGGTAAAACGGATGTGCTCTGAAATGGAAACAGGAACATATTTACATCGAAGATCAAACAACAATACAATTACACACTATAGCAACTGAACATACTTCAACCATACTCAATTATTTTCTACAAATGTCAACAGAAAAGCTAATGTTTCAAATATCCTCCCCATTAGCCAATTTCCTGATATGGTGCAGTCCCCAAACTACTAAAGGTGTGCACAAACCCCCAGTGAATCTTTTGTCTGCACACACCAGCATGGAGACAGAAAATGGCTGAGGAAAGTGTTTAGAAAAGATAATCTTAACTGTCACTAGTGATGGGAAAATGAAGCCCCAGGAAACAACGGGGCTTTCCTACATATTGTGTAACTAAATGGCTCACTACTCGAAGCTTCACCTAAGTGTTTCAAGACACTGCCATCTGCTGGATGATTTAATGTATTACAGGGCATGCTATACACAGTAGCCTCTTCTGGACAGTCTTTATCATTTCACAGTACTACAAAATATGTAGGCACAACAAAATTTGGGGTACAGCTCTCCTTTTGTGCAAAAGTGAAATATAAAATAAAATTACTTTTAATTACAATTTAAGCTGAAAACAGAACAGTAAGAATAAAAGGGATAAAATAAACAATAATAAAATCACAGTACTTGCACAGATATTATAGTTTTATGTGAAAAGCTTTTGTAGGTCAAAGGACTAAAGTCAATTCCAGTATAAGTTTCCAACAAGTGAATAGTTTTACTTGTTTTTATTTTAAAACAAAAGTTTCTCCAAGGTTTCTGGGTTGAGCTCAACTCACTAACTCTCTCCAAATGCCAACAACACCACAGTTTATGAAGAAGCGACACGCTGGCCGAGCCAGTGACGTCACCCGCATGAACCGAGGCCTCTGTCACGTGGTTTTCCCCTTCCTGATACAAGTCTCGAAGTGGGGCTCCATTTGGCACGCCCACTTTTGCTCAACACAAGCTCTGGTGCCTCGCTTCATTTTTCCCATCACTGTCACATCCTAGTTATTTAAATTGTTCTTTTATCATGTCATTGAACCAACTGTATAACAATTTAACAATGATCTTTGTTTTTTCAGGAATGATAAAAAAGGAACCTACCGACACAGACTTTAACAAGCACAAATAAACTTAACTGAAAACTTGTTGTTTAATTACTTATTTCATGTCTTTTCTAACTACAATCACTATAGATGATAAATGTAACAGTTCCTCATTGTTACAAGGACACTACTTTGCTAGAGCAAAAATTGAGAAGATACGTATGTTCCCAATACTTGGAGAAGGATGTACAGTGGAGTGACTGTATCAAAGAGGCAATGGACTCCTCATCAACTGATGGCAGAAATACGTGTGAGATTACTCTTTACATTATTGATCACATAGCTGCTCGTTTTCCAGAGGATGAATTAAAGGAGTGGTCTGCATTTGGCTTTGAAGCACTGAGTTCAGACATCAGTTTTGGATGGATCAGTAGATATTGTCACACTGGCAAAGAAGTATGAGACCATTCTCCACCACCCACAGTCCATGGAGGCCATTATCAGTCAATATGCTGAATTCAAGTACGTAATGAAGCAAAAACTCAAACAGGAGTCACTCAGAACATTCTCATATATGCTTGTTGCAGCACTTAGCTGTGAGGAGCTAAAGGAGATCTTACAGCTTGTGGACATTTGTGCAACATTTCAAGCTTCAGATTGTGAAAGTTGATTTAGTTTAATGAATCATATCAATACAGCCTCCAAAAATCATCTTGAAGTGGCACATTTGGACAAGCTGATGTGCATAAAGTCAAAGCAAGAAGCAGACAAAACCATCAACCTGGACAAAGTGTACAACCGCTGGAGAAGTGAGAAGGACAGATATGAAAAATAAAGTAAAATTTAAGTCAGATTTGTGCACATTCTAGTGACATTTACTAAGATATTTTGTTTATGGATATTAATCATTAAATGTAGTTACTAGTGTATAATTTGTGGGTAGTAGAAAGGCTAATAAATTTGTTATGTGTAAACAGTTTGTGTAGTGGTTTGTATGTGATCTTTTTAATGTTGGCATGATAATTTTAACTTCAAAACTAAAAGTTGTCCATAATCTTTCACATCAAGCTGAAGAATCTTCATGTCAGAAGATGATGTTGAGCTTCTTTGGACAACAAATGGCAGCTTCAGCTAGTGAAACAGTTCCAACTCCAGCTGAAGGGAGAAGATGCGTCCGCCGGAACTGTAAGTTATAATTATATCTTAAACTAGGCCTGAAAGTTCTGTCAATTCAGTATTGATTGTCCTTCAGGGTTTAACTAACTTAAAAGTTTGTGCTGCAAGCTGTAAGTTTCTTACAAAAGAATTTCACAAGATCACAGAAGGTCGTTTCAGTTCAGCCGACAGTAATTAATGATTTGCACTGCAGTAAACATGGGTTAAAACAATACTGTGTGTTGTTTAAAATAGAGATGTGCCAATCCGATACTAATATCTGTATCGGTCCCGATATTATAGAAAATTCTAGATCGGGTATTGGTGACAATGGTTTTTTTTCATAAACGTTATAGAAAAATTACTTGTGGAGGTTTTGGATTGAAAAACAGAAACGTGTATTCTGCAGAGTCCGCCGAAAACACGTCCCGAACAAAAGTTCGAGCACACGCACATGTAACGTTTTCCAGCACTTACAGCAGCAGCATAAAGCTGCAGTGTGTCAATCTGTGGGTCATAACTCAGACAGTAAAATCTCCTCAGCCTTCCACCCTGAAACTTTATGACCTGTCCGGACCCATATGAGCAGAAAAGCACAAAAGCTGACCAAAGACATGGTTTCCTGTCACCTGTCCAGCATCATACAGGTAGTTAAATATAAGTGCTACTAATCCGGAATTATTTTGCAATAAAAGTTTGACACAAAACCTGTGCAGATGTGAGAGAAAGTCTCTGCTCTGAAATACAACACTTTGCTCTGACCACCGACGTGTAGATCAACAGGACAGAGTTTTCATCAGCTCATTTCTCATATTTACACAAAAACATTTGAACAGAGATACAAACAAAAGGACAAGTCTTTAGTAGAGACAAAACTGTATAATATGTCCTGAAGAGCATACTGAGTTGTTTTTATTTTTGCTCATTGGATCTTTTGTATTTATTGTATTTTTGTTTGGTCTTGGAAAATTATTTTTTATTCATTTTGTTTTAGGAAGGTTTCATTTATTAAACAGCTATTTAAATTTTAGTGAACTGTTTTTATGTACATTTGCTGTTGCTAGTTTGTAAAACTGCATTTAACCCTCAAGGCTGTAAATTACAAGTGTGCAGGGGCGCAGATAGGATTTTGAGACTGGGGGGGACCCAGCTGTCAGCCAATGATGGTTAACAAAGGTCTACATAATCAACAATAGCAGTATGTGTTGAAACTATTATTTGTCTTTATATATATACACACACATCTATCTATCTATCTATCTATCTATCTATCTATCTTTATTTCAAAGTAAAAGTTAATTACAGTTGTAAAAATGCATACCTTTACAGTTAGGATTCTTTAGTGAAAATCAGAAAAAATTAATGCAGGGATGTTTTTTTTTGTCAGACTACCTAAGCTACTCAGCTTTACAAAGAGATCATTTGCCAAATTTGGGAAAGTCTGCGGGCATAAGACACCCAACTTACATTCTTGTTTAAAAAATGTATTATTTTTTTGTTCTGTCATTTTGTGCTTTTGTTGATGTGAAATCACCACTGTTCAATAGTCGACCTACCAATATCTCTGCTGCTTCTTCTGTCTGTATCACTGTCTCTTCTGCCTCATGCAGTCTCTTTCTGCTGTGCCCTGACACATCCTGTCCTGAATGGCTAGGAACTGCCTCACTGTTATAAGGAACTGCCTCTAGGCCAGTAGCTGTCATGGTTCGTACCAGGTGGGGTTGTTTACGAGCTCCCAAAGTGACCCAAACTCCAGACACACACAGAGCGAGGAAACAGCGTTCAGTGTAACAGTGTTTATTATCTAACAGGGCTCCAATATACACACAGGTGAATAATAAATGTGCACGAAGAAACTCAGGACGGGCCTGGTGCGGGACAGGAACGGTCCTGGGGTTATGAGAGAGAGAGAGGTTAGTGACAGGTGGAGAAACCAGCTGCGGCGTGCGGGGATCGTGCTCGCTTAACTCACGGGTTCGTGTTAGACGTCCGGGTTTGAGGAGAGATCCGAGGATGCTGCCGCAGGGGTGGTGATCCAAACTGTCGGTGTTCGTTGTGTGAGATCCGGGTCCGGGTGCTGTGTGCGCAGACGTGACTGCGACAGGGGTGACAGCAGAGCGTTGACCGGGAAGGTGTGGACCAGAGGAAGCCAGAGACAGACAGGGAGCCAGAGGGAGAGAGCTGGTCGCGTGGCACCGCAACGGAGCTCTAGAACGTTCCAGGTTGAAGCCGATCCTCACTATGAGCGGGTCGATATCCACGCTGAGGTTTAAGCTGTCGGGAGAGGAGCTCCAGGACAGCGGGCACGAAATGTAGTGGAACAAACTGGCGTCTGTCTCTTGTTCCTCCTCCGCTTAAGTACCCAGCTCTCCTGAGCTGGGTAACGATCCACACCTGTCTTCACTGATCGCTGCTGCCACGCCCTGCAAGACAATTAGTGCACCTCACCACCACCAGCAGCAGAGATCCTCACAGTAGCATAATAACATTTTTAAGTGTTATCAGTAATTAATCAAAACATAATGTTAAATATTATAACAGTTATTGCGTCACTATATAAATTAAGAAAAAGGTTTCAAAGTTAATCTCCCAGTCTAAAAAAGTTTACTTTACAGTTAGGATTCTTTCGGAGAAGATTAATGCTGGGATTTTTTTTTTTTTTTTATGTCAGAATAGCTAGGCTACTCAACTTTACAATGTTTAAAACAAGATTATCTGCCACCTTTGGGAAAGGCAACAGGTGTGCAGAATACGAGAAGGACCTACTTACATTGTTAGTATTTTTAAAAAACGATGTTATTGTTTTTTGGTTTTTCATTTTGTGCCTCACTCGACTTGAAATCTCCCGCTGCTCTAAGGTAGAGCAGCGATAACCGCGACAGGCAGCGATTTCTCCGTAGGACCCTTGTGGTATGTTCAATTGAATTGTGTGGTGGAAGTTTGAGTTCGGATCAACATATAATGCCATGGTAAAATGATACGCACTTTGCAGCCTTTCAGATGCGCAACTAAGCTTGCTAGTGTTTACCAGTACATAAGCAGCAGGTACCATATGGGAAGATTAATCCAACTTCCGAGTAAGAGATCGGACTTCATGGCGAAAGATTCTTACTTGAATTCTGGAAATTCCAACTTTTCTGTATAACAGAAATGCACCGTTGGCTGATAAGCACAGGCGCCGGGCTTTTGATGCGCGCTGCGATAGTATTCTGTATTACTGGTGGTGTTTGTCTTCCGTGCTGTCTGTAAAAGTGGGGGGGACCGATCAGTCTCACTATGAATCTGAGGGGGACACGTCCCATCCGTCCCCAGTGCCATCTGCGCCCTTGCAAGTGTGTCTTTGGTTACTACTATGAAGGAGATGAAAGAAAGAGGTGAAAAGTTTCCACCTAACAGTGGATTACACCTAAAAATACAGAGAGGATACTGAACTTTATTGTCATGGATGGACAGCTGGTTGTTGCAGTTATGGGATTCCAGCTGCTAATTTAAAAAATTGATTTGATATTCCTTTATTTAATTACCTGGAGCTGTGTTTTTCTGTATCAGTATCGGATCGATATCAACCGATACTAAACCTATGATATCGGTATCTGTATCAGAATTGAAAAATGTGGATCGGTGCATCCCTAGTTTAAAACCAGAACAGATTGTTGAACACCATGCAGTCTGCTGTTCATACTGATGTTCACTGTTAGTTCCTTGAAGATTAACAACTGAGAACATTGCAGGAACAGAGTTCCTGACCTCCAGCTGTTATCAGAGTGTTGAACCAGTAAAGAGTTTGGTGTGAAAACTACAACAGAAATATTGTCTTGTTTTACAGGTGGACGCAAGAGGCCTGCTGAACAGTTCCAGCATCTGATCCATAGAACACATGACTAAAGACTGGAACCTTATAAATATGTTTTATACCACTTATTTACTGATAATGTACTGAAGGCCGATGTTCACAGTTGTGACTAACAGAGACATAAAACACACACAACATATACACATTTACATAATATCCAAAGTCAAAAACTGAAAACTATTAAACTGATCTGAAATTAGGTAACAGATCAGAATCATCAGATTTTTAGACTGTTGATCAACATAAATGATTTTCATTTACCTGTTTCCTGTTTTCCAACCTGGACGATGGAAATAATCTGCTTCCCTGCAGGATCAACAAAGTCTCTGTCAGAGAGATAAACTACAGCAACACGTCTGTTTCCAGTTTCAGAGACAAATGAAGAACTCACAACAGAGACGCTCACAGATCTAAGAGACTACTACTGTCAGAGCTGAACTTGATCGCTGCTGCTGGAGCTGCTACTCCCTGCTTGAAAACCTGAATGTTCACTTCTGATAAACAGTTTGATCAGTTTCCTCTTAGAAACAAACTAGTCACATCACCAGACAGAGAGACTTAAAGATCCCTGAATCTTTTTTTTTTTTATCTAGTCCTGTTTGTTGTTACCTTTGAATGAATTCTGAACTACTTTCTGTACATTCAAAACATTTTTAGCTTTTTAGCAAGTGGTTAAACACCATGTATCTATGGATACAGCAGAAATGATAATAAAACTGTACTTAAGAACAGAAACTGAGTGGCAGCTTGTTTTTTATTTAAATACATTCAGTGTTTTCTGTTTTACTAAACCTGCTTTTATTTTAAATTTTCAATGTACATGTTAGTGAAGTGTCTTTATTTTGGAGTTTTAGTGGAATGTTTGACTCTCAGGATCAAGTGTAAAAGCACATTAAGGTTAAAAGTCACTCCCACCTGTAGAATGAGACTTTGCAGCATGTTGTAACCTGCCTGGAAGGATTATTTGAGTCACATGATTAACAAGTAAAAACATGATGGCATTTCTTACTGTCACATTTCTGTCCTGCAGCTCATGTAAAACTGTATTACATTTAACCCCACCCACTATCTTAGGTGTGTTCCAGACTCCACCTCCTATCACAGATCATCTGTAGAAGAGGAATAAGTTCCTGCTGATTTCTGCTTGAGATAAACTCATTCCTGTATCTGTTCCTTTTATCAAGATGTATGTTAAATGAACAAGACAGAACTCAGAGAACAGGATTATATACAAGGAGCTTTTTAAGAAACAGAACATCAAGTTAATGTGGCAGCAAATAACTTATATGCATCCAGACTGGACGCAAGGAGAACATGAGGGGAGAGGAGATCACAAAAAGAAGAAAGAACAGATGTTCTGATTGCTGATGAAACTGAGACTGAAAGTAAGGAAACTAGAAAAACACTAAACACCAGGAACTAGAAACACAAGGAGGGATCAGAAAACAAGAAATGAACAGTTCAGAACACGAGTACACCAGAACATACTATGAGAACACAGAGGAACCCAGGAGAACCCAGTAGAACAAGGAAGTATAAAAGACCACATAACAAAGTCCCTTAAATCACGAAATTTAATCTAGTCCACTGAATCACATGATCATGATACACTTTGTTCTTTGCTCTGGTCCTGCAGTGCTGCAGTCCAAACATGGGGTGAAGTCCTGTGTTTTCCTCTATAGCTTCTAACAGTCTGTTAAAAACAGATACTAAACCTACAAACAAGGCAAGACATTTAGCCCCGCCCACTATCTGGCCTTCCATCAAACCTCACATGTTTACAGCTGTCCAGTTAGAGTGTTTGTAGCTGAGATAATTAGGATGTCCCTGTACTTGTTTCTTTAATCTGGACTTAGAAACTTCTCCTTATCAGTACAATGAAAGTTCAATGGAAAAGTTGGAAAAGTTCGAGTAGAACACTTCCCACAATGAGCATTTGTGACGTTATCTATAGCAGCAGCATGCACTGTGTCTTGTTTTCACTGAATTTCTAGAATACATCAGCTAAATCTTGTGTTTAGTACTGAAACCTTTGGTCCAGTGATCCTTGTTTACACACAAACCAAAACTCTGTGCCACACTTAGCTATGCCTGCAAGATTAAAGAAAAACACGCACAATTATCTATTTGTTCATATGTTGCCATAGGTATTATCTGTGTAACCTTCATACATTTCATTATCCTTTTCAGAATGCTTGATTAATTCTGGACCAGAAAATGCAGTTTTAACAGTGAACATTGTTTAATTGAGTAAAATGATAACATTGAATTTCAAACCGTCTATCAAATGGAGAGACATCAGGTATAATATTTAAGCTGATTGGATGACGTGCCAGAAAGTTTTCACCTATCATGATTTGTCTTTAGCCAACCAGACTCAAACTCTTATAAATCCAGTCAGGAGTAAAACACACACATCCTTACTACTAAGAAAAGCCAAACACATCTTTACTATCAAGAAATACACAAAGTTCTTACCTTTGATCATTTTTCAACCAAGAAATCGTCTCTAGTAGTAAAATAGATAAGAGGCACCCAGCTGCGGCCGTGCAGATGACGTGACGCCTGTTTTTTCTGTAATTAAAGTGTAACTGCACCCCATGAGAAAGCCTAGTACCTCCGATAACAAGATTTGAAAAATCCTACAGAAGTGGGAGGGGCCCTGATGAACAGAGGGGCGTAGCTGTGTGGAAGATGAGCAGGAGGACAGGGGAGGGGTGATCAGGAGGACGAGGACGGGGACGGGGGAGGGCGGCGGGGGGTGATCAGGAGGACAGCTAGCTTAATTTCACACTGAAACACGGACAGTGACCGAAGTTACGTTTGCAGTTTAAAGACTGATTGATCTGTTGAGGTGGATGTTTTCTCTCCTCCGCCTTCACCGGAGGTAGAGGGAGGCTTTATGGAGCCCAGCGACCCTGAGCCGTATCAGTTCGAGACGATCTATTCTCCCCTTATCCGGGTCGGGGTGGCAGCAGCTCTCCCCAGCTACAACAGCCAGCTCCTCCTCGGGAACCTCGAGGCATTCCCGGGACAGCTGAGGGATTTCTAGTCCGTCCAGCGCACTCTAGATCTTCTCACGAGCCTCCTCCTGGTGCAGCGTACCCAGAAAACCTCACCAGACAAAATACTTTGGGTTTTTATAACCATCAGAGATGTATTTATGACACTACATACTTAGGAATAATTAAATAGCATTAATATTATGAATATTTCTTACCAAAACATATAAAGCAGAACTATAATCATGGACTCATGAAAATACACAGGTGCAATAAATATAAACATGAGCAAGGGTTTTTATATAAAATTAATATTTAGGTTTCTAAAACTCAGTGTACAGAATAGCAATATGATTTCATAAATACACACATGTATTCTTACATAGTAACATTTTAATGTATATATTCAGGTGTGTATGTATAATATATATATATATATATATATATATATATATATATACAGGGCTTGACATTAACTTTTCTGTTCACCAGCCACTGTGGCTAGTGGTTTTCCAAAGTTACTAGCCACTCAGCATTTTCACTAGCCACAATTTTGTTGTTGAGAAATTATGTTTAATATGACTAAAGCTGACTATGGCATGGTAAAGTTTACTTGACCTAGATTTACAACCTTTTTAAATGTAAATGACCATTCTCGACCTGCTGTCTTCCACTTTTCGTTAAACGACCTTTTCTTTTTCTTTGTCTCTCCTTCCTTCGTTTCATCTTCATGTTTTCTTTTTGTTTGCTCTTCGAGTTTCCTGACGCCTTGAATGTGCCGCCACATTATCACCCCCACTACTTCACAACTGTTGTCCACAGGGACCGGCTGTCTAAAGTGACGTTGGTCACGAATGGACCAATGAGCAAACACTGTGCGCAGGCAGTGCTCATGGGAGTTGTAGTGTCTTAGTCTCACATTGCAATTCGTTTATTATTTCAGATGTCATTTGAGAAAACTAC
Source organism: Pachypanchax playfairii (assembly GCA_006937955.1). NCBI lineage: Eukaryota > Metazoa > Chordata > Actinopteri > Cyprinodontiformes > Aplocheilidae > Pachypanchax > Pachypanchax playfairii. The sequence continues at coordinate 891,333 of SSNP01000172.1, read as the reverse complement.
AATAAAAAAATGTATTTAAAATTCAGCCCGCCAAAAGTGGCTAGTCGGAGTGGCTGCGTCACCCTCCACTGCTGAAATTCACCCGCATTTGGCGGGTTGGCGGGTGTTAATGTCAAGCCCTGTATATATATATATATATATATATATATATATTTAACACTGTAGTGCGAAGCGCTTTGGGGGTTGTAGGACCTGAGTAAAGCACTATACAAGTACACGCCATTTACCAAAAAGCGCTTAAAATAAACTAATTTGCTCTAACTTGATAATGAACCCCTTGTAACTTCATTAAAATGGTGAAACTTATTAGTATAGTATTTTCCTTGCTAGTAAAGTTGCAGATAATACACTTCAGCTCTGCTGCGTTCTATTTGTAGTCGGAAGGCGGAGAATCAAATCGAAATCTCTCGGTAGACATTCATTTTCTTATTATTTTATTTTACTAGACTTACTACTAACAGTTCTAACATCAGAGCTACATGTAACACCTGCAAACATAGCACCAATAGACCCGGCAGAGAGCGCTGAAAGTATTAATATCCACCATGCGAGCCGATGGCCACCTAAGGCAGCGGGACGCTGATACTGATGAACCCAGGTTAGCAGCCATTCTCCTAGGCCTCAGAACGGACAAAGCCCCGCTGAGGCGATGGAAGTCCGAGGCCGCATGCTAACTTTTCAACACATGGCCACAAGGTGACATTAAGCTGATGGAGGATGGAAGAGGGGGAAACACAATGCTGCCGTTGATTATTAGTTTAACTCCCCACTGAGAAGAAAAATGCTCCGAGAGTTTTAGTTTGAATCACAGCGGCTCCTTCATGCTTCAGCTGAAGCAGCAGCTCTGCTCCTATCCTGCTGGATAGGTGACCCAAAAAATGAATCTGCCTGTTTTTGTTTTTTACTGATACCCGTTACCGTTAATAACCCCAATATCGGCAGATAATATCTGCAAAAAAATATTGATCGGCCCTACTTATGATCCCTTAAACTTTACATAAAAATTACAATAACAAGGCAATGTAAATGATTCTGTCAATAAAATTACTGATAAACTCTTTGTCATTGTTTTACGAAAAAGTTTAGAAATAATCAAAACTAGAAAAAGATAGATACTTCATTGATCTTGTGAAAGGAGATATTCTTGTTTCCAGTTCACATTCATAAGATAATATATTTGGAGAGTAGTAGCAGACAAAAACAGAAAAAAATGATCCAACAATTTATTATTATAGTTTCACACACATACTTCACTTGGCGCATAATAGACACACACACACCAATTACACTGCTGTGATTTTCCTATGGACAAAAAAATTATGAATATAAAGACAATTAACAATTTTTTTTATTTGGTTCCCCTTACACTGTCATTATCTTGCTTGAATGAAGCTGCAACTTTGAACAAATAGCCAGAGCGTGTGCTAATGTAAAGGGTAAAAAAAAGCTACTGATAAAAAAAAAAACATCCACAAAGACAGCCGTTTGTAGAACTCTGTTAGAAATATACATTGTTATCTCAACCCTGATAGCTCAGAAATAGTCTAAACGGGACATATTCACACTTAGGTCGTGTTTTGAAAGCAAACCCGGTAATTTCAACATGTGTAAGTATTTCATCTTGGGCCTGTGAATAATAGAGTTTGTAATAAAGCAAACCATTTGTAAAGCCGTGAATAATTAATGAAGTTACAAGTATTTTTCGGAAAGCTGATCACTCAACGTCCAACAGGGCTGACAGTCAGCACCCCGGAGTAAGATGGCCGCGGTTTTGCTACGCCTCCGAGTCCCGCGTCAGATATCTAGGGTTGATATCTATGCCTGAGACACAAAGCGGGAGAACAGGAAGTCATAATGCTACCAAAATAAAAGACAGACCGGAACTACAGGACAGTGACAATAACAGCATACATAAACTCAGACACGGGAGGAGAACTGAACAAGAGGCAAAGCTAAACTAACATAAGACACAGAGTGATCACAGAGGTAGGGAGAACTCACAGATGACTGGAAAACACAACTACTGAAAAACCCAAAGCTACAGCATAAAATAAAATAAACAAAACCCCAGAACCTGACACAGACGGGTCCGCATTTTGTTCATGTAGGCGCAATGATGCTGCTAATATAGTTACAAGCTCACCTTTGATTTACAGTGGGGCAAAGAAGTATTTAGTCAGCCACCAATTGTGTAAGTTCTCCCACTTAAAAAGATCAGAGAGGCCTGTAATTTTCATCATAGGTATACCTCAACTATGAGAGACAAAATGAGGAAAAAAAATCCAGAAAATCACATTGTCTGATTTTTAAAGAATTTATTTGCAAATTATGGTGGAAAATAAGTATTTGGTCAATAACAAAAATTAATCTCAATACTTTGCTATATAGCCTTTGTTGGCAATGACAGAGGTCAAACGTTTTCTGTAAGTCTTCACAAGGTTTTCACACACTGTTGCTGGTATTTTGGCCCATTCCTCCATGCAGATCTCCTCTAGAGCAGTGATGTTTTGGGGCTGACGCTGGGCAACACGGACTTTCAACTCCCTCCAGAGATTTTCTATGGGGTTGAGATCTGGAGACTGGCTAGGCCACTCCAGGACCTTGAAATGCTTCTTACGAAGCCACTCCTTCGTTGCCCGGGCGGTGTGTTTGGGATCATTGTCATGCTGAAAGACCCAGCCACGTCTCATTTTCAATGCCCTTGCTGATGGAAGGAGGTTTTCACTCAAAATCTTACGATACATGGCCCCATTCATTCTTTCCTTTACACGGATCAGTCGTCCTGGTCCCCTTGCAGAAAAACAGCCCCAAAGCATGATGTTTCCACCCCCATGCTTTACAGTAGGTATGGTGTTCTTTGGATCCAACTCAGCATTCTTTCCCCTCCAAACACGACAAGTTGAGTTTCTACCAAAAAGTTCTATTTTGGTTTCATCTGACCATATGATGTTCTCCCAATCCTCTTCTGGATCATCCAAATGCTCTCTAGCAAACCGCAGACGGGCCTGGACGTGTCCTGGCTTCAGCAGGGGGACACGTCTGGCACTGCAGGATTTGAGTCCCTGGCGGCGTAGTGTGTTACTGATGGTAGCCTTTGTTACTTTGGTCCCAGCTCTCTGCAGGTCATTCACTAGGTCCCTCCGTGTGGTTCTGGGATTTTTGCTCACCGTTCTTGTGATCATTTTGACCCCACGGGGTGAGATCTTGCGTGGAGCCCCAGACCGAGGGAGATTATCAGTGGTCTTGTATGTCTTCCATTTTCTAATAATTGCTCCCACAGTTGATTTCTTCACACCAAGCTGCTTACCTATTGCAGATTCAGTCTTTCCAGCCTGGTGAAGGTCTACAATTTTGTTTCTGGTGTCCTTTGACAGCTCTTTGGTCTTGGCCATAGTGGAGTTTGGAGCGTGACTGTTTGAGGTTGTGGACAGGTGTCTTTTATACTGATAACAAGTTCACACAGGTGCCATTAATACAGGTAACTAGTGGAGGACCGAGGAGCCTCTTAAAGAAGTTACAGGTCTGTGAAAGCCAGAAATCTTACTTGTTTGTAGGTGACCAAATACTTATTTTCCACCATAATTTGCAAATAAATTCTTTAAAAATCAGACAATGTGATTTTCTGGATTTTTTTTCCTCATTTTGTCTCTCATAGTTGAGGTATACCTATGATGAAAATTACAGGCCTCTCTGATCTTTTTAAGTGGGAGAACTTACACAATTGGTGGCTGACTAAATACTTTTTTGCCCCACTGTACATTCAGCCTTTCCCCTACTTTCTTATTATCGTAGCGGTGCACCACACCAGAAATTTCAGCGCCATGGCTGCAAGATGCCTAGATTTATTTATTTATTTTTCTGCAGCTTCCAGAAGCAGCAGCGTTAGCGTCTGTTGTTTTACATGACCATAGCATGCAGGCACCCTTACCAATAAGAAGTGCACTGAAGTATACTTGAAGTATACTTTCAATGTACTTATCAAAAGTGCACTGAAACCAAGTAAATTATAAGTATACTTAAATATATACTTAAACTGAAGTTTACTTACATTTAGACTATACTTGTACTTGACTGTACTTATCAGAAGTTGTCAGGTTCTCAGCAGCTGGTGTGTGGTGTTTGTGTTTTGGATGGACTAACCTCTCATTGCAGGGCGTGGCAGCAGCTGATCAGTGGTTCCAGGTGCGGCTCGTTACCCAGCCCTCTGTGGCAAGGTATTTAAGCAGAGGAGGAACTGGAGACAGACGCCAGTTTGTTACAACACTTACTGTGGTAAGGTGTGGCCCAATTAGCAATACCTGAGCACAACTTTAGTAACTAGTGTACTTACCTGATCCTCTCCTTCCCGTCTCCTAGTCCTGGTTCTGGTCCTGAGCGCCTCCTTTGCGCTGGCCGTCTGCCATGCCGTCCGGAGGGCTTCTGGTTCCGTCGTGGTCCGTTACGACCGTCTCCGTCTCCCTGGTCCTGGTCTGTATCTGGTCCTCTCTGGTTCTCCCGCACCTGCCCTGGTCAGAGTGACAACATCGCTGTCACCCCTGCCTCATCTTCCAACCCGGAAACTATCATCGACTCTGGAATACTTTCATCATCATCATCATCTCCTGGAAACTCACCACCACCACTACTGGTTCCTCAGTCCTCCTCCACGCGCTCCCTGCCTTCCCAGCACTGTAAGTTCTGTGAGCACGTTCCCCGTGCACTGCAGACAACATCCCAGCCTAAGTCAGAATCAATCATCCACTAACCTGTTTCTCCTCTGCTGCCAGATCTCCTCCCGAGCCGTTCCAGTCCCGGATCTCCTGCTTCTCGCACATTCTCCTCTCGTGCAATGCCGCGTTTAACAGAGCTCCTCTCTCCTTCAGATCAGATGCCAGTAAAACCTCCTACATAATCGGATGGCTCCGGGACAAGGCACTAGGGTGGGCAGAGGTGTTTGTTGAAACTAACCCTATCAAATTAACTCCCTATGCAGAATTTCTGTAAGCTTTTAAGCTCACGTTCTCCGAAGGAGGGACCCAAGAGGACGCCATGCAGGCCCTGCTTGCTCTCTGCCCTGGCAGTTTGCCCATGACGGAGTTCGCCGTCGAGTTCGGTACGCTGGCAGCCCGCACCGATTGGAAATACTCTACCCTTAGGAGCGTTTTTCAGACTGCTTTAACAGAATCTATGCAAGATGACATTGCTAGCCGCAATGAGCCCAAGACCCTGGATGGGTTGATTAAACTCGCTATCCGCCTGGAAAACCGAACCCGCAAGCGACACAGGGTTCAAACTTCCCTGTCGTCACCAGCAGTAAGTCCCACTCCAGTCACTAGACGGCGCCAGCTGACAGAACGTTCTTCTTCTCCCGAACCCATGCAGATTGGGAGAGCGCGCCTGACTCAACAGGAGCGACAGCGGCGCCTAGTGGCTGGCCTTTGTTTATACTGTGCTGCCTCCACTCACCATGTACGTCTGTGTCCTCTTAAGCCAAAAGACCAAGCCCGTCAGTGATGCTGGGGGTCCTGACGGGCGAGGATCATAGTAAATTCTTCCTTACTGTCCATGCGGTTGTTCAAAAGCCCCATGGTGAATCCATTCCCTGCTGTGTGTTTATTGACTCTGGATCTGAACAAAATTTAATTCACCCTGATATGGCTAAGGAGTGTGGCTTGAAGTTTAATAAACTGGAGCTCCCTATTAAAGTTAATGCCCTCAATGGCAGTTCTCTGTCCACCAATCAATATATCACCGAACCACCTTTCCTCACTGTCCCTGGTAATCACACTGAGCAGTTACAATTTCTAATTTTTCCCTCTGCAGAAGCACCCATGATCCTCGGGTACCCCTGGCTCAACCTCCACAACCCCCATCTTAATTGGACCAACCACCAAGTTACCGCTTGGAGTGAATTCTGTCATAACAACTGTTTAAAATCTGCACTTCCGGTTGGTGTCCCAGGTAAAGGGGTCCCTGTGACCCCACCTGATCTATCTAAAGTTCCTGCTTGTTATCACGATTTAGGCCAAGTGTTCAGTAAGGAGCAAGCACTGTCTCTCCCGCCACACCGTCCTTACGACTGTGCGATTGATTTACTCCCAGGTGCCCCGCTGCCCTCGGGGCGATTATTCAGGCTGGCTCGGAACGAAAGAGAAGCTATGGAGTAGTATATAAATGACTCCTTCCGAGCCGGCATTGTTCGCCCCTCCTCGTCTCCACTTGGAGCGGGGTTTTTCTTCGTGGAGAAAAAAGATAAGACTCTCCATCCCTGTATTGATTACAGAGGTCTCAATAACATTACTATTAAGAACAAGTACACTCTACTGCTACTATCATCTGCCCTGGAACCAGTCCAACAAGCAACTATCTTCAGCAAGCTAGATCTGCGCAACGCTTATCACCTGGTCAGGATTAGAGAAGGTGATGAGTGGAAGACAGCATTCAAAACCCACATAAGACATTATGAATATCTGGTCATGCCCTTTGGATTAACTAACGCTCCCGCTGTTTTTCAACATCTCATTAACGACGTCCTGAGGGATTTTCTGCACAAGTTTGTTTTTGTATATCTCGATGATATCCTGATATTCTGCTCTGATCCCCAGTCACACTAGAAACACGTCAGACAGGTTCTCCAGCGGCTGATGGAGAATAGACTCTTTGTAAAAGTCGAAAAATGTGAATTTCATGTCTCGTCTGTCACATTCCTAGGCTTTATCCTGGAAGGGGGACAAATTCGGCCGGATCCTATTAAGACCCAGGCAGTGGAGGAGTGGCCCATCCCCAAGTCACGCAAAGAGCGTCAGAGGTTTCTCGGTTTTGCCAACTTTTATCGCCGTTTCATAAAAGGTTTTAGCACCATTGCACCTCTCACTTCTCTAACATCCACCAAACTGTCATTTCAGTGGAGTCAGGCGGCGGACGCAGCCTTCAAGGAGCTTCAGCGGCAGTTTGCCAAGGCCCCAGTCCTCGCTCACACAGATCCCGACGAACAATTCATCGTGGAAGTGGATGCTTCTGATGTCGGGGTGAGCGCGGTCCTGTCACAACGCAAGGGGTCTGATGGCAAACTTCACCCCCGCGCCTTCTTTTCTAAGCGGTTCATTCCAACCCAGCAGAACTACAACATCGGTGACAGAGAGCTTCTCGCTATTAAGTTAGCCTTGGAGGAGTGGCATCACTGGCTGGAGGGAACCGAAAAACCTGTTCTCATCTGGACTGATCACAAGAACCTCGAATACATTCAAGCCGCCAAGAGACTCAACCCCCGTCAGTTCCGCTGGTCCCTGTTCTTCTCCAGATTTAACCTCACCATATCATATTGACCTGGGTCTAAGAACACTAAACCTGATGCTCTCTCTCGCATCTACTAGCCAGACCACCCTCCAGACCAGTCCACTTCTATCCTGCCCTCCTCCTGCGTCGTGGCCTCTGTCACCTGGGGGGTGGAAGAAGCGGTTCGCACTGCGCTTCAGAGCGAACCGGACCCCGGGGGTGGACTGCCTAACCGGATCTACGTTCCCCCTGCTGTCAGACCCCAGGTTATCCGCTGGGGCCACACCTCCAAGTTCGTCTGTCACCCCGGGGTCAGTCGGACTATTGGGCTACTCCAGAGGTACTACTGGTGGCCATCACTGAATAAAGACGTCTAGGACTATGTTGCCGCCTGCTCTACCTGCACCCGGAACAAGTCCTCTCACCAGCCACCTTCTGGTCTCCTCCATCCACTCTCCATCCCCTCCAGACCCTGGTCCCATCTGTCTTTAGATTTCATCACTGGTCTCCCTGTATCACAAGGCAAGTCAGTCATTCTCACTGTGATTGATCGGTTTTCAAAGGCCTGTCACTTGATCTCTCTGTCTAAGCTTCCCTCTGCACAGGAAACTGCCAGACTGCTCATTCAGCATGTGTTCCGTGTCCATGGCATCCCCACATAGATATTGTCAGACATAGGACCGCAGTTCCTTTCCAGGGTCTGGAGGGACTTCTGCACCGCCCTAGGATCTCACCCCAAACTCACCTCCGGATATCATCCCCAATCTAACGGTCACTGCGAACATCTGAATCAGGAAATCAAAAATCAACTGCGGTGTGTGTGTTCACAGAACCCCACGTCTTGGTTCCGTCACCTTCCCTGGGTCAAGTATGTGCACAACACTCACATCACCACTGCCACTGGTTTGTCCCCGTTTGAAGTTTGTTATGGTTTCCAGCCCTCTCTCCTCCCTGAGTCACATCCAGATCCTGTTATCACCTCAGTCCGTAGTCACATTCACAACCTCCATAAGATCTGGAACAACACGAAACAAGCCCTTCAAAGAACCGCAGCCCAAAACAAGAACTGTGCAGACCGCAAACGCCTTCCAGCTCCCACGTACACTCCTGGTCAAAAAGTCTGGTTATCCTCTCATGATTTCCCTTTCAAGTCTACCTCCCGCAAGCTAGCACCCCGGTTTCCTTGGTCCCTACCCCATTGACGCAGTTATTAGTTCCACCACAGTCCATCTGATGCTCCCCCCTCACTTCCGTATGCTCACTCCAGACCAACGCACAGAATATGGGAATCAGATGAAGGTGTTTTATTATTTACAGTGCTGTGAAGAATATATACAGTGGTTAATAATAATGCGGAAAGATCTTTCAGAGTCTCGTGGCATGGACAGATGTCCAGTCTGCATGAGCTGGCGACGGGTGTCCCGCAGGGCTCGGTCCTTGGTCCTCTCCTCTTCTCTTTATACACCACCTCATTAGGCGAGATCATTCGCTCCCATGGCTTCTCATACCATTGCTACGCTGACGACACTCAGCTCCTCCTCTCGTTCCCTCCAGACGATACATCCGTCTCAGTGCGGATATCTGCTTGCCTCTCAGATATCTCGGCGTGGATGAGGGATCGCCACCTTCAGCTTAATCTGTCCAAAACTGACCTCATTGTCTGTCCTGCCAGTAACTCCTTACCTCCTCAGATAAGCGTGCAGCTTGACTCCATCACGCTGTTCCCCAAAACCTCCGCCAGAAACCTTGGTGTCATACTGGACAACCAGCTGTCCTTCAAAGAGCAGGTTAACTCCGTAGCTCGCTCATGTCGATTCGCGCTTTACAACATCAGGAAAATCAGAGCCTTCCTCACAGACCACACCACACAGCTTCTGGTCCAGGCCCTGGTCTTGTCCCGGATCGACTACTGCAACTCATTGCTGGCCGGTCTTCCGGCGTCCTCGGTTAAACCTCTGCAGATGATTCAGAACGCAGCAGCACGTTTGGTCTTCAACCAGCCCAAGAGGGCTCATGTCACTCCGCTGCTCATTTC
>SSNP01000172.1:871831-882034 GCA_006937955.1 Pachypanchax playfairii | reverse complement strand
AAAAAAAATTGATACACTTGAGGTATCAGCGTCGGAATTAAACTGGACTCCAAACAGTCCGCCTCCTTATATTTTTTTCCTTCTCTTTGAATTCTTGCTTGTATGTTCTCTCAATGTAAGTCGCTTTGGATAAAAGCGTCTGCTAAATGACAGTAGTAGTAGTAGTAGTAGTAGTAGTAATAAATGTGCAGCAGGAGGTAGCCCTGGAACGGGTACAGGAATGCAGGAAGGGTCCTGGCAGTGGAGGAGAGGCAGGTTAGTGGCAGATAGTTCCACTGGATGATTGTGGATGCTGCGGTGCGCTGGGAGTGTGCCCAGAGAACTTACACGAGATGGGATGTGAGGAGCGTGAGGAGGGGTTCAGGGAGCCAGCAGCGGTGGTGGTGATCCAGAGGTGGTGATTGATAGAGAATGGTCCAGAGTGCGTTGTAGAATCCACTGGAGAGGTAGGAGCAGGGGTGGCAGCGCGAGTTGGTACCAGGGCAAGTGTGGACGTCAGAGGGGACCAGAGACAGACAGGGAGCCAGGGTGAGGAGACGGTTGTGCTAGCACACTACAGGAGAGCCTGTGAACACAGAGTCCTCCAAACGGCATGGCAGACGGCCAGCGCAGAGGCACCCAGGACCTGGAGAGACGCTCCAGGAGACATGAATATAAGAGGGGAACGAGAGGGCAGGTTAAACACAAGTTATATATATACTGTTAGAACACTAGCTCAGGCCACACGTTACCAAGTAAAGGTTGTGGAACAAACTAGCGTCTGCCTCTTTTATTTATTATTATTATTATTATTATTATTATTATTATTATTATTATTGGCAAACAACAAATGGTGCATTTCCACCCCAAACTAGTGTGGAATGTGGTCTGGAACAGCACTCAAAACAAAACCTAATAATAATAATACCTAAAAAAATAAAAATATTTAAATCCTCCCAAACATTCTACTTTCTTTGAAAAACTGAAATAAAGCCTGATAGCATTCAATTTTTGAATCCTTTCTCAATAAATCAATAAGGTCTAGTTTCATTTTCATCTTGCTTAGGTTTTGGATTAGTTTTCTTCTTTCTGCCTGATATTTCTAACAATGTAATATAACATGATTTATAGTTTCTTCTTCACCACAATGGTAACATTTCCCTGTATTATGTTTCCCTAATATGAATAAGGCATTGTTTAATCCAGTATGTCCAAATCTCAGCCTAGAAATAATCACCTCCTTTCTCCTACTTCTTCCAGTGTTTCTCGTTTCTCCTACCCTTCTTTGAATTTTAGAAAGCCACCGTCCCGTCTTTTCCTCCTCCCATTGTTTTTGCCATTTTTTCTTCATTTCTTGCCTTATCATGTTCTTTATCTCTTTTTGCCCATAGTTAATATCCAAGTCAACCACTGGATTTATTGTTGTTTCCTTTGACATCCTATCAACCTCTTCATTTCCTCTGACTCCATAGTGAGCTGGAATCCATAAAAAAATTACTGTAAATCCCATCATGTTAATTCTATAAAGTGTTTGCTGAATTTCTAGAAGTATGTCTGGTCTGCCTTCTGATTGACTGCACTTTAAACTATTTAATGATGAGCTTGAATCTGAACAAATAATTGACATTAGTGGTCTATTTTCCTCCACCCATTGAATAGCTAACAGAATTGCATTAAATTGCATTTCTCCTGTATATACTGATAATTTGTCATTTACCCTTTTCTGTACTTTGATGTGAAACTCAGGAACAATAAACGCTGTACCAACATGATCTGCTGTATTCTTTGAAGCATCTGTATATATTTGTACATAATTATAATACTTATCAATATAATCCTGAACTGTATGTGAGTTTATTATGAATGAATTATCCTTGTTGCAGCAGGAAGTATCCATGGTGGTATGGCGGGTAATGGAACTCTGTTATTGATTTTAAACTCGTCTAGGTTGAGTTCTACAGATTTTTTAGTCATTGTCCATCCAAAACTGTTTATTTCCTTCTTTTCTTTCTCCCAGCAAGGTTTTAGTATTTCTTGTGTTGGATGATCTTGTCTCTGACCCTGAAGATTTGCCCAGTAATTTAAAGCTATCTGTTGTCTTCTGATTTCTATTGGCATCTCTCCTGTCTCTACTTGTATTGCTGCTATCAGTGTTGTTTTAAATGCTCCTGTACAAAATCTTAGTCCCTGATTGTGGATAGAGTTTAGTTTTAGAAGAGTCGTTTTTGCTGCTGAATTGTATGCTACACACCCATAATCTAACACTGATCTGATCAACCCATTATACTGTATTTTGCTATAAGTCAAACATTTTGAAAATGAAAAGGTGCACACATTGCATGTAAAGGTACCAGGAAAGTAAGATGTTCTTCCCTGACAGGGAATCGAACCCGGGCTACAGCAGAGAGAGCACCAGATCCTAGCCACTAGACCATCAGGGACTGAAATCAACAAGTCTTTAACTTATAAAAACTTTATCAACTGAAAAAGGTCAAAAGAAAAAACTCACAAACAGGCAAACTGGCACACTCCATTTGGCTGACCTCTGGCTTAAGAAGGCAAAATTTCAGCCTAGAATGGGTGTAATGTCATCTATATGGACGCCGGATAGATCTTATACAGTGGGGCAAAAAAGTATTTAGTCAGCCACCAATTGTGTAAGTTCTCCCACTTAAAAAGATCCGAGAGGCCTGTAATTTTCATCATAGGTATACCTCAACTATGAGAGACAAAATGAGGAAAAAAAATCCAGAAAATCACATTGTCTGATTTTTAAAGAATTTATTTGCAAATTATGGTGGAAAATAAGTATTTGGTCACCTACAAACAAGTAAGATTTCTGGCTTTCACAGACCTGTAACTTCTTTAAGAGGCTCCTCGGTCCTCCACTCGTTACCTGTATTAATGGCACCTGTGTGAACTCGTTATCAGTATAAAAGACACCTGTCCACAACCTCAAACAGTCACGCTCCAAACTCCACTATGGCCAAGACCAAAGAGCTGTCAAAGGACACCAGAAACAAAATTGTAGACCTTCACCAGGCTGGGAAGACTGAATCTGCAATAGGTAAGCAGCTTGGTGTGAAGAAATCAACTGTGGGAGCAATTATTAGAAAATGGAAGACATACAAGTGTAACCGGAGTTCTGCGTTGTGTTGAAATAATCACGTCGTGACACAGGATTATCTTTGGAGGCGATCTCCATTTATTTGGGACAGCAACTGGAGTGTATAAAAGTGGAAACAAACACTTCGTCAGCATTTAGCATGAAGCTAGCCCCTCTCCCACAGCATACAGCAACAAAAGGGGGCGCGCACGCAGATTTCCAACACATTAATAAACATACCTGGAGTGTATAAAAGTGGAAACAAACACTTCGTCAGCATTTAGCATGAAGCTAGCCCCTAAACAAATAAAACAACAAATGTAATAAATGAATGTGTGATTTAGATATACAGCAGCAGTACGATTCCCTAACCACAGTATAGCTTACCTCTCCCACAGCATACAGCAACAAAAGGGGGAGAGGTGACGGCGGGAGCCACATTTTATACAGAGGGTCACAAGAAGTGTTCGTGGGGTACAGGGGCTTAGCGACATCTGTTCCACTCACTTAACATGTTGGGCTAACTATTAACAGATTTTGTGTGATTATAAAAACAAAAGTACAGTAATGTGTAGTGCATAATTGACCCTGTTACACTCACCCCTCCAGAATTACACAAAATCTTGGGTCATAAACAAATTGCACAAGTAAAGCAACCTAGCCATAACAATAAAAAAAAACAGCAATATAAGCTTCCCATCTAAAGGATAAGAGCATCAGAGGCCTGCTTGGTGCCTAGCAAGGACTCGTTACACTCTACAGACAAGGTGGGGTGCCTTATACACCACACACATCCTCAGGCTAGACAATGTGCAAGTGAATAACAAGGGGCCACACACTACAGCATCATAACACCATATAGCAAGGCCAAGAACAAGCCAAAATGTCCCTTCATTTGTAAAAAAAAAAAGGGGGGGGAGAAAACAGCCAATATATCTGCAACAAGGCACTCTGATGCAAACAAAACTTCCTACACATGAATAACAGCATGTTGCTCAGACTCAACCCCCAGAATAGACTCTATTTGTGCCATAGACTCAATCAAGCGGCACACAGGCTTGATGACCCTCCCAAACCTTGAGGTAAGGAAATTATCCACACCAGACACACATGGCAGATCGGGGAGGGCAGAAGTGAGTCGCTGAGGGGGGGGCGCAGGTGAATCCACATCAGGTGCAGGACTGCTAGAAGTCAGGTTGACTGCTGCAGGGGACAGGGGTGGGCTGTCAGCGGTGGGGAACCCACCAACGGGGGATTGTTCACGGACCCACGTGGCAACACGGTCACTATCCCAGCCAGCAGGACTTTGGAGAGAATCAGCAAGGGATGGAGCAACTGATGCAGCTAAAGATCCCAATCCAGACATCTCACTCTGGTGCTCTTCTGAGGTAGTTGGCACATTGGATGGGCTGGGGGCAGGCAATGATGCTGGAGTCGCATCATCCTCAGGAGCAATGCAAAGTGGCAGGAAGTTCACTGGAAGCAGGAGGTTACGATGAACAACACGTACATCTCCAGCTTGGTCCTTGATCTGATAGATATGCAGGGCAGGTTTTGAAGCCACAACAGTGTAGATAGCAGGATCCCACTTATCTGAAAGCTTCCGTTTGCCTCTAATCCCTTTATTAGCCACTAGCACCCGATCTCCAAGTGACAAAGGAAGACCTTTGGATCTTTTGTTGTACTGGTCAGATTGGTGTCTTTGTTCGATTGTGCTATTCTTCTGTGCTTGTAGCATGGCTGAGCGCAAGTCATCCACCAGCGACTTGACGTAGGTGCTGTAGTCGCAAGTCGTGTCATCATGGAGAACATTCTTGAACATGAGGTCAACCGGCAACCTGGGAACCCGCCCAAACATCAAATAGAAGGGCGCGAAACCTGTAGTTTCATGGGCTGTACAGTTGTACACAAATGTCATTGATTGAATCATTTGAGGCCACTTCTGTTTTGATCTGGGGGGAAGGGATCTCAACATGTTCCCAAGGGTGCGGTTAAATCTCTCTGTGGTCCCGTTGCCCATGGGATGATAAGGAGTGGTATGCGACTTGTCAACACCACTCAACTTCAAAAGCTCTGCCAACAGCTCACTCTCGAAATTTGCCCCCTGGTCCGAATGGATCCGCTGTGGAAAGCCATAGACACAGAAAAATCCATCCCAAAGCCTCTTAGCCACTCTCTTAGCCGTCTGGTCTTGGCATTGGAATGCATGTGCCAACTTGGTGAAGTGATCAGTGATCACTAGGACATCCACAGATTTGTTGTTGCTGTCCTCAGCTGACCAGAAGTCGATGCACACAAGTTCTAGTGGGGCACATGTCTTGATGCTCTCCAGAGGAGCTCTAGCTGCTGGCTCTGGGGTCTTGCTGAGGACACATCTGTGACAGTTTCTCACATAATTGCGCACATCTTTTTCCATGTCATACCAGAAGAAGCGCTGACGAGCTAAGGAGAGTGTGCGTGGCTGACCTTGGTGACCAGCATGGTCATGGATGCCTGACAGCACCTCAGATATCAGGGATTGGGGCACAACAAACTGGAATCTCTTATGTCTGGTCAGTGGATCCTTCACAACCCTGTAGAGGATGCCATCGAGCAAGGTGAGTTTGTCCCATTGTTTCAGAACCCTGAGTGTCTGCTGACTCTCGTTGTAACGTTCACGTCTAGAGGGCCTGCGTTTCCGCTCAACGTAATGGACAACTCGAGAGACAACAGGGTCCTGCTTCTGGTGGGACAGAAGGTCGAACTGGGACAGCACAGGAAACTTCTCCTGATCAGGTGTGGTCAGTGTTGTTAAGTGGGAAGCCAGAGCTGTAGCACGCTGCCTTGGAGTAGACTCCCAGTCACTGAGAGAGGAGAGGAGCGAGGAAACATCATCTCCTGATAGAGAAATCTTGATGTCGGCTGAGGGGAGAGAAGCATCCATTGATTGGGGCTGGCAGGTCAAATGGAATGCATCCTGCACGCCAGCAGCCTCCACATCACAGACCTGATCCAATAGCTCAACATAGGGCTCTGATAACAACCGGTTAGCCAAGGGTTTTGCAAAAGGGGCTCTACTGAGGGCATCTGCCACAACATTTTGCCTGCCAGGGACATACTTGATCTCAAAGGAGTATGGGGCTAGCTTTGAGACCCAGCGTTGCTCACAGGCATCCAACTTTGGCTTGGTCAGGATGTATGTGAGAGGATTGTTGTCAGTCCAGACAGTGAACTTATGACCCTTAAGCCAATGACTAAACTTATCGCATACAGCCCATTTCAAAGCCAAGAATTCCAGTCTGTGCGCTGGATACCTGGCTTGGCTGCGGCTGAGGGACTTGCTCGCAAAAGCTATTGGTCTTGCCTTCTCCTCTCCAGCTGGAACCTGGGACAAGACTGCACCAAGCCCATCCATGGAGGCGTCAGTGCACAAGATGAACGGTCTGTCAAAGTCAGGATGGGCTAGTACCACACAGTCGAGGAGTGTTCTCTTTAGTTCCTCAAATGCCCTCTCACATGCTGGGGTCCAATCTTGGGGAGTTAGTTCACGGTAAGTGCCGGCTCTCCCTCTGCCATGTTGACCCTTGACTCTCCTCTTTTGACCTGCAGTCAGTGCAAAGAGTGGCTTGGCGATGCGAGAGCACCCTGGGATAAAATGCTGGTAAAACATCACCATGCCAACGAAGGATCTCACTTTGTGTTGGGAAGGAGTGCAACCATCAGTATTCATCAGGTCTTCCTTGTGGAAGCTGGAGATGACCCTCACCTTTTCTTGGTCAACTGAAACACCGCCAACATCAACCACATGACCCAAGAACCGCACAGACCTCCTCAGGAAGTGACACTTCTTCTGCGCAAGCTTTAGATTGTTTGCTCTCAGGCGAGAGAAAACAACCTCCAGCCGTTTCAGGGCCTCTTCCTCTGAGGGTGCAACTACCAGCAGGTCATCAAGGTAGCAGAGGAGGCTGGAAAAGTTGAGGTCCCCGAAAATGCTAAGCATCATCCTCATGAAAGATGCTGGGCTGTTACACAGTCCCTGGGGAAGTCTGTTGTATTCATAGAGACCAAGCGGTGTGGTGAAGGCCGTGTAGTGTCTGTCAGACTCATGGAGGGGAATGTTGTAAAAACCCGATGTCAGATCCATGGTACTGAAGAAGACATTTCCACCAAGAGCGGCAAGGCAGTCAGATTGATGGGGCAGTGGGTGGGCGTCTTTAACGGTTTTAGCATTCAGCCAGCGGAAGTCAGTGCAAATCCTCAGATCCCCTGATTTCTTCCAGACCATCACTAGTGGTGAGGCATATTCACTGACAGATTTGCTGATGATGCCTTTCATTTCCATGTCAGAGAGCACCTCTCTAAGCTTCTGGTAGTGTGCAGGGGGAACTCTGCGAAAGGGCAGGCGAAAGGGGCGGTCATCGGTTAGGTGAATCCGGTGGACAAACTCCTTTGCCTCACCACAGTCCAGCTTGTCTTTAGAGAAAATGTCTTTGTAGGTCAACACAAGCTCAGCCAATTTCCTCTTCCACTCTCCCAACACCTCGCAGCCTTCAATGTCTATGTCTGCTAAACCACAGTCTCTGAGTTGTTGCATGGGATCAGGCGTTTTGTTCACAGGGGGAGGTGATTCTGCGGGGGGGCCGGTCTGGGCCTCACAGAGACCCTGAGTGATAGGCAACTCCTCAAGAGCAACACAGGGGAAGACATCAGCAACTTTTGCATTGCGTCGCAGTGTTATAGAGCTTTGTGTGGGGTTGAGGATCTTCATTGGGACCCAGCGATCCCCCCACATGGGTGTTATAACCCTTCCCACTAAGATGTTCTTTGGTGTGGAGCGGGAAGATGAGGGCTCTACAATGACGGTGCTCCCTGGTGACACTGGGGCAGATGGTGGTAGTTTACCCCACACTACATACTCCTGCTGTGGAAGCAAGGTAACAGATTGTTGTAGCTTCACTGTGCCGATTCTGTCTGGCAAGTCGGGACCAGACCACCTTGAGATGCAGCTCAACAGCTGGAGAAACAGTTCACATTCAGGGTCACTGTTGCTGAAGGAGACAAGCTCCCAGTATTTTGGGTCAGACTTCATCTTTTGGATGAGAGGCCGTAGCACATTGCTCCCTGATGATGAGTTCATCCCTCTGGCCAGGTACCACAAACGTCGGCACCACAAATCTGGATCCATAGATTTCAATGTTTAAGTCATAGATACATTTAGGTTGTGTGAAAAGTCCACCACAGCCAACGAGCACTACATTCCCTGGTACAGGTTGTGGATTGATGACAACACCAGAGTCTCGTAGTTTAGATTCTGCATCCTCACTTAGTGTGCATGACATGCTCCCAGAGTCGAGCATCCCTCTCAGAGTGCACTGGTCACTAACTGACACTGAAGCATAAAACAACTCACTTGCTGCTTCAACTCTCTGTGACCCCACAAGGATGACTGCCTTGCCTTCAGGTACGTTTTTGCAGCTGTTCACATACACTGTGTGAGGATCTGGTGCATTGGTGAGGGTGTCTTCATCGTTGCCCATGCTGCCCCTCTCGTTACATGGGCCGGCTAGTTTAAATCAGCATTGGAGGGAGAGGCTCCTGATGCACCTGTATTGCGGGAAGACTGTGAGCATTCACGCCTCATGTGCCCGGGGCTGAAACAATTGAGGCACAGCCTGTAAAGTCTGCAGTGAGCGTGGGTTGTGTGGTCTCCTGACCCGCAGACCTCACATGATGCGCGCTGAGCACTGCTCTGTCCACGTTGACGGCTGGCCTGATGTGGGCGTCGCTGTCCAGTGCTTAGGGAGGCGGTACACAGGGACAGAACTTTGTCGAACATAGCTACCAGATGTTGAGTGCCAGGCTCTGCTGCATGGGGGGGGTCGAGGTGTCGGCAATTGGGGCACAGTGTGAGCATGAGGCGATGCATTTGAGACTGAAGGCTGATGTGCATTTGCAACTTCACCCGATGGCTGGGATTGACCAGTGATGTCAACTGATGAGCAGGGAGGCAAAGAGTGAAGCGCTGACCCACCCGTCATTGCTGATGGACCAAAGTGGGGATGGCTGGCAATAGAAGTAGGACTCTGGTTGAGGGCAGGACACACAGCATGTTGTGAGTGAACTACAGTTCTTTTCATCTTTCTCACATGGCTATCCAGACGGTCCTGGACCTCAGCTGCGCTCCACTCCTCTGCAGCCTTCAGTTGAAATGAGAAAGCAAGACCTGGGTCGGGGCAATGGTTAATGAACATCATGACAACCTCAGCATTGGGGTCTTCCACCTGCTTCCCCTGCCTGCGGAGACATTCATCAGCAGCGTCAATAGACTTGTTGAGGCGGATCCAATAATCCATGGCATCCTCACCAGCTCGTGGCACAGTACTGTAAAAGTCCTTCATGGGCAGACTGGAGTATGTCAGCTCACTGAAGTTTCGCCTCAATATGTCAAACACAGTGGTAATTAGATCATTTCCACTCAACTCAGGGCGGCAGCGGAGGGACACCTTGACTACATCTCTAGCTTTGCCTGTCAATCTGGACATTATCAGGTCAAACTTTTCAGTGTGTGTTTCACAGTTCAGTCTAGACAGATAACATTTCATCATTCCCTCCCATTCTTGAATGGAGAATGCATCTGAGCGATCACCTTTAAAATATGGGGGAGCTTTAGGGTCCGACTGAACAACGATCTTCATCTGGGATGGATCAATGTGACTGGGATGGGGGCTGACAGGAGATTGTGGCTGAGTGTGACTGGGCAGGTGAATATTGCTGAGGTTAGATGTTATACTGTCCCCAATCTTTTTGGCCAAGTCCGTGATTAAGTTACTCAGTACCTCTGTAGTGACAGCCTGCGTGGGCTGTGCATGTGTTTGGACAACAGGTGTGGAGGTGGCTGCAGGGATCAATGGTGGCTGAAACATTGACTGGTCTACTGCTCTCTCACTAATACCAGGGACCACTGGCCTTCCCCTACCAAAACATAATGAAGAGAGCTGCTCTTCCCTCCCCTCACCAAAAGTGACATGACGTCCCACAACATCCTGCCCAGACATAGTAGCATCAGTGACATTACTTTCATCTGACATATTGAAATAGAAATGTCAGTACCATAAACCATCAAAATGTCAAAATAGATA
>SSNP01000172.1:744292-870521 GCA_006937955.1 Pachypanchax playfairii | reverse complement strand
CGTCTGGCACTGCAGGATTTGAGTCCCTGGTGGCGTAGTGTGTTACTGATGGTAGCCTTTGTTACTTTGGTCCCAGCTCTCTGCAGGTCATTCACTAGGTCCCTCCGTGTGGTTCTGGGATTTTTGCTCACCGTTCTTGTGATCATTTTGACCCCACGGGGTGAGATCTTGCGTGGAGCCCCAGATCGAGGGAGATTATCAGTGGTCTTGTATGTCTTCCATTTTCTAATAATTGCTCCCACAGTTGATTTCTTCACACCAAGCTGCTTACCTATTGCAGATTCAGTCTTCCCAGCCTGGTGAAGGTCTACAATTTTGTTTCTGGTGTCCTTTGACAGCTCTTTGGTCTTGGCCATAGTGGAGTTTGGAGCGTGACTGTTTGAGGTTGTGGACAGGTGTCTTTTATACTGATAACGAGTTCACACAGGTGCCATTAATACAGGTAACGAGTGGAGGACCGAGGAGCCTCTTAAAGAAGTTACAGGTCTGTGAAAGCCAGAAATCTTACTTGTTTGTAGGTGACCAAATACTTATTTTCCACCATAATTTGCAAATAAATTCTTTAAAAATCAGACAATGTGATTTTCTGGATTTTTTTTCCTCATTTTGTCTCTCATAGTTGAGGTATACCTATGATGAAAATTACAGGCCTCTCTGATCTTTTTAAGTGGGAGAACTTACACAATTGGTGGCTGACTAAATACTTTTTTGCCCCACTGTATATCAACTCAATAACATCCCATAACAGGATTTTCTTCAGTGAGAGAAAAAAAACAAGAAAGCTACCAAAAACCCATTACTGTTATCCTTCTACTTTTTTTTAATTTATTTATTTATTTATTTTTGACTGACAAAAAAAATTCTTAGCAGGTATAATTAAAATAAAAGTTCTCCTCTTTTCTTTTTAAAGGGATAAAAGTAGTCCAGCAAAAGAAAACAACAAAATACTAAAGTGTCCCTTTCCGTTTTTGTTTTTTTTCAACCTTGTAAACACCTGCAAGTGTAGGCACAGGGCACGCAGCACCGCGGACGCGCGCAGCAGCGGATCTCACAGGTGCAGAAAAGCAGAGCAGAGTGGAGGATCGGCGGCTACAGCATCCCCCAGAGCAGGCGATCGCCAGGCGCGACGTGACGGGTCGGACGGCACCAAGTGTAACCGGAGTTCTGCGTTGTGTTGAAATGATCACGTCGTGACACAGGATTATCTTTGGAGGCGATCTCCATTTATTTGGGACAGCAACTGGAGTGTATAAAAGTGGAAACAAACACTTCGTCAGCATTTAGCATGAAGCTAGCCCCTCTCCCACAGCATACAGCAACAAAAGGGGTGCGCACGCAGATTTCCAACACATTAATAAACATACCTGGAGTGTATAAAAGTGGAAACAAACACTTCGTCAGCATTTAGCATGAAGCTAGCCCCTAAACAAATAAAACAACAAATGTAATAAATGAATGTGTGATTTAGATATACAGCAGCAGTACGATTCCCTAACCACAGTATAGCTTACCTCTCCCACAGCATACAGCAACAAAAGGGGGAGAGGTGACGGCGGGAGCCACATTTTATACAGAGGAGGGTCACAAGAAGTGTTCGTGGGGTACAGGGGCTTAGCGACATCTGTTCCACTCACTTAACATGTTGGGCTAACTATGAACAGATTTTGTGTGATTATAAAAACAAAAGTACAGTAATGTGTAGTGCATAATTGACCCTGTTACACAAGACCACTGATAATCTCCCTCGATCTGGGGCTCCACGCAAGATCTCACCCCGTGGGGCCAAAATGATCACAAGAACGGTGAGCAAAAATCCCAGAACCACACGGAGGGACCTAGTGAATGACCTGCAGAGAGCTGGGACCAAAGTAACAAAGGCTACCATCAGTAACACACTACGCCGCCAGGGACTCAAATCCTGCAGTGCCAGACGTGTCCCCCTGCTGAAGCCAGGACACGTCCAGGCCCGTCTGCGGTTTGCTAGAGAGCATTTGGATGATCCAGAAGAGGATTGGGAGAACATCATATGGTCAGATGAAACCAAAATAGAACTTTTTGGTAGAAACTCAACTTGTCGTGTTTGGAGGGGAAAGAATGCTGAGTTGGATCCAAAGAACACCATACCTACTGTAAAGCATGGGGGTGGAAACATCATGCTTTGGGGCTGTTTTTCTGCAAGGGGACCAGGACGACTGATCCGTGTAAAGGAAAGAATGAATGGGGCCATGTATCGTAAGATTTTGAGTGAAAACCTCCTTCCATCAGCAAGGGCATTGAAAATGAGACGTGGCTGGGTCTTTCAGCATGACAATGATCCCAAACACACCGCCGAGGCAACAAAGGAGTGGCTTCGTAAGAAGCATTTCAAGGTCCTGGAGTGGCCTAGCCAGTCTCCAGATCTCAACCCCATAGAAAATCTCTGGAGGGAGTTGAAAGTCCGTGTTGCCCAGCGTCAGCCCCAAAACATCACTGCTCTAGAGGAGATCTGCATGGAGGAATGGGCCAAAATACCAGCAACAGTGTGTGAAAACCTTGTGAAGACTTACAGAAAACGTTTGACCTCTGTCATTGCCAACAAAGGCTATATAACAAAGTATTGAGATTAACTTTTGTTATTGACCAAATACTTATTTTCCACCATAATTTGCAAATAAATTCTTTAAAAATCAGACAATGTGATTTTCTGGATTTTTTTTCCTCATTTTGTCTCTCATAGTTGAGGTATACCTATGATGAAAATTACAGGCCTCTCTGATCTTTTTAAGTGGGAGAACTTACACAATTGGTGGCTGACTAAATACTTTTTTGCCCCACTGTATGTGTCAAAAGGATATTAGTAAGAATGAGTTGAACTTGCTGTAAGATGCGTATGGTGTTTCATTGACACCTTTCTCATAAGTAGACAAGAGGAAGGCATCATGGCACCCCTTCAAAGAACATAAGAATTTTTCACAGCTAACAGGAAAAAAATTACCTAATTTTCTTTAAAATGTGTAATAGATCTGTTTGCAGCACCTTAGCAGTCATGGCTCTTCATGGCAAAGAGAAAAGAAAGGTCAGAGACACCAAAACACCGCTGGGATGACTGAGGTAAACGGTGTGGCCAATGGATTAACCTTCCTGTTCTGCAGGAGAGGCGTGCTGTGAAGGACACAGAACCAGCAGCAGCTGGATGTTGTCACCAGGAATGAATGTAAGTATTTTCTTTTCTTTCTTTCTACTGTAGGTCAAAGAATTATGTTCAGCAGATGACAGCAGACCTCAAGATGCAGGTAAGTGTGGGAGAGAACACACAGGTTAGCGGGACACAGGTAAGTGACGTCACTTAAGAGGAGTCAAGCAGATAGTTGTTAGCCGTTAGCAATCCATTTCAAAACACATTGCTCTTTGTTTAATACTCATCAATCCTCTTCATCTGTCCAAACAATAATCCACAATCAGAATCCAGAAACATTAGCGTACGTTGGGACCTCTGAGCCGTTGGAACTGACAGTGTCGATCTTACAGGAATCTGTCGTGGGTAGGGTTGCCAGCCGTCCCTTGACAAATGGAATCGTCCTGTATTTAGAAAGAAAAGTACACGTCCCATATTGACCTGAAAAGGGACGCACTTTGTCCCGTATTTAAAATTAGTCTGTAAAACGTCAACACTTTGTATGAAAATATAAGGTAAACTTATTCCCAGGTTCTCTCCTGCTCTGTGACCAATCAGCTGACAGCACACTTACACACGAGTATGACAATACAAAATCCCACTTATCTCATTGGTGGAGGTGCGGCTGCTTGCGAAGATACCGGAAGACAGACGACCATAACAAAGCAACATGAGTGACAGTGAGACAGACTCCGACACTTCTTTACAGGTCTCGGACGATCGTACACCTTCGGCCAGCAATGCTTTCACTCCTCCGGGAAAAAAAGAAGAAGACTGCAAAGTACAGGGAGGAATGGGAAAAGAGAAACACCGTTCTAGAAAAAGTACACGAACACCTAAAGCGCACTGCAGCGCCATCGCACTTTTTTCATAGCTCATGGTGGACTGACTGACCTTAAGAAGCGCTCCTTACTGCAGCAAGAGCTTAAAAGAAATACAAATGAAAAAAAATTGGCTGTATAATGTAGCATTGAGCTTTTGAGTTTGCAAGTTCAATCATTTTATTTTTACTTCAACTGTAGCTACAGACCTGAACTTTGGGGCACACATATTTTATATTTACAGCTTTTCCACAGACTGCACTTTCTTATTGCACTAAATGTGCCCTATTAATTTACACAATTTTAAGTAGGCAGGACAGGTTTCTGTTTAAGAAAGCTACTAATTTTATTTTGTTAATTTTGTTATTTTGCACTAAAATGAAATTGCTAAATAATATTTTGTTTTCTATGTGTTTAGAACACATAAAAAAGGTATCTACTTAAATCAGGTTCAAGTCAGATAGTTAAAAAAATAACTTTATACACAAAAAAGGGGTAAAAAATTTCCCAATGCCACGAAGGGTGAAGGCAATCGGGTTGGCCGGCCCCGCCAGCGAGGTGTCCCTTATTTATTTTTCAGGGAGTTGGCAACGTTAGTCGTGGGAGCAGACAGAGTCGTAGGTCCAAACAGATCAATTTCCAAAAACCGGTTAAGCACATTAAGAGAAATCCATGGAGGAGCAAGTACAGGGTGAGTCAGTGGGCAGTCCGAGGTTGGTGTGATACCACCAACAATAACACTAGGAAAGAAGAAGGTTCTGGAACGAAGGATCAAGCTAACATAAGTGTTAGAGCCAAACAGGTGAGTTCAATAAGGCTGATAAACAGAGCGAGTGGTTATGATGTTCATGAAGACAAAACAAGAGGCTCTGCCATAGATTCATGACAGAAGGCCTTAAGTTGCATTTACAAATTAAACAGCAGCCGTACCAACTTCTGATGAATGTGGGTAGAAGCTATGCCCCGTAGGAACTGGGAGGTTTATATTAACCCATCATTCATACAGGTCATTATGACCAAGGCTTTAATAATAAACTTTGTTTTTTACCTTTATTAAAGCGAAGAAACATTTTTCCATTTGCTTGTCGTCAGTTCTATCAGGGTTGTCTATTGATTAGATCTACTATTACACCTCGGCTGTCAAATAGCATAGAAACATGATTTGTGTTTGGGGTCCACCCCAAAGTTTGGGGATGATTAATCTATCCTAAGGACTAAGATCTCCAGCAGCAGATTTATTGGCCATAATCTCCATGTCATAAATTGAGTAAGTTTAAACATGACATACTCCTCACACATCAGCTGATCCAACAACGTTACATAATCTCATGTGATACTATGGAAATGCTCTGTCTGTGTCGACTCTACTTCTATTGTATGGAGGTACTTTTTCTCGCTTTGTGCATAATAGAATCTACAATTGCTTGTCAGATCAGTGGCGTATTCCTCCGTGTTCTTTGCATATACTGTGTAAACAAGACGTTGTTCATGTGATTGCTGCTTCTTACACTTTGCATTCTCGGGGTAAATGTTGCATTGTATCACTACCAACATCGAAATGGGGGTTTTTGGTACCAGTTGTATATTGTGCCCATTGCTGCTGGTGTAATATTCATTTTTTTATTGTTGTTGTTGTTGATTCTTGTTGCCGCCATGTTTTTGGTGCAACTCCCAAGTGTTCATTGTTTCTGTAATCTAGGTTTATGAGTTCAGATAAACAACAAAATGACAAGTCATTACTCTGTAAAGTAAAACTCCAGCACCAGCAGCATCTCAACTCACAACCTCCTACAATCACTCACATTAAGAGTTTTCAACAAACACACTGAATGTTTCCCTCATAATGTTTTTAAAACCTCTGAAGTGGAAGGAGGAACACGGAGTGGGCTTCCCTAATCATTTTCCACATGTGAATTACACACATGAGCTACAGAAAAGTCAAAGGTGAGAACAAAATATGACACCAGTAGCAGCAGCAGCGATGTAATTATGCAACAGCATTAAAACTTGCAACTTGCACCCAAGTACACAGTAAATGTCCTGCCCTTTAATAGAATACATATACAATGGTTGACGCTTATATGCACAAAACTGCTGGGCACGTTCCTGCATCATAGAGAATCCATACGCTTATATACACAAAACATTTGGCGGTATCATACCTGCATCTCACTAAATCTCGCTGTTTCTCACTAGTTACTTGACTGTACACCTCTGCTGGTGTTCTCACACACTGTTACTGTCATGTGCCTGGAACTAGACTGCTCTGGCGTTTACGCACGCGTGTCTGGCTGAAGCTGTCAGACAGTGGCCCAAAAATAATCACAGACTTCTTCAGTGTGAAATAGTGTCAAATGTAACATTTGTTCTAGTTTTTAGTGCCCGATCATGAGCTCTTAATATCTGATATAGAAAACCTGTAACTTAATCTGTGCCATTGCGTCACGTCCATGCACATGTATCTGGCACATCTGTTACCAGTGTTATAGTGGATCCACTTTATGAGTATATAACTCGGTCTGTTTAAGAGTTTTATTCTCCTAATATATTGTAATTGCGTTTTTTACATCATTTCTGATTATCTGTTATCAATACTGAACACTGCTACTCGTGTTTACAGTCCAAATGACCACCGACAGATAAATGCATACAACGCTTATATGCACAACACTGCTGGGCACCGAGGTCGTTCATATAACCGTCGACCACTGTACAATATAATCTATCATGAACATTACATACAGTACATAAGGTCAAGGGATCTGGTACTTCACAATGTTTCCTTTCTTCATGTTATAACCTATATAATAGGTGTTTTTGGAAACAGTGACAATCATGGCCAGAAAAGAAAATCAAATGATTGTGCAAAGTTGTGTCATATGTAATCTTCTATAGATGAAAAAGTCTGTGTGACCAGACACAAATGTGTTATTAAAAAATAAAAAATATATTTATCAGTAGCAAATCCCTTGAAAAGTAAACAGCAGAATTTTGTTAGACATAAATTTTAATCAGCAGAGTCTTTCTGACATTAAACATGCACACTATTCTGCAGATTTCAATAACAAGGAGAAAACTATGAATAATATATATTCTTCAGGCAGAGAAATTTTGTTTAATGCACTTTGTTCCTGCTGGGATCTAAAAAAAACCACTGCAGATAACATAATTGACAATCTGCCAACAGACATAAATAAACTTCACAAGCTAAATATATAATTAGGCCACACTTATTTCCAGAGGGAAAGCAGTTTAAAAAAAGCCAAAAACCCAAATTACATCTTTATGTCTTGTGTCCTCAGAGCGTTTTGGTCCTACACACTAATGTTTCAACTGTCTTAATCATTCTGTGACTTCAGTCGTATAAAAGAAATATGACACCTCTGAACAAGGACTTTTTTATTTGATCGTTGAGGATCTACTGAAATAAAATGAAATAAAATGCCACTGAGTCAATGCAAGTCACAGGTAATTATATTTAGGAATTTGCTTTTGTTAGCTTATCAAAGAATCTGCACAGGAGACGCTGTTTTGCTTTCCTGCCATGTCTGCATCGTCAAACACATAAACAAAAAGGAAAGACTAATCTGAGCTTTAAAATTCTCTGTTTTGCTCCATTAATATTAATAGTTTTTGGGTGTTTTTTGA
The DNA here is from genome assembly GCA_006937955.1 of Pachypanchax playfairii. NCBI lineage: Eukaryota > Metazoa > Chordata > Actinopteri > Cyprinodontiformes > Aplocheilidae > Pachypanchax > Pachypanchax playfairii. The sequence continues at coordinate 862,898 of SSNP01000172.1, read as the reverse complement.
AAAAATATCTTGGAGATGGTGGTTTCATTTCACAAACCAATGCATGGAAAAGTAGCTCTGTCTTCACCCTGAAGACCCTGTTCAGTGTATGTTGTTTGCATTAAAACCGTTCACCTCCTGCATTGAGCACGTCTCAAACGTTCAGGTCACAGAAATACATCATGACTGAAACTGTGTTCAGTTCAGTAGAATTCAGTAGAATATGTACTTTGTCATTTTCAAAAGTGTGTCCCTTGTCCTTCAGGTGTAGGTAGACTGCAGAGATTTGGCCTGACGAGGCGGCCCTCCTGTGTTGTGCCATGCGCTTGTGTAGTTGTTGTTTTGTTTCCCCAATGTAAAGGTCTGGACAGTCCTCACGACATTGGACTGCATAAACGACGCTTCTGTTTGGGTGTTTTGGCTTTTGGATGGACTAATTTCTGTCTGAGGATGTTGTTGGGTTTAAAGTTTTCTGGGATGTTGTGTTTGGAAAAGATTCTTCTAAGTTTCTCTGAGACTCCTGCCACATATGGGATGCCGGTACCTTTGCACCTGTTGGCCTTTTCTCTACTGGTAGCTGCTTTGGAAGGTTTTCCAGACTTCTTTGTAGATTTCACAAAGGCCCAGTTAGGATATCTGCAGTTTTGGAGAGCTTTCTTGATGTGGTTTTCTTCCTTTTGTTTTCCTTCAGTCTTTGTGGGGATGTTTTCGGCCAGATGGTGTAAAGTCCTGATGACTGATATTTTGTGCTCCAGAGGGTGATGTGAGTCGAAATGCAAGTACTGGTCAGTGTGAGTTGGTTTCCTGTAGATTTCAATGCTGAGGCTTCCATCTAGTTCAATTTGCACATCACAGTCCAAGAAGGGCAGTTGCTTATTGTGTGCATCTTCCCTGGTGAACTTGATGTTTTTGTCCACAGCATTAATGTGCTTGGTAAAATCTTCTACTTCCATCGTGAGAATTTTGACCCATGTGTCATCCACATACCTGAACCAATGGCTTGGCTTTGTTCCATTGTAGGAGTTCAATGCTCTGGTTTCTACTTCCTCCATGTAAATGTTGGCGACAGTAGGTGATACTGGGGAGCCCATGGCGCATCCATGTTTTTGCCTGCAAAACTTGTCATTGTGTTTGAGGTCCAGGAGAGTACAGATCTGGTCTGGAACCAGGTTTGTCCTATGATTTAAGGAATCATCTTGTTCCAGCCATTGCCTAACTGCTTCCACTGCTTCGTCTGTGGGTATACATGTGAGTGAAGTTACATCAAAATAGACGATGGTTTCCCCTGGGGCCAATCTGAGATCTTTAACTTTCTTTGCAAAATCCAAAATGAATGTGATGTTGGGTCTTTCCAATCAGCGGGGCCAAGATAGTGGAAAGATGTTTCGCAATGTTGTACGTGACCGAGTTAATGCTGCTTATGATGGGTCTGAGCGGTGTTCCTTCCTTGTGACTTCTCCTGGATAGAGTCTGTAGTAGAAAGCACGGTCAATTACTTTGTCCTTTAGCTGATTCTGTAGATGGTCCATGATTTTCTTCTCGTATCCGCTTGTCGCGTCCCTCTTTAGGGCTTCGTACGTGGTGCTGTCGCTCAAAAGTGTGATGATTTTGTTGTGGTAATCCGTTGTATTCAGAATGACCGTACAACGTCCCTTGTCCGCAGGTAGAATTATGATGCTCTGGTCTTTGCTGAGGGAGGAGATGGCTTTTCTTTCTTGTGGGGACAGGTTAGAAGGTGGAGTCTTCGCATTCCAAAGAGCTGCTTGATCCTCAGTTCCTCAGCTTCCGTTTCCTTTAGGTTATTGTTTCTTATAGCAGATTCTGTAGCAGTGATGAAGTCTACTGTGGGGATGTGTTGTGGAGAAAGGGCGAAATTGAGTCCTTTAGTTAAGACATTCTTCTCTCGGGGTGGCCGTGGCTCAGGCGGTAGAGCGGGTCGTCGAGTAACCGGAAGGTCGCTGGTTCAAATTCCCGCTCTGCCCAGAGAAAAAGATTGCCTGGCCGTTGTGTCCTTGGGCAAGACACTTAACCCACTTTGCCTGTTTGGTGGACAGAGGGTCCAGCGGCGCTGGTGTCTGGCAGCCTCGCCTCTGTCAGTGTGTGTCCCAGGACAGCTGTGGCTACAATATGTGTCTAGTTCATCATCACCAAACGTGTGAGTGTGAATGGGTGAATGACAGACAGCTTTGGGGGTCTTAGAACCTGAGTAAAGCGCTATACAAGTACACGCCATTTACCATTTTTACCGTTCTCTGTTTGTGTGAGTATTCTGTGAGACATGTTTTTCACCCACTGTTGGTGTCCTCTGGTGGTGATCCAATTATTTCCAATGTTTTGACTGTAGTTTTTGGAATTTGAGTTGTTGCCTTTCTTTGCGCTCCTCGGATGAGAAGCGAAACATCTGCAAGAAACCAAAGAAGTCCAGTTGCCTTCATCTGAGCCTTTTGGATTACCATGACCTGGATGACTGAGAACCTTCACCAGCATGTTCTGGAAGTTAAAAAGTTTTGTTGAGTAGGTGCAGCGTGAGCTGTCTGTGGAACCACAAGATCTTTGTAACTGGAACTCATGCTGTTCTGTGGTGGAGTCTTGCTAATGAGCAGTGTTTGGAATAATGCTGTTTAAAGTAACAGCGTTACGCAGCATGGTTGGATTTTCAGTAACAGAATAATGTAATTACTGTAATTACAATTTCCAGTGTTACAACGCCGTTATCGTTAGTGAACGTAACGTGCAGTTTGTTACCAAATCCATAAAACAAACTGCACAACGTGGATACACACACACGAACACGTGGTTATATTGAGGCTGGATGGCTCCGAAAACAGGCCAGTCATTGTAGGCTAGTGGTAATGTGTTTGACTCTCACTCAGATGACACAGGATCAATCCCTGGTGCTAACAGACCATGTGTTGAGAAAAAAATCAGTTTTATTTGCATAGCATAAGATTTTTTTTTTTCAGTAGCGCAGTCCGTTACTTACTCAGGTAACTAGTTACTTTTTTGTAGAGTAATTCAGTTACTAACTCAATTACTTTTTGGAACAAGTAGTGAGTAACTATAATTACTAAGTAACATTCCCAACACCGCTAATGAGCTACTGCAGCTATGCAGAAACTACTTCCTAGAAAACAGCACAGGTTTTGTGATTTTAGGTAAAAACGCTCTAATCCTAAAATAGCTCAAAAGATGATCGGAGTGGGTCCTTCTCTTGGCACTAATGTCTCATATTTCAATCATGGACATATAAATATGATTTCTATATATTTACACATGAGGTTTGAGTTAATGTTTTATTATAGACACCGTGTGTGGACAAACACATCATTTACTTTCATGGAAATGTTTCTGTTTGAACGTAACGTCACACAACTTGTATTTGTAGAAAGAAACAATTTAACACCCGTCATGTTTGATCGCCTTCTGGAAAAAAAAACATTTGAAACAGTTTTGTGTTCTGTATGTCCATTAAAGAAAGCCCGGTCAAAAACCTCTTTAAATTTACATTCTCTTTCTTTTTATTCCCCTTAGTGGGAGTCAAACTTTATTGCAGAGATAAAAGGAATTATTTTTTTTACTACTTGACTTTTTTTTTTTTTTTTTTAGGTGAATGAGAACGACAGATTGTGGGGGGATGAGGGAGACTCCACTCTCCCCTCTCCAAGCCTTTCGGATCGGGGTACTGAGCCTGTCTGCCTCTCACTGCTGCTTATTCTGGGATGGCTGATTCTGGTGCTGCTCTCCCACCCGTAAGACGCCTCCTGTACCCGGCGTTTAAGGACCAAGCTGGAGATCCAAGGGGAGGTGGGGGTGGGGAAGGGTTGGGGCACAAGAGCGAAACATTTTTTTGGAGGAAAGAGGGATTTCTGTCCCACCCCACTCCCCTCTCTCTCTCTTTCTCTCACAAGAATCACTCTTATTCTCTTTTTGTGAATCATGACTAAGAGCAGATTTGTTGTAAAGTCCACGATCTTTACAGGACAAGAGTAAAGGATACCACCACCATGTCCGAGAGGGAATACAGAAGATACATCAGTCATTTCCTGTTTCACAAATGTTCCACAAATACACACAAACTTCTTTCATCTGATAACATCCAAACTACAGTGAAAAGGTGCAGCGGGGTCTGAAGGTGTACAGGGAAGAGACACTGGAGACGCAGTGCAGAAAAACAAAAAAATATATCAAACAAATAAAAATGATTGTTTTTCTTGAACATTCCTTTATGTAAAAAAATAAATCAAATATTTAAATGTTAAGACTTTCTTCTCAGACAACGTGCTATGCGAGATTTAAGGTGGAATATGTGTTCGTCCATATTGCGGCTCATTCAGCTTCGCTCTTTATTTTAATGCAACTTTCTATTTCAAATAATTGTTACTCAAAATGTTAGATGAAAGCACATGTTATAATCGAGTCAATTCACAGTGACATTTTCTGACTCTTTGTTGTTGTGTTTACAAAGGAAGAGTTCATTTCCAAAGATATGTTACGATTTAGGAAAATGAGTTGAAACGTAACATTAAATACCTTTAAATATCCTGTTAAACCAAACAAGCACCTATAATACTTAGAACTCTTATTTCCTTTTAATGTATTTTCTTTTTTTATAATAAGTCACTTGAGTGGAGATTAGTTCTAAATTTGACCCTCTCTCTTTGGAAAGGAACTCTTCATATGTTCATTTATTAAGCTTTAAGTGTAAAACCCAGTCGAAGACTTCGGGTCTGTTTCTTTTCAGAACTGTAAAAATAATCAAGTGATTTTTGGTGAAGCATTAAGAGATTGAGACAAGTTTATATTTTTAAATGTATGTTGACTTTGTTGAAATGAAAACTTATATCCAAGACTGAGTTTCTGACTCATCGTGTGATGCTGAACCGCTGGGACTTAAAGAGGCCGGATGCGAGAACAGATGCATTCAGTGTCCATTAGACGAGGCAGCGACCCGTGTTGCTACTGGGACTCTTCACTCAACGTTGGATGTCAAAGTATTTATGTACTAAGAAAGCACAACTCTGTTTGGTGGAGTGGACATGTCTGTTGAGAGTGGTTCACAGTTTAATGTACTGAAGGTGTCTGGGGCAATTTTTAGTACTGCCATTGAACTCAAATTATTCCAGTACTTTGTCAAATATGCAACTTCTGCTGAATTTCATTAAAAGAAATAGGATTTAAACATCAAGCAGATCTGATCCAGATCACGAGTTCAACAAAAGATGATGCTCACTGTTCTACTTTGTTTGTTTTTAATGTGTTTTACAAAGGAATCCAAAATAATTCATCATCTTAAAGGGACAGTTCACTCATTTTCATGTGTGCTCTGGTGGAAAATCCTTTAAATTATAAATAGGTGTCTCCAAGAAAATACAGGATTTCATGTAAAATCCCCTTCTGTTCTTTTCTTTTTGTTATAGCACCACTTCATTAACGAGAACACGACACAGCACTGAGCGGTGAACGCAGCTTCAATTAAAAACAGGGTTCAGGGTCTCAAGGAGCTGGTGTCTATCTCCAGCGGTCAGCTGGGCTACACCTGGACAGGTCACCTGTCAATCACAGGGCCAGATATAGACTAAGAACCACTCACACATAAAAACAAGTAGGGACAATTTAGAGTCACCAGTTAAACTAAAGCATAGTTCTGGTATGTTGGAGGAAGCTGGAACACACATGCATGAGAACACGCAAACTACATGCAGAAAGGTCCCGGCCTGGATTTGAACCCAACAGGTTCAGGTTTAAAGAGGGGGTCAGTGCACCAGCAGCTTAGGTCTAAACCTATACCTTAAGTCTTTCAGTAAGGACAGTGTGTCTGTCCCTCAACCACAAAACAGCAGCTGCTTTCACAGCTAAGAACCAGCTGAAGAAGAGAAGAGCTGAAGTCCCAGATGGTCTCCTGACTGTCTCCTAATCATCTCATGATGGTCTCCTGACTGTCTCCTAATCATCTCATGATGGTCTCCTGACTGTCTCCTGATCATCTCCTGATGGTCTCCTGACTGTCTCCTAATCATCTCATGATGGTCTCCTGACTGTCTCCTGATCATCTCCTGATGGTCTCCTGATAGTCTCCTGATCATCTCATGATGGTCTCCTCATAGTCTCCTGATCATCTCCTGATGGTCTCCTGATAGTCTCCTGATAGTCTCCTGATCATCTCCTGATGGTCTCCCCATAGTCTCCTGATCATCTCCTGATGGTCTCCTGATAGTCTCCTGATCATCTCCTGATGGTCTCCTCATAGTCTCCTGATCATCTCCTGATGGTCTCCTGATAGTCTCCTGATCATCTCCTGATGGTCTCCTCATAGTCTCCTGATCATCTCCTGATAGTCTCCTGATAGTCTCCTGATCATCTCCTGATGGTCTCCTGATAGTCTCCTGATCATCTCCTGATGGTCTCCTGATAGTCTCCTGATCATCTCCTGATGGTCTCCTGATAGTCTCCTGATAGTCTCCTGATCATCTCCTGATGGTCTCCTGATAGTCTCCTGATCATCTCCTGATGGTCTCCTGATAGTCTCCTGATCATCTCCCGATGGTCTCCTGATAGTCTCCTGATAGTCTCCTGATCATCTCCTGATGGTCTCCTGATAGTCTCCTGATCATCTCCTGATGGTCTCCTGATAGTCTCCTGATCATCTCCTGATGGTCTCCTGATAGTCTCCTGATCATCTCCCGATGGTCTCCTGACTGTCTCCTGATCATTTCCTGATGGTCTCCTGATAGTCTCCTGATCATCTCCTGATGGTCTCCTGATAGTCTCCTGATCATCTCCTGATGGTCTCCTGACAGTCTCCTGATCATCTCCAGACCATCTTCTGATCATCTCCTGATAGTCCTCTGATCATCTCTTGATGGTCTCCTGAGAGTCTCCTGATAGTCTCCTGATCATCTCCTGATCATCTCCAGACCGTCTCCACATGGTCTCCTGACCATCTCCTTCTTTAGAAACTAAAACTTAAAGGTAACTGTGACACTCTGTTTTTCTTTCTACGTCTTTATTTTGTTTATAAAAGTGGACGTTTGCATTGATTTACTTTATTTTACATCTAACCTGAGATTCTAAAACTGTCAAATATTCAAGTATTTACTTCAAATAAAACAACTGCTAAGTAACAAAACTTTACAGGAAGAACATCAGTAGAATGATTCTCCTTAAAGAGTCTTTTGATTAAACCAGCCTTTAAAAAACTGAAATATGAAAATCAGTAAGAATCAGCTGTGTTTTAGTGACACAATGGGTCTGATTTATCAGGTTTGTGGTTGTTAAAACAGGCGCAAACCGCTCAGCAGCTGCAAAAACAAGCAACAGGTGATTTACTAACGGCGCGCAGGTAAAACTGCGCCTGTTAAACCTGCCGCTAGACGCTGAAGATGTCTTTGCAGCAGCTCAGCAATATATTTTTTGCCTCTTCTGCTCATAGTTGAAGCTGCAATGGCTTGAATTTCATTTTCTGTTTGTGCCTGTCTTGCGCCCGAAAGAGAATAGCGCCGTCAAACTCCTTATTTGAATATTGCTTTTTGCTCCGGTTAACAACTGCTCAATCAGTCTTAGTAGATCACCCGCAAATTAGGAACCCCTTGGCGCAAAACTTTCGCGGCGCACACAATTTTGCACTCTTTACTTGGAATATTGATAAATCAGGCCCTAAGTGTTAGAGTGGTTCTTTGCTACAAACCTGGTGTATCTGTTCTCATGATGGTTCAACCAGCTAATGTTGTATCTCCTCTCTGCTCAGTTCAGTTATCCAAGTTGGTACGTGTGACTTTCTGATGATAAAAACTAATTATAGATGAATTCTGAACAGTTTTTAAATGGAAGACGTATTTTTATTCATCTACCAAAAACTATTTGTATCAAACATCATGATTAACCCTGATACAGATTGGAGACTTGCATATTTCATCCCTCCAGCAGTGCTGATTTACAAATCTTGACACACTTCAGGATCTGTGTAGATATTATAATATTGTGTATACTGTATTCCACACAGTGTATACCATATCTATGATGTCTAACATTCATACCTTGGGTAATAATAAAAAGAATTTTATTCTGAGTTCTTTTTTTGATATTTTATAGAAAGAAAATCCCTGATGTTGCACGTGGGCCACAGAAACTGCATCATTACAAATAAATTCAGAGGACGTTTGAATGTTACCTAAAGCTAAACCCCAAGAGTACATGAGTGAGGAAATTGAGATGTGGCAAAAAATATGTGTATTTCAGGTTATAGTTTCTACCGAAGACATAAAAAAAATAATAATAAACAAGCCAAAAAGTCAGTAAATCACCTAAAATATACAGAAATAAAGAAATCACCAGTTACTTGTTTAAGTGTTGAGCAATAAAAGCTCAGTCTCTTCCGAGCTGTGATGATAGAAGCGTGTGTGTCACCTGTTCTTTGCATACGGCGGATCTAATTGCCATCAGCCTCCATGTTTTGGGTCAGCAGCTATGTGGAACAGAAACCTGCTGTTCTACATACTGTAGCTGTTTGCTGCACGATGACAAAAAGCTAAAAGTCTAACCACCAACCGGGAGTTGAGTCCAGCAGGATGCACTTCAATAATTTACAAAGTGCACATCTAAATACCAGACGCTCTTAAAACTCCTGTTTCTAGCACACAGTCATTAAATGTTAACATTTAGGAGAGAATAACAGTTTAGATTGTAAAACTTCAGTTTAATGATGATTAAAGCTAATTATTTAAATATTTGCAGAAACTCCTAATTAAAGCAGATCTATTTTTAAGTTAAGGTCAGTGAAAACAAACTGCATATTCTCAACCAGTAAAGATGAACAAATCCTACTTGATATACTTGATTTAAATGTTTATTAAAAGTCATTTCAAGCCCATTTTAGAGATGTTGTCCAGTGGAAAGTGTCTCAGCAGAGCGCCGGGGACGTTCAGATATTTGAGTCCATGTGTGGAGGTGGTATGAATGGAGCTGGTCACAGAGGAGTGATGCCTGAAACAGAGTGGGGGAGCAGAGGAGTGGAGGACAAAGAAAGACACTGAGAACCGTTGAACTATTGAAAAAACAATTCTGCTCATTAGCGCTCACTTTCCTGCCTGAATTAACAAGTTTCATTAGATAATAACACTGAGAAGTATCAGCAGAAAGTTCCCTGGAGCTGGCTGTTGTTTACTGTGATTGACTTCATAATCTGGCACTGGAGACTATCACTATCATCTCTGTAGGATCTGAGACCTGCTGAGGCAAAATGTATGCAAGTTTAGGCTGGAAGGGAAAAAAAGAGACAGAATAGTTCAGACTGTGACGAAGAATCAAGGTGTTTATATCAACTGTTGATTTTTAAAAACTTTTTTTCCAGTCCAGTTTACCATGTTAAAAAGGCCCTTCCATTAAAAACAGTTTTTCTGAGGTTTCTGTTGAATATTTTAGCTCCACAGGTGTTCTTACCTTCATAGTGGGTGAAAACAGGTCAACAACTTCTATTTCAGTTTTAATCTCTCAAACTACGCAGGTGGCGATAACACCCGAGTTCTCCCGAGTCCGAACGGCCTGTATCTGTTTCATCACAATTCCTTTGATCGTTAGTATTTGGCAGCTCCTGCAGTTGAAACCACGCCTAGCATGCTGCTAGCTAAAAGCTGTTAGCATAAGACGTAGCAAACAGGAAGAGACTATGTGCGCTGTTGCCATGTGCAGCGGGGCAGGAAACAGTATACCTTGTTCTCATAGGCTAGTTTGTTAGCCAATCTGAGTCCAGTAAATTTGAATAATGAATATTAATGGACTGCTGCCTGAAGCCTGACGGAACCAGAAAAATTTTGACGCAGAGAGATTGAAAGGTCTGTTAATCAGTGTTTCCTAGTGTTTTTTAGATAAAACATGTTTCATATTACTGGTTAAAGAGGCCATTCTAATGTTTCTATTAACAGAATAACTCAAACACTTACAAATGAAAATGGATGAATTTGTCAGGATGGGACCAGCATAAGGAAGTGATCCAGAAAATATAGAGCTTCATGAATAAATGAATTAATGGTGATATAGTGATTCCACATGCTAAGAGTATTTTTATGGGTAATATGTTTTTATGATCAAGGAATATAATAATGTTTACAGGATGAATGTTAGTTTGATGTGTAATTATCTGTCTGATTGAGGTCAATGTTATTGCCTGATGCATATTTTTTTATTTGAACTGTTTATTAGATGATAAGAAATTAATAATATTCGTCTAATTTTAGTAAAGGGTTAGACTCTTAGAAACTGACAAGCAGGATACCAAATATAATACGTTTGGTTAATAAATCTCCTTATTTTGGGTTTTCTCACGTTTCCAGGAAGTTATTACTTTTTAAAGGAGAGGAAACTTCAGGCCTCTGAACTGTAACAATGGATAAATCTTCTAAAGTGCCATTAGACAGAAGCAACAAGTTTTTCTATTGCTACAACTGTCAGTTTTGCTTTAACAAAACATTAGTCAAGGGTGACAAAAATGTTCCAAAACATGCAGAAGATGTGAAAATTTTCCACTCAATTGACTACAACTGCAGCTGTCACCATCTTTAAATAAACATCATAATTGCAAAAAATAAATTTGTAAGAATGTGAAGATTTGCTGCTCGGAGGCAGATTTCACAGCCAGCCTCCCTGAAGCTCACACAGTTAATTATTTCAGCACCACAATAGGCTGATTTCTCTGAGCAGCGATCTCCAGAAAAGAATATTAATTACATTTTTTATAAGCTGCAGTCTGGAGGGAACTTTACTTCTTCTACAGAGCTGATGTTTCTGTAATTAAATGTCCAAAACCAAACAGCAGTTTGGTTAGAGGAAGATCGTTTCTGTTACTACACTTAACAGTATAATAAAAAAATGTGTCAGTACTTATTTATATTATTGTTTGATGTGAACAGTTATCACAGAAGATGTTGAAGAGCAGAAATAAACCTACAAGTAAAACTTCAGGATATTCAAATACAAAAACACAAAGATGTTAATTACAGATAGAAAATCATCCAACTTTTTGGTTGTTTATTATGTATGTTGCTATCTGGCAACAGTATATTGTTAATGATGATGAAGTTAAAAGCCTGGAGACGCGTCATTAAGAAAACCACATTTGGTTTTTGGCATGCTGAAAGATGGATGTCATTGTATAGAAGTTATACTTGAACAGGGATTGTGTCTTTGTGCTGTTTTAGAAATGAATGAGTTTTAATTTGTCTGAGTTATAAATATTGTAGATAATTTGAATCTGAGTGGAATCTTGTGTGTATTTTGGTAAATACGTAACGATAGTGTATTTTATTTCATGTCTGTATATTTAAGGTGCCGTTGTAATGTATTCATCTCTGTTTTTTGATTTGATGTGCCTTTATTGTCCCACGTGGGAAAATTACATGGAGATACAGAGAACCGCTTCACTGTAACTCTCCCGGCAGCCACGCCCTTAAGGCCGACGCACATTGCTCTGGTAAGCCAAGGTCACACAGGAGAATATATACATACATATATATACAGTGGGGCAAAGAAGTATTTAGTCAGCCACCAATTGTGTAAGTTCTCCCACTTAAAAAGATCAGAGAGGCCTGTAATTTTCATCATAGGTATACCTCAACTATGAGAGACAAAATGAGGAAAAAAATCCAGAAAATCACATTGTCTGATTTTTAAAGAATTTATTTGCAAATTATGGTGGAAAATAAGTATTTGGTCAATAACAAAAGTTAATCTCAATACTTTGTTATATAGCCTTTGTTGGCAATGACAGAGGTCAAACGTTTTCTGTAAGTCTTCACAAGGTTTTCACACACTGTTGCTGGTATTTTGGCCCATTCCTCCATGCAGATCTCCTCTAGAGCAGTGATGTTTTGGGGCTGATGCTGGGCAACACGGACTTTCAACTCCCTCCAGAGATTTTCTATGGGGTTGAGATCTGGAGACTGGCTAGGCCACTCCAGGACCTTGAAATGCTTCTTACGAAGCCACTCCTTCGTTGCCCGGGCGGTGTGTTTGGGATCATTGTCATGCTGAAAGACCCAGCAACGTCTCATTTTCAATGCCCTTGCTGATGGAAGGAGGTTTTCACTCAAAATCTTACGATACATGGCCCCATTCATTCTTTCCTTTACACGGATCAGTCGTCCTGGTCCCCTTGCAGAAAAACAGCCCCAAAGCATGATGTTTCCACCCCCATGCTTTACAGTAGGTATGGTGTTCTTTGGATTCAACTCAGCATTTTTTCCCCTCCAAACACGACAAGTTGAGTTTCTACCAAAAAGTTCTATTTTGGTTTCATCTGACCATATGATGTTCTCCCAATCCTCTTCTGGATCATCCAAATGCTCTCTAGCAAACCGCAGACGGGCCTGGACGTGTCCTGGCTTCAGCAGGGGGACACGTCTGGCACTGCAGGATTTGAGTCCCTGGCGGCGTAGTGTGTTACTGATGGTAGCCTTTGTTACTTTGGTCCCAGCTCTCTGCAGGTCATTCACTAGGTTCCTCCGTGTGGTTCTGGGATTTTTGCTCACCGTTCTTGTGATCATTTTGACCCCACGGGGTGAGATCTTGCGTGGAGCCCCAGATCGAGGGAGATTATCAGTGGTCTTGTATGTCTTCCATTTTCTAATAATTGCTCCCACAGTTGATTTCTTCACACCAAGCTGCTTACCTATTGCAGATTCAGTCTTCCCAGCCTGGTGAAGGTCTACAATTGTGTTTCTGGTGTCCTTTGACAGCTCTTTGGTCTTGGCCATAGTGGAGTTTGGAGCGTGACTGTTTGAGGTTGTGGACAGGTGTCTTTTATACTGATAACGAGTTCACACAGGTGCCATTAATACAGGTAACGAGTGGAGGACCGAGGAGCCTCTTAAAGAAGTTACAGGTCTGTGAAAGCCAGAAATCTTACTTGTTTGTAGGTGACCAAATACTTATTTTCCACCATAATTTGCAAATAAATTCTTTAAAAATCAGACAATGTGATTTTCTGGATTTTCTTTCCTCATTTTGTCTCTCATAGTTGAGGTATACCTATGATGAAAATTACAGGCCTCTCTGATCTTTTTAAGTGGGAGAACTTACACAATTGGTGGCTGACTAAATACTTCTTTGCCCCACTGTATATATATATACATATACATAAGCACGCATAAACCTGTGTTAGAAAACAGATGAATGAGATTACATGAGGTCCGAGGAGCTAAAAAAAGGTTCCTTACACCCAGTGCCCTCAAGGGGGGGCCCTGGATGGAAGCACAAAAAAAACACCAGCGGGGGGGTTTGAACAGATACCACGCACACACGGTGAGGTCATTGAGGGCGTGTCTGCGTTGTATGATTGTGTGAATGTTTTGGAAGAATGTAAACACCGTCACTGAGCAACACTCTCAGATGTTTTTATCAGGAAGTCTCTGACCTTGTTAGTCTTTACTCCAGCTCCAGTATTTAGAGTGAGATGGGGAGGGGAGGGGAACCGAGTGTTGACCTTTGGCCCAGCCAAAACAAGATAAGACCAAGTTAGAGCAAACTGCAGAATTCAGCAGTCTCTTATGGTACACTTCTTCCAGTGGAGAATCCGAAACAGCCGAAATGGACCAAATCCCATGAAAAACAGCCAATCAATCACTCCTCCACACTGAACCGAACCAAGATGACACCCATCCTTCCAGTGAATCCTAACCACATCATGTGATCCAGACCCCCGAGCTTGTTAGTCCAAGTGCTGCCAGATAAGGTTACACTGACTGCCAGCTCCAATCAGCAGGTTCCCACGATCAGTAATATCCAAATATATCCGTCCTCCACCGACAGAGCGTGGGTCGAGTCTGAGCATGGTGGCTCCTCCCCCTTCACGAGCCTTCACGAAGTGGGGGGGGTTAGCGGGAGCAGAACAGAAAGTGTGTGCCCTCACCACGAGAGATCAGCAAAAAAAAAAAAAAAGATCTACTCTTTTTAGATCTACAGTTGTATTAAATAAATATTGTAAACTATCAGTGCGAGTGACCATCAGAGAAAACTACACAAACCTGAACAGGAAGTAAATTAACATAAAATAAAGTCTGACTTTTCTTCTCTTTTTCTGCTCTTATTATCTCTTCTCTGTTGCTTCCTCACTTTCTTTTCCTTCTCGTGTTTTTTCCTGTTTTTTTCCTCCTCAGGTGAGCCTGGGCTGCCTCTCCTTAGCCCCGCCCACTGGTGAGACTGTTGCTGCTCTCACACCTGAGTTTAATCACCTGTTCTGCAGAGAGTCTTGGCCTGTTTTTTGTTTTGCCTACTGTGAAGTTTGAAAATTAGTCTCCAGTTAAATCAAGTTTCTAGTTTCTAGTGGTTAGAGTTTCAATCATTATTTTTATGTTTTATTCCTCCTCTTCCACTGAGGGAGGAACTGCATCACTCTCCTCGTTTCTTCACAACCTGGACCACATCAACTCTTGCTGAGATCATCTGCTCTGTTATCCTCTGGTTGGATCTGATTCCAGGTCTTGTTGTCCAGCTGTGGATAAGAGCTCTCATTGTGGTTTGCTGGAGTCTTAAAGCCTTAAAAAGACTGTGAGACTCTTTCAGGCTGATGGATGTCGATGGTTGATCTGCTGTGGAAGTGGGTTAGAGTTGGTTTGAACAGCTTTTTCTCTCAAATGAAATCATTTGAAAATAGCATTTCCTCTGTTTTTCTGTCTGATATTAAAATGTTTGATGAACTGAAGCCTCATTATCTGCCAAACCCGACAGAGTTAATTGTATAAATTGTTATAGTGAAGATGGATTTTGGCGTGAACATGACATTCTGTCATTATGAGGTGTTTAAATGTTCAGACAGCAGAGACTCAAACAGCACTCAGTAAAAAGGAACTAAACTTTGAGGAGAATAAAACAACACAGCTGATCAGGCAGCACACAAAACACACGGAACATAAAGTGGATATATTATAGAAAGTACCATGTCTGTATCCTAAAAAAATTCCTGGATCCAGACGGTAATCCAGATCACCCCCAAAATCTAATCAATTCTTCCCTGGGTCATTTCTGACCTTTCCTGAAAATTTCATCAAAATCAATCTATTAGTTTTTGAGTTATCCTGCTAACTAACTAACTAACTAACTAACTAACTAACAGACAGACAGACAGACAGACAGACAGACAGACAGACAGACAGACAGACAGACAGACAGACAGACAGACAGACAGACAGACAGACAGACAGACCCAGATGAAAACATTACCTCCTTGGCGGAGGTAATTAGGTGTACAGAAAGAGGAGTGAGTGAAAGAAAAAGACATGTAACACAACGATTGGAACACAAAAAGTAAAGATGGAGAGAGATAAACAGAAGATTAGAGGGAAGGGGGAAAGAAAGTAAATATGACATTGAAAGGTGAGGAGACGACGTAGAAGGGCAGAAAAGAGAAATATGAAAGAAATAGCAGAATCAGAAAGTTTAAACCAAAACAAGAGGATGAAGAAAGATGGAAGGACAGCTGCGATGCAGAAGTTAAGGAGTGAGACACGAGCGACAAAGAGAAACAAAAGGAAACATGAAGCGAGGGAGAAGGAGGGAGAAGTGTCAGACGAGGAGATTAAAGAGAGAGAGAGAATAAAGAGTGATGGGGGATGACTGGTGATGAATAATTGGTGGTGAGAACACAGCAGCTCAGTGACGCTCAGCCTCTCCCGCTGCCGCTTAGCTGGAGGGCTCACGAACATCAAATGCAGCATTAAAAATAGCAGCAATCATTTGAAAAACAGGCCCGAGGAAAAGCGTATTTACAAATAATTATTCCCAACATTTGTATCATCCCACTTGGAGTATCAGACACGTGGGGTGTGTCACTATACAACAACTCAACACAGTGAAAACTTTGTCTTTCCATCACTTTTAGCTCTGAGAGAGACGACAGGACACCTGCTGAGAGGAGCAGCACCAAGTCTGGTTCAGATAATTAACATCTCACTTCCTTTACTAATGAGACTCGTGACTCCGGGACCTTCCTGCACCTTCACATTTTACTATGATTCAGTTATAAACTACAGAATAAACACTGATCAGGTTTTAAGGCTGTTTAACCCCAAATTAAAGGGTTCGTTAACCAGGTTTCAGACACGGTTAAAATCAGTCCAGTTCTATCTGCTTGTGCATATTCACATCTTTTCCTGAGAAGATGACAGAGAACCAGGTTTATTCTGGTCAGCTGCTTTATTGTGGCTCTGAATCAAAAACCAAAACAGTATTTTTTGTTAGATGCAGATATTTCAAGGCCAAGAGAGAAAACAGATTTTTACTCATTTAGGTATCTGATAAGATCGTCTACATTAGTGGTTCTCTAACGTTTTAGAACAAGTATCATGTGTGACTGACATTAAAAATGCCAGTAGAAGCTTTTATTGATGACTGACATGAAAATGAGCAAACTGTTTAAAACCCTGACCTCGACTGAAGGCTGATGGATTCACTGCTGACAACAACACCAGGGATCTGCAGCTATTACAGCTTCCATCACTCAAATATAATTTGTAAAGAATTGCAAAGTTACTTTAATTCTTAAAATGAAGATAAAATAATTTATACAATAAGTTGCCTACTTATAGTTAAAGTATAAAATTCTACCTTCATGCTGTTTGACGAGCCTCCACCAGGATCCTGCAGGAACAAGATGTTATAAAACTTGTTGGATGGATGTAGTTTCATCATTTATTACTGAAATGTTCACAAAATATATTTTTTTACTATGTTAAAGTGTTTCAGGTCTTTTATAAGTTTGTTTCTGTTATATGAAGAATCTATTTAATCCAACAAGCTCTTATTCTGAAAACTGAACATGTTAAAACATCAGATCTGCTGTGTTTAAAGAGGCCATTTCACACAAATTTCATGACTTTGTGGTTATTTCTGCAGTATTAACCTGTAATATGAAACATTTTATATCTAAAAAAAACGTCAGGAAACACTGATTAACAGACCTTTCAATCTGTCTGCGTGAAGATTCGGCTGGCTTTGTCAGGCTTCGGGCAACTCATTAATATTCATATTCATTCGAATTTGCTGGACTCATATTGGCTAACAAACCAGCCTATGAGAACAAGGCTTCCTGTTTCCTGCCCCGCTGCGCATGTGTCATGGCCGTTTGTGTGTTGTTCGAACCCTCTTACAAGCACAACCCCAGGATGACAAAAACAGTTTTAAAGTGTTTAATGACAGGAGAAAAACAACAGCCAGGCACGAGGTTCCTGTGCAGCTGGCGGAGCAGGAACTGGGCCTCACAGGAGGAACCGACTGTATCTGGGTGCGGAGAACACAGGTTAGTGAACTGGTGGGTAGTAGGGAGGAACAAGCATGAGAATGACTGAGAGAGAGCTTACGGTGATGGCGCTGATGCTGGTGGTTGTGAGGAGGAGGAGTGGTTGGAGGCTGAGAATAGCGACTGTGGGTCCGGTAGGAGGTGTGCAGGTGCTGGAGGGTGAACAGATCAGCTCTGGGTCTGTGTGTGTCCAACAGGTGCAGCTCCGGGGAGGACGAGAGACAGGCAGAGAGCAGGTCCGGGAAAACCAAGCCTGGTATGAGAACCGTGGAATCGGATTGCTCCCCAGGATAGGAGGTACGGATCTGCGGGAAGGCGTCAGGTCCGGGTGAAACTCCTGGAAGGAAGGAAGAAATAGACCAAGCGTTATAAAGCTCATCTATGGGGAAAACTCAGGTTAGTAATGAGCCACTCTACCACAAGAGAGGAGAGAACTATCTGGCGCCTGTCTCGTGTTGATCCTCCCCTTAAATCTCGACTCAGGTGACGAGGAGATGAGCCACACCTGCGCTCCAGAGCTGATCCACCTGTGAGAAGGTAATTAGATGCACCCACACACACAATCACACCCACAGGCAGCTCAGCCACACAACAGCATGGCAACAGGACACGTAGTCTCTTCCGGTTCGATACGTGTTTATGCTAACAGTTTTTAGCCAGCAGCATGCTAGGCGTGGTTTCAACTGCGGGAGCTGATGAATACTAACGAGCAAAGGAGTTGTGACGAAGCAAAAACAGGCCGTTTGAACTCAGGTTTTATCTCCATCTGCGTAGTGCAGTTCACAAATGATGGATTCATTAGTTGGAGATCATGAAGCTAGCAAACTGTGAGAAAACGGTAACCCGGACAAAGGTGAACTAAGCTGCACTCCATCTATTTTAGTGTAGTCTGTAGTTTTAACAAAATTCAAATATGCCCAATATGCCCATGGTTTTTTACAAAGTCTAATCCACCATTATCTATATCTTGGTGTGTCTTAAGTTGACGTTCTTGTTTGTTTGACCTCTTTTATGAGCTCTAGTTATTTTTCCTCAGGCTGCAAACCTATCATGGTGGAGGAGTCTGTGTGTCCCAATAATCCTGGGGGCTTTGTTGTCAGGAGCTTAATGCTCCTGGTAGGGTCTCCCAATGGCAAACGGGTCCTAGATGAGGAATCAGATAAAAAGCAATACAAAAGACCCCTATGAAGAATAAAATATTTTGACATTGTATTCATTTGTCCCCCTTTCCATGGGCTCACCACCTGTGGGAGGGGCCATAGAGGTCAGGTGCATTGTCAGCTGGGCAGTGGCCAGAAGGGAGGACCTTAGCTGTCTGATCCTTGTCTGAAGAAGCTAGCTCTTGGGATCTGGAACGTCACCTCTCTGGCAGGAAAAGAGCTGGAGCTAGTGTGTGAGGCTGAGAGATTCTAACTAGATATACTCTAACTCACCTCTATGCACAGTTCTGGTTCTGGAACCAGTCTCCTCGAGAGAGGGTGGACACTGTTCCACTCTGGAGTTGCCCCTAGTGAGAGGCATCGGGCTGGAGTGGGCATTTCAATAGCCCACTATCTTGGTGCCAGTACGTTGGGGTTCACCCTGGTGGATGAGAGGGTAGCCTCCCTCTGCCTTTGGGTGGGGGGACAGATGCTTACTATTGTTCATGCTTATGCACAAAACCGTAGTTCAGACTACCCACCATTTCTAGGGTCCTTGGAGGGAGTGCTGGAGATTGCTCCCTCCATTCTACTGGGGGACTTCAACGCTCATGTGGGCAATGACAGTGAGACCTGGAGAGGCATGATTGGAGGAATGAGTCTGAGTGGACCATGCTCCATGCCTCCATTGCTGAGGCAGCTGACTGTAGTTGTGACTACAAGGTTGTTGGTGCCTGTCGTGCAAGCAACCCTCAAACCCACTGGTAAACACATGCGGGGAGGGATGCTGTCAAGCTGATAAAGGAGTCCTATCGGGACTTTCTGGCTTGTAGGACTCCAAAGGCAGCTGATAGGTATCAGCATTCCAAGCGGAACACAGCCCGTGTGGTCACTGAGGCAAAAATCGGGGCATGGGAGGAGTTTGGCAAGGCCATGGAGAAGGACTTCCGTACAGCTTCGAGGAGATTCTGGTCCACCATCCAATGTGGGGGGAAGCAGTACACCGTAAACACAGTTTATGGTGCTGGTGGGGAGCTGCTGACCTTGACTTTTGATGTTGTGAATCATTGGATGGAATACTTCGAAGGTGATAAAGCCCAGAGGGTGGATGAGATTCCCCAAGAGTTTGTCAAGGCTCTGGATGTTGTGGGGCTCTCATGGTTGACACGCCTCTGCAACATTGTGTGTACATCAGGGGCAGTTCCTCTGGATTGGCAGACTGAGGTGGTAGTCCCCCTCTATAGGGTGCGCTCCAACTTTAGGGGGATCCCACTTCTAAGTCTCCCGGGAAAGGCCTATTCAGGGGTTCTGGAGAGCAGGGTAGCAGGGTCCGTCGGATAGTTGATGCTCGGATTCAGGAGGAACAATGTGGTTTTCGTCCTGGCTGTGGAACACTGGACCATGAGGATTAGTACCTCCATATCCAAGACTATGATCTTGAACTGTAAAAGGGTAGTGTGCCCTGTCCGGGTCGGGGATGAGTAGAGGAGTTTAAGTATCACAGGGTCCTGTTCATGAATGAGGGAAAACTGGAGCGAGAGATCGACAGGTGGATCAGTGCAGCTTCTGAAGTGATACGGGCACTGTGCTGGTCTGTTGTGGTGAAGAGGGAGCTGAGCCAGAAAGCAAAGCACTTGATTTACCGTTAGATCTACATTCCTACTCTCATCTATTGTCACAAGCTTTGGGTAGTGACCGAAAGAATGAGATCGTGGATACAAGCAGGCTGAAATGAGTTTTCTCTGCAGGGTGTCTAGGATCTCACTTAGAGATAGGCTGAGAAGCTCGGTCATCCGGGAAAGACTCATGGTAGATTGGCTGCTCCTCTGCATTGAGAGGAGTTATTTGAAGTGACTCAAGCATCTGATCAGGATGCCTCCCATCCCAGAGAAAGACCCAGGATGCGCTGGAGGGACTTTGTTTCTCGGCTGTCTCTGGAACCCTTCGAGATTCCCCTGGAAGAACTAGTTGATGTGCCTGGGAGAGGAAAATCTGGGCTTCCCTGCTTAGGATGCTGCCCCTGTGACCCGGCCCCGGAAAATGGATGAATAGAAGTTATTTTCTGTTAATATTATTTGAGGAGACAATTAAATTACCCCTCGGTTTCAAAAAGTCCCTATGATTCCTCCACTTTTTAAAGCTTGATTCATTACACTCAGGTTCATGTTGGTTTGGGTTAAAGTTACAAAGAGCCACTTAAGAGTCACATGTGGCCCCTGATATACAAGCTAATCCAGCTCTTCTTCTGTCCCACAACACAATCAAATCAAATTTCTGTTTCACATCTTTAGTTTTCAGATAAAGACTAACACATTAATTCCACATGATTAATGAAATAGTCACTGCATTTTTATTTCCAGTAGTTTCCAGAAGCATATGAGCATCTTCTTCTTGGAGGTGGTGAGTCTGTCAGAGAGAACCGTTTCACCACAAACTGGGATTAATGTATATATATAAATACACAAAGACAAACAGCTGTTTGGATTTTCACATTTAATAACAGACAAAATGTTCTGTCATTCTTTTATGTACATCAGTAATTACAAGATCAGTAAGCCGTTGTTCAGAAGGTGTACATTTATCAGCTTGTAGTAGTGTTTGTACTGTCGTCACATTTTTAAAAGCCTGCAGATAATTTGCCATAAACAATTTTTAAAACCATTCAAAAGTCATTCACAATATTTTCTCCTTATTTACAAAATAAGATTACAGCAACAGCTAAATGATACATATTAACAAACTATTTCTTCAATATATATAATGCCGCTATACAAAGAGACTGAATTAAAAGAGGGTAACGTCTGGTTTCACAATGACCTTTCTGATGCTTTAACTTGTGCACTAAAGCGGTTTAAATCCTTCAGGGCTTGAAAAAGATAAATCTACTTTTCAAATGAGAGACATTTCCATTGCAATTTATAAATATGAGTTTCCATCTGATAATACATTTATTTAGCAAAAATAAGGCCAATGTTAAAGTGTTACTCAGTAAAGTTTGAGGCTTGGAAAACAGGGTGACGTGTTGCACATCAGAGGAAGCTGCCAGTTTCTTCTAAATCTAAGTCACCACATGTGCACGGAGGAGATACGTTTCTGCAGAGTTCATCTTCCACGCTGCTGCTCAGAGTCACTTCACACTCAGGCGGCTCCAAATGGTGGCGAGAGGTAATTGTCTGGAAAATCTGAACTTTAGGACCCAGAAATCCTTTAATGCACTGAGTACTGTACAAACAGTAAAGGTCCTGTTCGCCGACAGGGCTGGACTCTGCTGTGTTCTACTGAAGGGAAAACGCTCATTCAGAGTCCAGGGTTTGTTTTGTGCTCTTAAACTTTGATTCCTCATGATTCTTGGCTATTGAAGGAAGACTGGGAGATAAAATGTTTCATTCTGATGCATTAAGAAATAAAAAAGCCAATTGACACCTTCACTGTCCAGCGCACATCACAGCAAGTTAAAGCAGGTGTTTTGGAGATCTGATGAAAGTCTGCTGCACGCAGTCTACCATTCCTTCATGCATTATTTAAAAGCGATCCATCTATAAACACGGTGTGTCCATGTTGTTGAATTTAAAGCAACAACAACTTCTATTTTAACACAGCAAAAAAATAATAATAAAACAACCAAAGGAAAAATGTTTTTCACGAGGTGATTCGCTAAATAAACCTCTTCACTGTTTGGTGGAAATGTGTCAATCTGCAGCCGCAGAGAGGAAATTAAGTTTGTGTTGGAAGCTGTGCAGATGTGCATGTAGATCCAGATGTTTGTGTCATCACACATCACTGTGCAGTAAGAGTTGAGTTAAAGCTCCAGAAACAATCTGTTGCACGATGTAAATGTGTTCAACTGAGATTGTGAGAGATTAAATAATCCTCTCCACTTTTTTCAGGTAATCTGGTTCCACATGTGTCAGGAATGTAAAAACAAGCCATGTGCAGAATTAACAACCTACATGATTCATAAATCTGAGCAACACGAAGCAGGACATGCTAAAAACAACACATTTTGCTAAATATGCTGATTTAGCTTTCTGGTCATATTGACTGACCCAGCTATTCAGATCTAATCTGTCCCGCCTAACAAGTGCAACTGGACACTCAATCACAGCCCGTACGGGCCCACATGGTCCCAAAAAAAGGCCTTTAGTCAGCAAAGAATAAATGAAATCTGTGGTGTGGGTGGACCAGAGGTGAAACTGCAGGATTTCTTCTAAATTTCCCTGATCGGTTCTCGTGCCTCGAGACCCAAAAATGAAACCAGAAGAAGTTACTAACAGTCAGTTTGTGGTGAAGCTGCGTTTGTAAATGTTTTAAGAAGCAGAAAAAGAGAATATTTTTGTGTAAAATTGGGATTTGTGACATTTCAGAAACACCAAACTGAACCAAGTCACCAACAGGCTGCACGGTGGACGTTTGCTGCTGGAGCATGAAGGAAAGCAGCTTGTGTTCACTCACATGGAATCGAACATGTGACATGCTGGCTGACGCTCCAGAGAGCCGAGATGGAGCAAACAGACTGTGTCATCAGCACGTCACTGGTTTGATGCTAAAGGAACAGTGCAGGTTGTTTCAGTCTCCATCAGCTCCAAATCAGATTTTTGCTTTCGGTTTTGTTTATTGGCTCATTTTCATAACTGAAGCATCATTAAGTTGCTGAGCAGCTCTGGTCACATCAGGAAGGCAAATCCACTCAGTCCAAGTCGGTGGAAAAATTGGCGTTTTTATTCATTTATTGTTATTGAGAGATCGTTACATTCCTACAGTTTAAGAGCTTCATAGTGCAAGTAAATAAAATGTTCCTGCAGCGTGGTGTGTAGCAGATCTGGTCCTTTTTACTGAAAAGGAACAGTAAAAGATTAAATACCTGCAACTTCCCAGTCACATAATTCATTTCCTCGCCGTTTACAGTGTTTTATATCATCAAGTTTTCACAAATACAGAAAAAATAAACCAAAACTCCTAAAAACTCGAGAGAAACAAGTAAAAGAAACAAGTGCCTGTACCAGCAGACGCCTGAGCAGAGTTGACTTCTTAATGCTGCGATGACTGCTAGAGTTGCTGAGTTGAGTTGTGGCCACTTTATAATTACTGAATGTCAACTTTGTTCATGCTTTCTGCTCTGACCTTTTCCCAGTGCTAAAAGTGTGCCCTTTAACCAGACGGTGTGCAGCTCTGCTATGCTGAGTGCATGTGAAAGCGCCAGTCCTAAAACAACAAGCTCTTTAGGGCAGAATGCAGGTTATTAAATTGTTCTGTAACAGCATTTCTCAGGGGGAAGGGACTTAATAACCTGCTGAGGAAGGAGGAGATATTTCTTCTATTGAATTATGTCTCTGTCTTTGATCTGAACCCTGCAGGTGTTGTAGTTCAACTGATATTTCACAAACATGACATAAATGGACTAATCCTTGATGGCTGTTGTTGACAGTGCTGAAGCAGAAGAGAGAACAGCAACGTACCGACACTCGAACAACCAGAGAATCTCTTACTCTCAAAGAAAAAATGCTTTATTTTAACAAGCATTTGTGACTGTCTGGATTCAGTGTTTTCTTTTATCTTCCTTCGTCAAAAAAAAAGAAGAAAAATTGTAGCTAGTAGTGCAATTATTATGAGTGTGTGAAGCCAAATTATTAAAACAAGGGAAGGTGAGAGTTCTGAAGAGAGATGATGACCAATTAATTCCAAATTCTGACAAAGTTACATTTAAAAAAGGTGCTAAGTAAAGCAGATACTGACATTTAGATTGCAACTGCTCAGTTCCATCCATGTTCCTATGCAGAGCCTCGTACCGTTTAAATACCAGCATGACATGATGCTGACGAACTCACTGCACAGTCAAGACCCCGACATGTGGTGCATTCAGGGACACAATCAGTATGGGTTTTATGGGCTGTCGTGAACCGCATCAGGTGAGCCGAGTGGAAGCAGGTTTCATGGTTTCACACTGCCAACGGGAGAGTCGGTAGTTTGAGCTCTGTGGAAGAGCCCAGCATGGGTACCTGCATGGAAGGAGTTGTAATTAGCTGGAAAATGTTCAAACACTCTGAAAATCTAATAAGTCAGCATGGATGAGATGTTGCTGGGGTTGGGTTAGTGATCCACGCTCTGTGTGTGTGTGTGTGTGTGTGGTGGGGGGGGGCATTCGGCTGCGGGACCCTCGTTAAGTGAGGCCTGAAGTGGCCGTTAGCTCGCAGGACAAACGGCGTGCTGAAGACTGAGGAACAACCTCGGTGCTGAGTGAATGTGACAGCCGGGGTTATAAATGGGTACAACAGCCTGGAAAGTCGCCTTAGGAAGTGTGTCCATGTGTAGCTGACTTCTTTCCAGTTTGTTCCTTCCGTCAAAGAAATATGAACAACACAAATACTGAGAATAACTTAAAACATTAACACTGAGGGTCGCAAAGTCTCTGGGAGGTTGCAAAAACTGAGACAAGGATCTCTATTAGCAGCAAGCCGTGGCCGCCTCGACTCCATCCAGGCGGTGGCGACCAATGTAAAACATGTTTTTGAGGGGGAAGGGAGGAGTCAGCGTCTCCTTTGCTCCTCCCTTTCTTCCTCTTTCATTCCCCCCTCCCCCCACCCTGTTGGTCCTGATCCGTTTCAGGGGACCATAAAGTTTTGGTAGTAGGTGGGGAGGCTGCTGAGGCTTCACTTTGCCAAATGAGACTGCAAACCTCGCCAAAATGTTCCAGTCTTACATCCCAGCATGCACCTCTCCCTGCCAGATGAGACCTGGCTGTAGTCTCTGAAGGAGGGGGCTGAGGCAGAGAGGAGGGACTGATGAAAAGCGTTGGGTGTCGGGGTGGTCGGAGGAAACAGCCGGCGGTCTCAGATGCAGGTTGATGGCTGTGCGGTGGGCTGCTGTTTACGGTTCCTCAGACCTCCAGACTTCTCTTTGTAGCCGACGCACATCTGCTGAGAGACGTCGACCAGCGCGCTGGCCACCGCCAGGCCTGCAAACACAAACAGAGTGTTGTTGAATGTTCTGAGTATCATGACCTCCAAGTACAAAGAATAAGAATATAAAACTGAGGACGCGTGTAGAAAAGAACGTTATTCACTCTTCATTAAACAAATAAAATGATGCAGCTGAAAAATGAACATCTTGTGCTCACCGGGTCCCAAATTAGATAAAGACCTCAGATTACATCCCACCTCGGGGGAGGAAGTGAAGGTTGGTGGGGTTCATTTAAACTAAGTCTGAACTGGAGGATCAACACTAACATTGTTTCTGAGGAAGTAGAGATGTTCTATCATGGCAGCAGCATCAGTAGGTTCAACAAACTCCAGAAACAGTCTGGAGAAGAAACGTGTACATGTTTGTGTCAGTGATGGACACGTCTTCAGGACATCGTTCATACAGTCCACCGTCTCACTGGATAACAGCTCATGTCTGTCCTAATCGACTCGGTGGAGGGATGATGATACGGGCTCGATGCTGATGATCCTCAATGAGCTGAAGTAAAAAAGCTGCTTGTTTCATTTTTTAACCAGGAAATTCTGAACTTTCAATAAAAAGAATGTCAAGACTCCCGTTCAGAAGCTGAAATAATGAATGAATAGATAAAAAGTTTCAAATGTGTTAAAGTTACTGGTGTGAAGTAGAAACCTCTACATGATGAGATCAAAGCAACATCACATACATTTATTTATTTAAAGAAGCTACAACATCCCAGCTAACTACTGCAGGACAGATGTAACAGACCGGGGTCACGTCCTGAAGAATCACGGTCTGTGTAGCAGCCTGTGATTATTTGCTTGTTTGATCTAAAAGATGGAGGAGGATCACTATAATTAATCAAATGAGTCTCAGACTCAAATCACTGTTATTACTGAGGCTGTTAGCTGAACAAGCTAAAGTGAAAACATGTGCTGCGAGGCTGAAAAGAGAGGGCAGCGCCATGATTCTACAAGTCAAGACTGGACAGGCAGACAAGTTATAAAAACATTATACAGGACCCCCCCCCCCCCCCCAGGGGTATGAGGAGATGGTGGAACATAGCTAACATGGTCTTGACAAATAGCCCCCAAGGGAGCGCCACTACAAGCTCTGGCTGTTTTGTTCTGACTAAAGGACTTTACAGTAATTAATAAGAGCCCTGGGCGTGTGGACGGTCTGGGGACTGCAGCGGTGGGAGGCAAAGAGGCTTAACTATGTAAAGAGAGAAAAGACTGAGTGAAATTTATTCTAATGTTGTTTGAGTCCCTGAGGAAAAATAAAAAAACCCAAACAGAAGCAGTTTTGTGCTTTTTCAAACAATCCTGGAGAGTAAATAAATAAATAAAAAGAGAAACAGGAACATGAAGAATAAACGGTAGATCAGATCATGAAGTTTAGAACATCATGCTGGAACATTAGAGACACACAGGCTGTAAACAGGAAGCACAACGGGGACTTTGACCTCTTCCTTCTCCAAAAATGTCCTTTTCCAACACCAGAATGATCCGAGTTCAGAAAACTTGAGCCTGAATTACACTGAACAAGTTTCCTATAAATGACCTGTTCACGGGGAGAATGTGACATAGCGGCAAAAAAAATAAAAAAATCATCAAAATGTTATTATAACAATTTTAGCAAAGTATCTGAATTCTCAGATCTTTTGCAAACATCATTTTAATTGTAATTTGGTCATTAACTCCCGGAATTTGTCTGAAAGAGACATCAGATTCTGAGATGATCTTAACATTTACTGAACGTGTTCAGATTTCCAGCGACGTGACAGAAACCCACACGAGGAACCTGAGAATCCTGCCAAGAGAGACACTGACTGTCACCCCTCCTTTCCACCGGATGTGTCAGTGGAACGTGAAGCGTAATGGTGCGTTCACACTGGCCCAACCGTCAACATCAGAAACATCAAGTTTACATAAAAAGTCTATGGTGGAGTCTGTCAGAGTCTCTGCGTCGCTTTGTGAGCGTTAGCAGCATCAACTTTCAAAGCTTTTCAAGCGTTTCAGGCGTTGAAGCTTGAAACACGAGCAACGCAGAAGTTCAGCTAGCTGAACTTTTGACGCTCTTGAAGCGGCGTGTCAACCAATCAGAGCGTCTCATCGTAGTGACGTCACTGCATGTAACCTGAATGAAGCAGGAAGTTTTCAAACAGGGTGCGGGACAGACGGAAGTAGCGCTGGAAGCTAACCTCATCCATATGTAGCTCCTCAAACTCAGAACACATCTGAAGAATGGGGTGTATCCACAAACGGAGTAAATAAAGCCAAACCACTCTCTCTATATGATCCGCCATAGCTCAGAACATCCGATAACAAAGGAAGCCCCGCCTACGCGCTCTTTTTAACGATCAGGCGTTACAAGCGTCAAACTTGAAGCGTTGTGAACGTTGCTTGACGTTTACAAAGCGGCCGGTGTGAACGCACCATAATACGTGGCTGACAGCCGCTACTAAAGTCAGTGGGCGCGAAACAGACGCGTCTCAGAGGTGTAGTGTTGCTGCCTTTATGCGGCAGGTCTATTTTTTACGCAGTACACTTCTAAAATGCTTCAACCTCAGCAGTTTCGTTTGGACCAGCCAGAATTCAGGCGTTCATGAAACATAAAATACCCGGAAGTTTCAAAATAAAGGATTTCTGTTTGCGAGACCACAAAAAAATACATGATGACTTGAGACGGGTTTGAAGTCCGTAGGCGGTGTGAACATAAGCCACATTCCTTGTCGTCTTTCTCCCTGCTTGTGTGTGTAATGATGAAATCACGTGTGATTTTGTAGTTCTCATGTGATTTCGTGATCTCCTGGGACCAGCTGGATGGAACGCTTTTGCAAGTGACTAATACGCTCCTGGTGGGAGGGGACGTGCGGCTGATTTCGCAAGAAAAACACGCTGCGCTGCCTACGCGCTCGGTGGAAAGGAAGGGTCAGGCATGTGTAGATATAGATGTCGGTACACTGTCACAAATCTGTAGAGTGTGTGGTTATGTAAGGGTGGGCCTGAAGGACATTTCTAGGCTGATATGAGTGATGAAACTGATGTTAAGGAGATGCTGAAACAATGAATGTAAAAAGGTACAAATTTTAAAAAGCTCTTAGTCTGAACAAAAGAAGAACATCTCTCACAGAAATAATCAGCAAAATCAGCATCTGAGATTAATAAAGACATTTACCAGAGTTTCAGAAAGCTGATGACAAGAAAACAAAAGAAAAAGAAGAAGAAAAGAATTAAACTGTCATGGTCAAACTAGCTGCGGCTTCAGAACAGAGAAAAGAAACCAGATCAAAGAAAGATGATGTAAAAAAATCAGACCAAAAAGAAAAAGTCAAGAATTCAGCAGCTGCATCTTACCAGACTGTCCTGGAGGAGGGATGCCGCCGGAACCCCTGGGTAACCGTACGAAGATGGAGAGCACGGCAGCTTTGTTGCCAAAGCAAGGCTCAAGGGCAATGGGTTTAGGAACAGACTGTGAAAGGAAAAGAAAAAAAGTATTACACATCACAAGCTTACCAAATCCAAGTGATCACAGAGGCTTTGCTGTTACTGCTCTTGTTTGTGTCAGCAATAAGCTCAGCAAAAAAAACCAAAAAACAGTTTTATTCTCTGCAGAAATACACATTCTGATCTGCAATCACAAATTGGACCCAACTCCCACGTTACATCCCCCACCGTGCACAATTTCATGACAGTCCTACGTTCTCGCTGCAGAAACTGGATTTCAAGTGGAGGTTTGTGTCAGCAGTGCACGCCTGTCACACCTGTAATACCAATATCTCCTGTTTATCAGCATCTCATCCATATGTGGAGACGAGTTCCCCTCGTGTAAACACTGTGGATCTGCTGCAGCTCGCCTCCTACAATATTCATGACTGTGCTCGGACAGAGGATGTGAATGTAAAGGAAGCCACGCCGTGCCTGAGTGTAGATCACTTCTTGTGTCTCTTGGACAGGAAACTGGGCCGTGACACGGCTTCACTCCGTCCTCACACACATCCAGTCCCCTCACGTGGTTGGTATTTATTCCCTGATGAGTTGAGTTTAATACTCCCGGTGGGAAAGCTGCTGGAGTTTTCACACAAGCTTCACAGATTCATCAGAATCCACCTCTCTTATGGAAACCGACGCACAAACACACGCTAAGAATACACGTGGGTAGTAATGATATTCAGGCACTGACCCATTTTACGCATTTGTTCTGTGTTCCATCTCTCTGAGGCATAGCTTTCATACCAGCAGGACATGCAAGCCATCACACGTGTAGCTAGGGATGTGACAAAATGACCTGAATGCCTCTAGATGTTTGCACTCGAGCAGATAGTCTGCATTTGTTGGAGTCCTTAGAAACATACGCCTGCCAGTTTACAGTGCGAGTGCTTTCAGGTGTGAAAGATTTGACACGGGGGACTATTGTTTCAGCACATTATGAACATCTCTGTGTTGGTGGATAATTTACAGGTCGGATTCACGTCTAAGTTTTCTATGAACTGATTAGGCTGGAGGTGTAATATGTGAAAACTGGGGAGGAACATTATGTACAACCACATGAGAGTTTTGTGGGATCTCATTGTTTTAAGTGAATGATATCAATAATTTGGGGATTAACTATAGAATACCACAGAGGCTTGAGCATCAGGTGACTGGACAGTTTTGTGAAATGTGGCAAAATATCAGAAACATTTATGTTTATACTCAAAATCCAAAATAGGAACTGCCACATGAATTAAGTTGTCAGAGATGTTTTAACCCACAGTTCCTTTCATCTATGTTTTTGTGTCCTTATACTTAAAAAAAAGATGAAAATCTGAGACCTAAGTAGAAATACAATGAAGACTTTTACTTTATTGGTAAAAAAAGAAGCAAAAAATGCTGCAGATTTATCATTAAAAAAGACGGAAATTTTGTTCTGCGTTGTAAAGTGAGTGTCTAACGCTGCTGAAGACTTCTTTGGGTTTTAATCAGATGTTCAGAACTTATCAAACCAGCAGTACCAACCTCAACCAGCACACAATGGCTGCCAAATCTAGAAGATCCTTTCCAAATTTAAAGGTCCTATATATCATACAAAATCAACTTTTTGGAGCTTTCAACCATGTTGTGATGTTATTTCCTTGTTGAAAAAAAACAGAGTGGTTTTTGGCTTAATTCACACATTTCTGAGTAATCCTCCTGCATCCTGCGCTCTGAGCAGCTGCTCCACTCTCTCCTGGAAAACAACTGACTGTAACATAGTGATGTAACAGTAGCTACGTTTACATGGGCACATTTAATCAGAACAAACACCCAACCAGAACAAAAATACGTCACGTAAACATGTCAATCAGAATGATATTTACTTCCGATCGAGAGGGGTGGTTTTGTCCGATCTTCATTCGGATAGACGTGCATGTACACACCCATTCGGAATGAAGGGGTGAAAAGAGCCCACTGCGCATGCGTACAACTTCAGCGTGACGTCTTTCCGCTTTCACAGACTCAAGTAGAAAACATAGCGGGAAGTAAACAGAAGTGGTCTGCTGGTGCAGTCATCATGTCATCCTGCTCTCCTCTCCTGTGGTGGAGGAGCAGTAGCAATATGTATTCAGCCGCTAGCTTGGTTAATGCGACCAGTAAAAACCCAAACATAAAGGTAATCACCTGCAGAGGGTTCATATTGGGGATAACGTGAGTCAGATCGAGCACACGATGGGGCGGGAAAGACGTGCAGAAAGGACGGAGTTTGTTTACTTTTTTTTCTTCCCCTGGAAAGACAACTCGCTGTGCGCATGCTCAACTCATTTAACCTGATCGAGTGCTTGGTGCATGTGTACTAATGGCATGATCAGATCATTTCAGTTAGTGTCCATGTAAACAGGGATTTGGGAATTCTGATCAACTAAGATTTTAATCAGATTGGGGAAATTTGGCGCATGTAAACGTAGCTAGTGTTACACCAGGACCTGCCCGGCGTGTCCGTGTTGCCCCTGCAGATTAAACACACACAGCCCGAGCTGAGAGAGTCTGAAGAAAGACACTAAGCACCACCGTTTGTAGTATTTTACTAAAAATGTCTGGGTGAAAATGTGCATTTGGCTGCGAAAGTTACAGGAAATTATTCACCCTTTTATTCAGGCAGCTCGAGGGGCAACACTCACAAGGGGAGGGGCTGGGGGAGAGGTGGGATTTTAGGTAAACCGAGTGTTTTACTTCCTGGTTGGAGAATAACTTGAGAAAATAAGTTATAATTTAGGACAAATTAATACTATATAACACAAAAGGTAATATTTTATCATATATGTTCCTATAACCGATGTTAAAAGCTGCAAAATAGCACAATACATGACCTTTATTATGTTGAAATGTTAATATTCGACTTGGGAAATATTAGTTTGACTAATAGAAAGAATTTACAAATTGAGTCCAGTCTTTGACTTTCTCAATGATAACACAACCCCAATTTCACTAATGGTTAAGATGCTGTGTAAAATATAAATAAAACCAGAATGTAATGATTTGCAGAAACTGAGACATTTTACTCATTCATAGAAAGTGTTTCCTAATTAGGAATGTGATGCATGTAAAAGCTCTTCTGTTTGCTGCTGTAGGTTTACTGAGCAGAATGTGAAAATGAGACGTGTATGTATAACTCTGTTCTGATGATGTGTTGATTCCTCACAGCTCTGAGACGGATCATCACACACTGGAAACTTGGACTGTGGTCAGATGAATTAGTATTCCAGTTCCAGAACAAACAGATACTGAGTGATCTGGACCAGACAGACCAAAAGCCATGCATGCGCTTGTATCAAAATATTAAAGAAAATCTTATTTATACGTTTGTCATGGATCTAGAAAAGTAAAGTTTTAACTATTGAGCAACATTTGCAGCTATCAAGACCAGATTTTTAACAGAAACATTTTTTCAGGTAATGAAAATGTACCTTGTACACATTTAAAGAGGCATGGCTGGGTATGGGTACTAGTATAGACATGATCCCAACGTGGTCTGTTAGAAATACAAACTCTGGAATGACTATAGTAATTAAAATTCAACTAAATACAAGGCTTCTTTTTTTTGATGCGTAGCTGAATATCTTATTTGGTCAGGACCCCCTTGGATCCCATTGCAGCCCATATGTTGAAGCAGAATTAAAAACTGTCTGCAGTGTGAAACAGGACCTGAAAGTATTGTGATGTTTATTTAAAAGATATAACAGTCAAAATTGTTCCATCTGACAATAATTACTACAGTGAAACCCCGTCCTGTAGATACCCCTCAGGAACGGACACCCCCGTCCATCAGACAGGTTTTGGGCCGACCAAGCTTATTTCTTACTTATAGTATAACCCATCAACCTGCTGTTCAGAACAATGGACACTTTTTGTCCACCCAAGAAAATAAAATCAGTGAAAATTCAGCCCGCTAACAGTGAACAAAACAAACAAAAAAAAAAATCCAGAAAATTGACAAGTATCCATTAAATTTTATTCAAAGTTGAGACATATTCAGAAGGGGATTTGACCATGTGGTTCATAGAATAATCTGATGTACCGAGGAAATGTCCATAACAATGGTTTACAGACATTCCTATGACAGGACACCTGGACACTCTACCCCTGTGGGGGTGGACACCCCACCATAAAGGACAAAACATCTGGTCCTGTCAGTGTCCACTATAGCGAGGTTTCACTGTATCCCTTCAACAAACCACCAACCTTACACTCACCGGCCACTTTATTAGGTACACCATGCTAGTAACGGGTTGGACCCCCTTTTGCCTTCAGAACTGCCTCAATTCTTCGTGGCATAGATTCAACAAGGTGCTGGAAGCATTCCTCAGACAGTCTGGTCCATATTGACATGATGGCATCACACAGTTGGCGCAGATTTGTCAGCTGCACATCCATGATGCGAATCTCCCGTTCCACCACATCCCAAAGATGCTCTATTGGATTGAGATCTGGTGACTGTGGAGGCCATTTGAGTACAGTGAACTCATTGTCATGTTCAAGAAACCAGTCCGAGATGATTCCAGCTTTATGACATGGCGCATTATCCTGCTGAAAGTAGCCATCAGAAGTTGGGTACATTGTGGTCATAAAGGGATGGACATGGTCAGCAACAATACTCAGGTAGGCTGTGGCGTTGTAACGATGCTCAATTGGTACCAAGGGGCCCAAAGAGTGCCAAGAAAATATTCCCCACACCATTACACCACCACCACCAGCCTGAACCGTTGATACAAGGCAGGATGGATCCATGCTTTCATGTTGTTGACGCCAAATTCTGACCCTACCATCCGAATGTCGCAGCAGAAATCGAGACTCATCAGACCAGGCAACGTTTTTCCAATCTTCTATTGTCCAATTTCGATGAGCTTGTGCAAATTGTAGCCTCAGTTTCCTGTTCTTAGCTGAAAGGAGTGGCACCCGGCGTGGTCTTCTGCTGCTGTAGCCCATCTGCCTCAAAGTTGGACGTACTGTGCGTTCAGAGATGCTCTTCTGCCTACCTTGGTTGTAACGAGTGGTTATTTGAGTCACTGTTGCCTTTCTATCAGCTCGAACCAGTCTGGCCATTCTCCTCTGACCTCTGGCATCAACAAGGCATTTCCGCCCACAGAACTGCCGCTCACTGGATATTTTTTCTTTTTCGGACCATTCTCTGTAAACCCTAGAGATGGTTGTGGGTGAAAATCCCAGTAGATCAGCAGTTTCTGAAATACTCAGACCAGCCATTCTGGCACCAACAACCATGCCACGTTCAAAGTCACTCAAATCACCTTTCTTCCCCATACTGATGCTTGGTTTGAACTGCAGGAGATTGTCTTGACCATGTGTACATGCCTAAATGCACTGAGTTGCCGCCATGTGATTGGCTGATTAGAAATTAAGTGTTAACGAGCAGTTGGACAGGTGTACCTAATAAAGTGGCCGATGAGTGTATGTACCATTTCATTCTATATGTCACATCCATCTGTATCAGCATCCTTCGTAGCTGAGATGGTCTGCTGAGTAACTGGAAGATGTTGCTTATTATTTAATTCTTCCTTTATTAAAAGAAAAGATAAAACTAAAATCTGTGTCCCTGCCAAGAGCAGCCAACTAAATCTGATTGGCTCCAGACCACACGTTTGCTTTATTGACTGTATAATAGAGAAATAATGAAAATAATGAACAGACCTGCAGTTTGTTGTTTAAACCTCTGAACTGTTTTAAGGCTCATCCTCCAGGTTCTATTATGACTGCAGCAGCTGCTGAGTGTTCTTTGGTTATTTCTAGTAATATTTACTCATTTCAGTCACGAGCAACAGCATCTCTTTTTTGTATAAGTGAGGCACAGCAGGTGTATTCAGTATAGGAAGAGACTTGTCAGACTGGTTTAAATCACAAACTATGAGATAGTTATGTTTGTGTTATTATATTACTTATTATATTCTTTTACAGACTTTGATTTTTAATCTGCTGTTCATCAGTACAGAATCAAATGTACTCCATTTTAACTTATAGCTATGAGGCAGGCAGTTTAATTTTATAGTACAAGCAACTAAACCACACAGCATTCATGAAGCAGACAGTTAATTCATCTTAAACACTCATGAACACCTTATTTTTTGGCCTGCAGAAAAAAACTAAGGGAGGCAGGAATCAAAACAAAACAGTTAAAAAAATTCAATTACCCATCCTTTCAGATTTTTTTTTTGCATGTGCAACTTATTTTCTCCCCAAAACGTTTCCCAAAGGTAGTGTCTTTTCCTGTGGTCGACTTCACAGGCTGCATGTTTATAACATTTCCCAGCAGATGCCTTTGTTTTCTAGCTTTGAAGCCTTCCTCTCCCAAGTTCGCCCTGCACAACCACCCCCACCATCACCACTCAGGAGACTTATCTAGACTGGCCAGGCAGAGCAGCAAACGGTTTAGTTAAATTACCTCCAGTAATTAGCCCCGCACGTGGGTTTGTTGCTGAGCCCACACACATAAACGTGTGCTGATGCAGGCATCCAAAACGGCTGCATGCTGCTCTCTTTTTATCCTCTACATCCATCTCAGCAGCAGCTGAGGGGTGTTGCTGAGTCTCACCAGTTGCAGGTGTCACTCAGTCAACTCTGACAAGTTTTTATTCACTTACTTTCTATTTGCTTGGAAGATGTTTGTTAGACTGCAGCCAGTAATTTCATCAAACAAATGAAAACAAACAAAGAAGTTTAAATTGGTTTCATATTTAAAAAAGAAAATGTATTTCCTCCTCAAATGCAGCAAAGCAATCAGTGGAAAAATCAACTCAGACTGTCAATCAAGTATAAGAACACTAAAGCTTCTATTATAGACTTTGAATTTTTCATGAAATAAAACCCAAAATCTACGACAAATACATCTCAGCTGAAAAGTATGAAATTGTGAAAACATTTCTGTAAACAAAATAACATCAACAACAAAAATATTTGCACTGTATCATCATCAGAGCACAATCTGTTATTGGTTGGAAGTAATTTATGAAAACTGGGTCACATATGGCGCCTGCAATACCTGTAACAACAATAAATTTATTTATTTCTCTGTAACAAATTTGTCATTTCCTTCCTGCAGGTAAACAGGTAACACTCAAGACCCTCCAAGATAAAGATGAAAGACGATTTACCTTAAAATTCATATATACATATAAAATCTTCCAAGAAAAAGTTATTGTCATCAGCCAACAGAGATTTCACACCTGCCACTTTTTAAAAATATAGTTTGCAGTAGGGCTCGGGTCCTTGTTTAGATGCCTGAGAGCCTCAGGGTTCCTGGACAGAAGTTTCTGAGGTTGTTCTAAGACTTACTGAATTAATCTACCAATTTAGAGGTTAGTTATATGTTTACAGAAGGAAAAATTAAGCTTTAAAAAGAGAGAACATCTTTTTTTATTGTGAAATATGGAGGGGTCTCAGTTTAGCTTAAGGTACAATATGTAAGAATTAGACCTCGTGGTCAAATAGAAGCGCTGCAGTTCATTTAGAGAAAAGAAACCCTGTCTGTCAGCCACTTCCCCTCCGCGTTGCCAGTGACAGAGCAGCAACAGAACAATCACAATGACAAGTGAAGACGAGTCATATACAGTAAACCAGGGGTGTCAAACTCCAGGCCTCGAGGGCCACTATCCTGCATGTTTTAGATGTTTCCCTGTTTCAACACACCTGATTCAAATGAACAAGTCGTTAACAGGCTTCTGAAGGACTTGTTGAAATACAGAGGATTTGAATCAGGTGTGTTGAAACAGGGAAACATCTAAAACATGCAGGATAGTGGCCCTCGAGGCCTGGAGTTTGACACCCCTGCAGTAAACTCATGTGTAGATAAATGAATTTCACTCTAATATCGAGTTGCTGGTCTTTGAAAAAAGAAGCTGGAGATATTTTTGGAGTTGACATTTTTTTTTTCAAAAGTACTGCTAGCAATATTAGCTCAACGTTAGCCTCTAGCCCTCTTGACCAGATATGGCAACCTTGCAGGCTCACATGTGATTCACTATGGAAACAGGAAGTCTGGACGCAGAACACTAATTGTAAACGATGATTCCTTTCCGGTACAGAGTTTGACAGAATGACGGAAACTAGCGACCACCCAGCCGGCTGAGATCGGGATCTGTTACAATGTGACTTTATTTTCAACATCAGTGGGATGTTAGATTGTTGTGTGAGTATTTACCTGGAAAATTCTTACATATTTTACCCATAAATCATTGTAACTTGGTTTTTCTGCTAACGGGTTGGTCCTTCCTGTAGAGTGTGACCTCATCCAGCGGCAGAACACTGATTCACACCCAAATTGGAAGTCAGAAAAAGCAACTCATTAAAGTGGATTTCCATATTTCTGTTTATGTCACCCAAATGTAGCCTTTAGTGCTGCAACTAAATTTAAAGAATCTATTTAACTACTTTCTTTGATCCCAAAGGGCAATACATCAAGTACACCAGTTACAAAATTTCCCACTAAGTTGAAATAATTTTGTCTTGGAGAGATTGTCTACTCACAAGACAGATCTTCACAAATTAAAACATAGTATTATTCCTCCATAACAAAGGAAAACAAGATGTTTCTTTTTAGTTCTGTAGCTAGACGGATATAAAATCTGAGCTCTGTTGAACCTTATATCCCCATATAGAAAAGATCATCCAAAAACTTGGACCTTTCATTTCACAGACCCAATTGTAAGTAGGTGTAATGTCCACCATAACCAGGTTTTAACCACATCCCAATTTTCTCTTGTCTCTTCTATGACCACAAGCAGATAGGACGGCATTATAAAACCAACAATCAGCTGCAGACCTCACTTGGCACAAATGAATATCTCTCCAATCAACAGAGAGAGTTTGAACTTCTCATAGAACTGTACATAACTTGGTTTTCAGTTTAGTGTGTGGGGTCTGGCATCTTGTATATGCCAATGGCAGATTTTATTCTACTACTGTAGCATCCTGATAAAAAAAAGCATGGAAACAAGGGGAATAACCTGTGCCGAGGTGCTCAATCTGAGTTAAGAGGAGATAGGACGGTGCACACTTACAGTCTAAGCAGGTGAAGGCACAAAAAACTGAAGAGAAAGATCTAAATTGGATCTCTGCTCCTGGGCTGCTCCAGCTCTGATGGAGAGGAGGAAAACAAGCTCAGAAGAATGGAAGAAACGAGAACTAGAACCGGGGAATAAAATGTAATGCAAAAGATGGAGCTGAGGTTGTTCTTGATTTAACAGCAAGCTGCATCTTTTCTTTCTATGACAAACCACAACAAGCACAGACATACACCAGCACCCACACAAACACAGAAACTGCATATCGGCACACAGAAAAAACCCTCACACAAACAGAACCAACAGATAAGACCAACAAGAAAGCTCAGACAGCTGATAAGAACAGGTGAGGATAGTAAATTAGAGAACACTATAGTAATGTAAGAATGTTTGACAGGAGGAAGAGGAGCGAAGAAAACAACAGCATAGACAAAGATAATGGAAACAAGAAAAAGAAAATGATGTGAACACAGCTGAAGGGGGAAATGTAAGAAATAAAGAATACAAAATATACTATATACAGAACAAATGAAAGAAATGTGAAAATACAGGAAATAAGATGTGATAACCCTTAATATGCCCACCCCAAAATAATACAATGACTAAAAGAAAATACAGTGGGGCAAAAAAGTATTTAGTCAGCCACCAATTGTGTAAGTTCTCCCACTTAAAAAGATCAGAGAGGCCTGTAATTTTCATCATAGGTATACCTCAACTATGAGAGACAAAATGAGGAAAACAAATCCAGAAAATCACATTGTCTGATTTTTAAAGAATTTATTTGCAAATTATGGTGGAAAATAAGTATTCGGTCAATAACAAAAGTTAATCTCAATACTTTGTTATATAGCCTTTGTTGGCAATGACAGAGGTCAAACGTTTTCTGTAAGTCTTCACAAGGTTTTCACACACTGTTGCTGGTATTTTGGCCCATTCCTCCATGCAGATCTCCTCTAGAGCAGTGATGTTTTGGGGCTGACGCTGGGCAACACGGACTTTCAACTCCCTCCAGAGATTTTCTATGGGGTTGAGATCTGGAGACTGGCTAGGCCACTCCAGGACCTTGAAATGCTTCTTACGAAGCCACTCCTTCGTTGCCCGGGCGGTGTGTTTGGGATCATTGTCATGCTGAAAGACCCAGCCACGTCTCATTTTCAATGCCCTTGCTGATGGAAGGAGGTTTTCACTCAAAATCTTACGATACATGGCCCCATTCATTCTTTCCTTTACACGGATCAGTCGTCCTGGTCCCCTTGCAGAAAAACAGCCCCAAAGCATGATGTTTCCACCCCCATGCTTTACAGTAGGTATGGTGTTCTTTGGATCCAACTCAGCATTCTTTCCCCTCCAAACACGACAAGTTGAGTTTCTACCAAAAAGTTCTATTTTGGTTTCATCTGACCATATGATGTTCTCCCAATCCTCTTCTGGATCATCCAAATGCTCTCTAGCAAACCGCAGACGGGCCTGGACGTGTCCTGGCTTCAGCAGGGGGACACGTCTGGCACTGCCGGATTTGAGTCCCTGGCGGCGTAGTGTGTTACTGATGGTAGCCTTTGTTTCTTTGGTCCCAGCTCTCTGCAGGTCATTCACTAGGTCCCTCCGTGTGGTTCTGGGATTTTTGCTCACCGTTCTTGTGATCATTTTGACCCCACGGGGTGAGATCTTGCGTGGAGCCCCAGATCGAGGGAGATTATCAGTGGTCTTGTATGTCTTCCATTTTCTAATAATTGCTCCCACAGTTGATTTCTTCACACCAAGCTGCTTACCTATTGCAGATTCAGTCTTCCCAGCCTGGTGAAGGTCTACAATTTTGTTTCTGGTGTCCTTTGACAGCTCTTTGGTCTTGGCCATAGTGGAGTTTGGAGCGTGACTGTTTGAGGTTGTGGACAGGTGTCTTTTATACTGATAACGAGTTCACACAGGTGCCATTAATACAGGTAACGAGTGGAGGACCGAGGAGCCTCTTAAAGAAGTTACAGGTCTGTGAAAGCCAGAAATCTTACTTATTTGTAGGTGACCAAATACTTATTTTCCACCATAATTTGGAAATAAATTCTTTAAAAATCAGACAATGTGATTTTCTGGATTTTTTTTCCTCATTTTGTCTCTCATAGTTGAGGTATACCTATGATGAAAATTACAGGCCTCTCTGATCTTTTTAAGTGGGAGAACTTACACAGTTGGTGGCTGACTAAATACTTTTTTGCCCCACTGTAACAGGACCACAGCTAAAAAAAAAAACAAAAGAAAAGAGATGGGATAAAAACAAGTTAACACAAAAGAGCTGTGAAAATGAAAATAAGAGTAAAACTAAACAGGACAAAGTTTTATTACAAGAATGTGAATTTAGTTCCTTCAAATAAAATCAATGTGATATTTAAATTCCATTTTGATTAACATTTGTTGTCTCTACAAAAGTTTATTTAGACAAACCAAAATCTAAGTTAAAGTTAAGATGTGGTCCATGTAGATGCCACAGCAAAGAAGCTACAAATCATCTGAAGTGTACCTACGAGAGGAACATCCATCAGAGCTTTAGAGAAAGTTCTCATGGGACATTCTGGTACTAGAAAACTGTGGAAAACCAGAGAAATACAACAGAGAAAGAGTGTTTTAACTCCAGACATACTATAAATGATACACCAAGTGTCGCCACTTTATCCCGTTTGCAGTGGTGTATTTTTGGACACAAATACTTGGTGTTTTTCAGCATCGAAATTTAATTACAACTGAATGTTTGAGAAAAATGAATATCTGAACATGCAGCAGTGAGATATGAACCACATGAATCAATGAGGGTAAAAATATCTATCCGAGGTAGGTGTTTATTTACAGGTCAGTATAATTTCTCTTTCATTTCCATGGAAGCTGGACTTCAAACATGTACAGGAACCAGCCTCTACTTAGATCTGTATGTGTGTATGTTGGTTTTAATACCCAAATTTAGTTTGATTGTGTTATAAATACAGAATAAAACTTGCAGAATCAATGCTTGGATTGGATTCAGCATATGTTTTCACAGATCTTTCAAGCGTGTGCATTAGTAATGTCAAAGAAAAGCATTTCGTTGGTGCAGGATAATAGTTTTAAACTCTGTCATATGCAGTGTGTAATGGACACATGATTTTATATTTAATAAGATATGAGAAAAATGAAACAACAGAAAATAACAGCAGAAAAAAAGAAAAGATGAAGCTTAAAGGAGGATGGAGCAGCATTCCCTGTAGAAAGAAGAGTGCAGACATGAAAAGTCAGCTTCTTTTCAAGAATTTGACTCTTCTGATATTCCTTAGGGGCCCTGCAGCCTCAGGTGGGAATAACCTTGTGCTCATGAGCCAAGTCCCCAGAGATGCATGGGCCCTGTCAGAATTGAGGCCCTCGAGCCACCTTGCGGAAACAGTCCTATTCTCTGCTTTACATCTGCATTCAGAGGTCGTTCATCACAAAGTGCACACTCACAGGTACGCCTTGCCTGCGGCTCTGTGACCACTGAATGCTTAACTGCTATTCCTAGAACTCTGCACATTTCCCCTTAAAGAGGACATTTGATAAAAACTTTCACTTTTTCTGTGGTTGATAGTATAAACTTTGGTTTTTTTGAAGTTACTATAAACTGAAAACTACAAAGTACAGATTTGAAGGGGAAACATAAATCGTTTCTCCAGATCAGAGCAGAAGGGAAGTAGAAGACTCTTCATGTTTAATCTTCTAACATGTACTTTAGGTCACACCACAATCATCCTGCCATATAAATGGGACATCTATTTTGCTTTTGCTGATTGAAAATTCATTTCAAAAGATATTAGTTTGGATAAATATTCTTTGTTTATCAATCATTCTAAGTCCAAGCCTTAAAAACCCTCCTATCATTTCATTTCTTTCCAAGCGAGTGAAAAGATATTACAAGTTTGTATTTGTCTCTGAATGTGGAAACCAGCGGAACTAAACAGCAATCATATCTAAATGAGCTAAAGAAAAACAAATGTCCAAACACAATAAGGGAGTTACAGTGACACTCAGGGTTTCTGCAGCTTATAAGTGACATGGACATTACTGTGTTAAACTGATGTGGAGTGTTTTAATTACACGGACCAGTTAAACATGAGACCAGTGACAAAACTGTCTCCTTCACAGAGGACCTCACATGGAGACAAACATCACTGCCCTGGTGAGGAAAGGACAGCAGTAGATGTATTTTAAAGAAACACAATGTATCACCTGCATGTATTAAAAGCATCTTGGGGGAGCATGTTAGCTGCACGGCACAGCAATGAGTGTTAAAACAGCAGCAATGAAAATGACTGTAACTTGAGTACAAGCAGCAGGACGTACAGGACATGCTGCTCCTGCTGTGAGACGATCATCTGAGGCATATCACACCCTGATCACCATCGTTCCACTCTGTTGCCCTCTGGGAGGTCTTTTAGGTCCCTAAACATTCACACCTCTAGATTTAGGCTGTATTCACACCTGATAGTCCGGTGGACTCGGTTTGATTTGGGACCAAAATTGCAACATTGTTGTTGTTTTTAGTTGGTGCGGTTTGGATTCATACTGCAGTTTATGAACCGAAACAAATAACTTTTGGAGTATGTTACACCCCCGCCTGTAGTGGCGCTGTAGAGTTTCTGCACTACTTGTTACTACACTTCCTGACGCTGCCGCGGGAGAGTGAAACATAAAAAACTTGGACTAGCAGCAGATTCTGGTGCTTTTGGGATCTTTTATGTTTGGTGAATGTACCAGATCAATATTCTGCAGCACTGGACTCAGAATGAGCAGATAACAAGACAGAGAACCACACGAGGCGGCTGAGACGGCTGCACAATATAGTCCACTTCCTGCTTTTGGTGCGGTTCGGTTGCATTCAAACATGCAATCGAACATCACCAGAGTTCATTTCAATTGAACCGAGACCCACGTTTTTAGGTGAACTAGAGTTCGATTGTTTGGTCTGAATCAGAGTTCGGTTGCCCGTTCACACCTCCCCAAATGAACTGGACTTTCTGTGCAAACAAACTAGAGTTCGATTCAAGCGGACTAAACAGAGCTGGTGTGAACGCAGCCTTAGGAACAGTTTTTACCCAAGTTCACTTAAAAATTAGACTCCACTAACAGATTTTTATTTACGTCTATTATAATCAGCTCTGTGAGTAATAAAGTCAGAAGTGCAATAAATAATGTACAATTTTTATAGATGGATCTGCATTTTATTACTTTTGTTTGCACAATATATTCTTCCTTCTGACAGATCCTGTCTGTTCTCTGGTTTTCAAATCTTCTACTATATGTGGTAATCTTTCTGTTGCGTTGTTGTTTTTATTATATTGTGTGTATTTTTTAATAATCTTATTAGGTCAAAGTGTATTTATATAGCACAACTAAAACCAATGGGCTGGTGTAATATATAAAACATATCGTAACATAAAATGTATACAAGAAAGGGCGGATGTATTCTGGATTATCCATCATCTCAACCTGACTGTTAAAGCTGCAGCCACATGACTAACCTCAAACCTAAAAGAAGACGTGCTACCAAAGCAGTGATGGATGGAGTTCTTCTGTTTGGGGTCCCGTGAACCCAGACTAAAAGGTCCAACTCTGAGGTTAAGCTTAGGTTTCTTTAAAAAAGTTCAACTCACCTTGACGTTACCTCCTATCAGGTCAGGAGGCTCCTCGTCTGCCTCTAAGGCCACGTTAATGGTGGCAAAAGGCCGACTGGCCATCTGCTGCATCTCTCTCAGAAGTTGCTATGGAAAAAGGAGGAGACACGCATGAAGGTCAGTGACAGATAAATGGTGAGCATAAACTGTCTAATCTCCAGTCAACTGTGGATTATGATGCCTGTGTGTTTCATCTACAGCCACTGAGCAGAGTATGTCAGAAAACGGTTTCATTTGCAGAAATGTTACCTGCCAAACTAGACAAGTATAACAATCCCATAACAACTTATACTTTTACTGTGTCTCGCATTTTTATCATGTCCACTGCTCGAGGATAGATATCTGTGCAAAGAGATTCAGATATATGTTCATGGCCGAACCCAACCATTTCAGTTTGATTTAATGTCAAAGTTTATTCAGAGAACTGAAGATTCAGATTATACAGTATGTATTGGTTTACCCAGCTGTCAAAACAAGGACGTCTCATGGAATGTCCACTATGCAGCTTGAATGAAAACTGACTGAATGACCATGAACAGCAGACAAGAATTTGCCAAATGGTATTTGGTAAAAAAGAAATCAAAGAAAAAATTAATCATAAACATTCATGATGAGGAGGTTAAAAGTGATGGTTTCTATTAGAGGTGGGAAAAATGATCGATTCTAAGATGCATCGCGATTCGGCCGTGCACGATTCTGCATCGATGCAGCATGTGACATAATCGTGATTCCCACTCAATCCAGGTTCTCAAGTGTTCTTGTCTTTAAGCTGCTAAAAATGTTTTATCCAGCACACTTTGAATG
Organism: Pachypanchax playfairii; assembly: GCA_006937955.1. NCBI lineage: Eukaryota > Metazoa > Chordata > Actinopteri > Cyprinodontiformes > Aplocheilidae > Pachypanchax > Pachypanchax playfairii. The sequence goes on along the minus strand of SSNP01000172.1, from coordinate 818,564 downwards.
AAAAACAAGGAATTGTTTTATTTGAATATTTGCACTTTTAAATAGACAGGCTAAGCCTATGCTATTTGTTTTGGTTTACTACATGTGAAATGTAGAATCCTGTCTTATAGCTGCTGTACTGAAAATTGTATTTTTTATACATACATGTTTTTTATTTAAGTAATAGGCAGCACACTTTAAAAATGGCCGTTCACTTCAGTGGAAAGATTTATGTTTTGACAGGTATACCGTAATAAAAAAGAATTCAAAACAATATCCGACTGCTTGTAGTAAGTTATTGAAAAATTGAGAGCGAAGAATCGTGATGTATTGCAGAATTAAATCGAATCTTTAGGCAGATAATCAGAATCGGATCGAATCGTGAGGCGCACACCTCTAGTTTCTATACCCGACAAATCAGATTAGGTGTAAAAAAAAAAAAAAAAATCAAAGAATTGTCCCCTTAAGACAAAAATGTTTTTAGATTTTTTTTCAACTTCATGCAAAGGAGCATACACTAATAATGTTAGAGTAAAGCAATTTAAATGTGTTTTAACCCTTTAAGTATGTGCCTATTTATGGGTTACATCATTTGTAATTTCTATGTCTTTCTGTGACGACAGAGATAATATGAAGAAGCCAAAAACACAATTGAAACAGCTGAATAATGTGTATCATTGTTCTGGTTTTGCCACATTGTCACAAAGAAACATTGATGATCATGACACTGCTGATTCCTTTAGAATTTTTTGTCTGGTCAGTAATAGGCTAGTCTCTCACACGATGAGGGTCATGTTTCCGTTATGATGCGTCAGCACTCATTGGACATTTATACTTCTGACCATAACTTGAAGTCCAACATTTTACCTTCTGCAGAGGCTGATTTTAATTCCACCTGCTTCTTAGAGGAATTAACTGATAAGAAATCTTCAATTTGTATTTAATTGTAATGATTAGGGCTTGATGTAATTGTTGTTGAAAAACTTCTAGAAATAAAATCTTTATGTAAAATAATTTGAAACTCAATGTTTTACTTTATACAGTGGTGTAGATGTATGAACCTTTCGAGGAAAGAAAAGGTTAAAAAACAAGAACTTTCAAACTGCACTTGAGGAAGTATGTACTTATCCAACACTCTGATGCACTAAGATCCACCCTTTTTGCTATGATTTATAACATGGTCCTTGGCCAAAGGGGAGGAGGAGAAGATGTGATGATTGAGGAAGGTACAAAAAACAGAAGCTAAGAATGAGACCAGGCAAAGAATTAAGGTGAACGAGTGGAAGAAAAGATGCTTATAATGATGTGAACAAGACTGTCTATGAGCAGCAAAAAAGCTACAACAATGGGAAACAGAGTTTAGGGAACCTACAATAAACAGGGTAAAGCATGTATCTCACTGACTTTCAAATTACTAAGGGCCAAGTGTCAAAAAAGCACAACCAATTTATCCATCCATCCACTCATGTATTAGTATATATTTTTTGCTCATCTAAAGTTTGGCAAATGGGAAACCTAACCATTTTTGTGCCCAGCAATTTTCTGAAGCTCCCCTTGGTGTTCCCAGCCAAGAAACCATATATTATCCTTAAATTGGCCCCAGAGTCCCCTCAGTGGGAAGTGTCAGGAAGTTCCGCAGAGAGAAGAAACATGGCAGAATCCTAACCAGATGTCCAAACAATCTCAGGTGACTCTTTTCAATGAAGAGAAACAGAAGATCTCATGCAGTCTCTAAAGCTGAGCCCAACCCACAGCAGGAAGCTCATTTCAGTCACCTGTAGCCAGGAGCTTGTGTGGTCATTTTCCATTTCTGGTAACGATAGGCGATGGATAGAATGTACCGTAGATAGACCAGTTTACAGTCCATATTTAACGTGACAAACCACACAAATGCCCTCATTGCTACAGGCAAAGCCCTGATCCATCTTGCCATCACTCATGAACAAGACACTAAGAACTTAAACTCTCTCCAGTCCCAAGCTGGAGGAGCGTTCCACCTTTCCTTCACTTAAAGAGGTAATCTCACACAAATTTCAGGACTTTGTGGTTATTTTTGAAGTATTAACCTGTAATATGAAACATTTTATATCTAAAAAACGTTAAGAAACACTGATCAACAGACATTTCATCTGCATGAGGATTCAGCTGGCTTTGTCTGGCTTCGGGCTGCAATTTATTAATATTCATTATGCTAAATTGCTGGACTCAGATTGGCTAACAAACTAGCCTATGAGAGCACGGCTTCCTGTTTCCTTCCCTGCTGCGCATGGCAACAGCGCACCAAGTCTCTTCTGGTTTGATACGTGTTTATGCTAACAACTTTTAGCCAGCAGCATGCTAGACATGGTTTCAACTGCGGGAGCTGATGAATACTAACGAACAAACGAGTTGTGACGAAACAGATACAGGCCGTTTGAACTCGGGAGAACTCAGGTTTTATCGCCACCTGGGTAGTTTGAGAGAATAAAACTGAAAGAGAAGTTGTTGACCTGTTTTCACACCCACTATGAAGGTAAGAACACCTGTGGAGCTAAAATATTCAACAGAAACCTCAGAAAAACTGTTTTTAATGGAATGGCCTCTTTAAGAGCCATCGATTCAGACTTGGAGGAGTTGACTCTCATCCTGGTTGCAAACCTTTTTTAAAAACTGGAGCCATCATCTAAGTCAGCTAATCCACTTGTTTCCCTGATGTTCCCTCAAAACAAACAAATCAAAGCAAAACACTGACAGATAAAACTTCTGTCATCAAAACAGTATTATAGGCAGTTACACGTGTCAAGGAAAACTATTTGGTCATTATCAAAGTGACTTGGGTGGCATTAGCTCAGATGGTAGAGCAGGTCGTCTGGTAACTGGAGGGTCACTGATTTGAATCCCTGTTCTGTCTGGAAAAAAATGCTTAGCTGTTGTGTCCTTAGGCAAGACACTTCATTTGCTCTGACTGTTGGGTGGTGGCGAGAGGTTCCGGTGGTGTCTGGCAGCCTTGCCTCGGTCAGTGTGTCCCAGGACAGCTGTGGCTACAACATGTGTGTAATTTATCACCACCAAACATGTAAGTGTGTGAACGACAAACTCTAGTGTAAAGTGCTTTGGAAGTCAGAATCTGACTTGAAAAGGAGCTACAGAAGAACACACCATTTACCATTTGAAACTGGACCACTATGGTCCAGTGGGTGTATGGGGTTACAACTTGGGTATGGAATGACATATGCTATCTGTCTCTGTCTTATTAAAGTCTCATTAAAGAAAAGGTGTGTGGAAAAAGCTAACTGGAATTCAACCTGAAAGTACACAGACAATAGTGATATTTGTGTGGTGGGAGGGGACTGGTCACCAAGTCAACTCTTAAATGGTTTTCAATTACTCTTTGGATGCTTTTATTGTTGGTGAGGAGGCCAAGTTTGACCATTGGCATGTTAACAATTTCTCTCTAAATGTCACATCTTATAAATGTATTTTTAAAATAGTTTATCGAGTTAGCTTGAGGTAAAGTTTCTTCCCAGTAAAGACATGAACAGATTCCTTTATTTTTTCTTGAGTAACTATTTTTCAAAAGAATTATTTTGTGTTTTTTGACTAATGCAAAATAGACAGCACCCATAAGCCAATGCTAGCAAACAAATTGATCAGCATTTCAGCAGTCCATGAAGTCAGATTGTTTTGTTCTCAATCAGGTTGACAACCACCAAAGGCAAAGGCAACAGTTTATAAGGTAACAGCAAAATATCGGGATTTTTCACAATTAAAGACCCATCTAAAGCAAGGTTTCCATTACATATACCATCATTTATTAATTCACGATTTTTAACACCATGTATGTTAAGTATCAATTTTACAGGTGAGATAGATTTGTCCTTTAGTAATTTATTGGGCATTATATTGATCTTTTAAGCCACCGCAGGGTTGTTGTTGTTCACTGGGAGCAATTTTCAGAAGAGTTTTATTTTATAAGACAAGAATTGTAATTAAAACAAAAAAGACTACAAAAAAGACTGGCACTAGATTAAAATAACACTGAACAGTTAAAACTTCTTAATGTTGGCTAAAGTGTTCTCCATTTTGAGCAGTTTCAGTTTATTTTAAGGACAAATCCAAGGTGGACAGGTATTACTGTGAGCTGATCACATTGCTGTTACTATTTTTGTATGGACATTTATCTTGTTGGGAAATCAAAATCTGTTTTTAAAACAACATAAATAAATACATAAACTATAATACTTATCCAGGTCTTCTTTTTATTGTTCATGCAATAAACAAAGTTTCTTTTTGTTTTTATGATGTTTTGTGCATGGATAAAATTACTTGATGTGAGCACAGTTATGTAATAATGTTTTGAAGTATCTATGAGATAAACTTTAAAAGTTAAGCCACAATCTGTACAAGTTTTATTTGAGCTGGAACTGAACAACACTGATCTATCTAATATAAACTTTACATGAAAATTGTCAAATAGTAACTTAACAACCAACACAATATCCACTAATGGACACTTGAATGTTAATGCACATTTCTAATCATGAATTGAGATACTGTATTTGCCACAATACATTTGGTTCTATTCTCTTTACATTTTGTAAGTATAAAAAGATGGTCCCACAGTTATTTGGTTTGTAAACCTGACATCTGCAAAGACATTCCATTGACTGCCATCAATTATGTTCCTATGCACTTAAAGAGGCCATTTCATACATATTTCAGGACTTCGTGGTTATTTTTTAAGTATTAACCTGTAATATGAAACATTTTATATCTAAAAACATTAGGAAACACTGATTAACAGACCTTTCAATCTGTCTGCGTCAAAATTCGGCTGGTTCCGTCAGGCTTCAGTAGCAGCTCATTTACAGTATATTCATTATTCAAATTTGCTGGACTCTGATTGGCTAACAAACTAGTCTATGAGAGCACAGCATACTGTTTCCTGCCCCGCTGTGCATGGCAACACGTTTGCTATGTTATGCTACAGCTTTTAGCCAGCAGCATGCTAGGTGTGGTTTCAACTGCGGTAGCTGATGAATACCAACGAACAAAGGAGTTGTGACAAAACAGATACAGGCCGTTCAGACTCGGGTGTTGTCGCTACCTGCGTAGTTTGAGAGATTAAAACTGAAAGAAAAGTTGTTGCCGTGTTTTCACACCCACTATGAAGGTAAGAACACCTGTGGAGCTAAAATATTCAACAGAAACCTCAGAAAAACTGTTTTTAATGGAAGGGTCTCTTTAAGAACAAAAACATTTTTTATCTGTCTTGACTAGTCTCACAACTCTCGGTACAGACCGCCTCAACTAACCTCAAAGTTTTTCAAGCAAATCTACCAGCATGCATCGTTCAACAACTATAGACAGTCCACAGCATCATTGGGTTGGATGTCGGGTCAGCCAAAATTGCACCTCTATTATCTACTCATGACTGCCAGAATTAAACTATGGTTATTAGTTCTTGCCTGCATGAATGCAGGGTCTGCGACCTGCTTTACAGACCCAACCAAGCTAAAATATGATCCTTCTCAACTGCTGCATTTCCCACTGAAAAACTGAATTTTGTTATCAGAACAGAGGTGCCCCTTTTGTATAATCAAAAATCTGTCCCTTGAGAACTCAATAAAACCATAAAATGACTAACCTGCATTTCTAAGCCATTTTTATTCACTGAGATATAAAAAGATTTAGTACATAAAGTATATTCTCATGTGTCTTACAGTAATAAAACTAAATTCTTCCTCACTTATTGTGTTACTTTAAAGGCATCTGATTAATGTCCCAATGTAAAGTACATCTAATTTTTTTAAAACCTGGTGGAGTAAGGACTAACTTGGATCTTACCTGAATAAACCACTTGTTATCAAATCAATCACATCAAATATACTTTATTAATCCCTGAAGGGAAATTAAATGTTGTTGTAACGCAGTTCTTCTTTAGGGAGCCATTATAGAGGGTTCTAGCTGTGGACAGGAAGGATCTCCTGTAGAGGGTTCTAGCTCTGGACAGGAAGGATCTCCTGTAGCGGTCTGTGCTGCAGCGGATCTGAAGAAGCCTTTGACTGAAGACACTCTGTTGTTGAGTTACTGTGTTCTGAGTAGGAGGATGAGGGTTGTCCATTGTGATTTTCATTTTCCAAACCATCCTCCTATGGACAACCAACTCAAGAGACTCCAGATCAGTCCCCAGAACAGAACCAGTCCTCCTTATCAATTTGTTCAACCTCTTCATGTCACTTGCTTTTTGTTTTGTTTTGTAAACAAAAACATGAACATTCAGACTTTATGGGAAACCAGGCTGGAATGTCATAATTTCTACTGCCAGTCTCAGTTTTTTGTAACAGAAGATTCAATTAGCATTTTTTCAAATAAAATTAATAAAGCCAATGATGAAACAGAATTTGATAAAAGTCATGCTGTGAAGGAGGTACAGTGTTGGACAGAGTTTATAGAAAGCTCACACATCAAACAGAAAACATAACAAATCAAATTAGTCATGACAAGCAAAGCTAAAGACAGAAGCTATAAGTAGAAACAAGACGATGCATTAATGTAGACCAATAACATCAATAAAGTAGGAATGAATCCAATCACACAGACTGCCTCATCACAACTAAAGCAAATAAAAACAAAGTGGCCAAGATGCTCAGTTGTTCCATTTGCTGTAACATACCCTTCATGACAAGTAATAAAAAGTCAAACGAGCAACTCACAGTGCTGAATGTTGATTCATCATGATCAGACACACATCTGTGTACAGCATTTGACAGAAAAAACTATATGCTAGTTCTCTCAGACAGTAGGGAGCACAATGTGTAGCATTGCAGCATACTACAGTAAGCACTTTCACAGATGGGAGATTTGTTAAGCTATTGACTAAACTATTAATCTCTTTTACTATACACAGTCTATGAACCACTAATCATATCTGTTACTGTTTTAAAACGAAGCACTACCTTTGAGTCAGATAATGAACTTAACTCAAACTTGTAATAAGATTGAAGAAATTCTGTCTTCTGGCAGAATTTCATTCATCTCGATTAACCACATTAAAGCCTGGATGTGTGTGTAATAGTAAGAATGTGCATGCAAATCTCTTTTCTATAAGCACGGCTCTTTAAAGGGCACAAAGCAGCAGAATTGATTTAGTGGATAAAAGCAGATGGAGAGGCAACTGAATGTTGTGGTAAACAAACTATATAGATTCAGTCCATCTCCCCAACCACTCAGTAAAAGGCTTGCTGTCTTGTCAAACATGTAGGTAACCTTTGTTTAAACAATGGCATTTGGATGAAAGTACATGCTTTTTTTAACTGTCTATAATTGATTAATTAAGAAGCTGAAAGACAAATTAATCAATCCAGTATATTCTGTATTAAATTAACAACTGTACATAAAAGTTTTCAAGACAAGAGTTCTGCAAGTTTCCTTTGAACTATCAAATCCTCGTTTGATCTAAATTGCATTTACTTTTTATATTGACAAATTTGAACATGGATTAGGTTTTCAAGATTTACTTTAAATGGTATAAAATTGAGTCAGAGATCTGACATTTTAGTTATGTTGAGTGTGTTTTTAAATTCTGTTTCTTTAACCTTAAACTCTATGACTATATATCTATTTTCCAAACAGTACCATTTCCAGATGGATTCTTGGACTCCTCGGTCCTCCTCAATAACTTCTGGACTGCCACCATCAAGTTTAAGAACGCAGCAAATTTTAAGAAGTAATCTTTCCAGATGAATTCCTCCAGGGCATATTGTACATTTCCAACAAATCTCATTATCCTTTGCTGTGAGTAGGCAGCTGCTGTACAGCAAACACTCAGCACTCCAAAGATAACCAGACACCAGAGAGCTACAGTGCAAATCGCCTACTTCTTAAATTGGCTCTTAGTTTTCTGCAGGGCAGTTAGTGTGTATATTTGTGTGGGAGTGGAAGCAATATTTGACTACAACAGTTAGCAACAGCGGTTCAAACTTCCATTATAAAGCCTTCCAAGACATACACATAAAGATGGTTGCACACAAGCCTGCAAATGACCAATAACAGTTCTTCATCTTAAAATAAAATTTCTACAACAGACACATTATGTACCTGGAAGAGAAATGGTTGACTGAAAGAAAAATATGAAGGACATAAGTACACAGCAAGCGTTAGCTTAGTGCCCATCTCCAGTGGTCTTTGTGCAAGAGCCAGGACACACCCTGGATAGGTCACAGATCCATCACAGGGCCACATAGACATGAACATCCATTCATGTAACAATTCAATTACCCGAGATCTTAATGAAATGTTTGAGTAAAGACAACTCAAATTGCTATGGAACAAATTTCTATGAATTATCAGAAAGCAACTGTGGCATATACTGTAGCTATATTTTACCGGTCTGCATTCGTTATTTGGGGCATCGCTTTCTAATTCAAAGGAAATAGAATAAACATGTTTAATTGACTAAGTTAGTGAGTTTTTCAATGAACAGTCTCAGAATGTGTTGCTGATGAATAGAGCCTCGTAACGGCAGAGGAAAACATGTGAGAAACAGGGAATATGGAAGGAAAAATGTACTTTTTGGACCACCATAGCAGCATTATGGCTGCCCTTCATACTGAAAAAGGTTTTCCAAATTTGTCACAATCCAGACACATTTTAATAAGTGGTGTAAGACATGGAGAGCTCAGCAGTCTTACTTCAGTGTGAAAGGGGCCTTATATTGAAGTCCATACATTCTTGAACAACACTTTTTTAGTCAATCTGATAGGTGTCTAGCATTCACTCTCCTTTTAGCCTCCCTATGGAGACCTCACTCGCTAGCTGTCTAATGCTTCATTATGCTTATTTTCTAGTTTTCTTAACAACAGCTGTGTTTTAAAAAAAGGTCTGGAAAAGAAAAACAAACTGAAGACTTGTTACAGACTGTATATGGGCCACTATGAGCACACTAAAGTGAGACATGAATGTCTTTCAGCCATTGCTATGTTGAAACCATCAAGTAATATTATCAGTAGGCTGATCAATAATGTTAAAAGTCAGCAAATGCAGTCTTAGAACAAACTGTTGGACTAACACAAGCTTGTATTCACTCTTACACATACATTCACTCAAGCTGTCTGGGGGAATTGTGTTTGAGCATTGTCGAAGTGAGCTGCGGAGTGCTAAAGAGACCGAGTGCGTCAGCAGAGCCCTCATTGGAGGGAGGGAGAGTAAGAAAGCTAAATGGAACATGCACAAAAAACAGCAGTAAAAGACTATCAATAGATTGAGACGGAAACTGAAAAGGGACAAAATATGTGGAAATGGTAAAAAAAAAGCTTTAAAGTACAAAAAAAAGAAAGAAAGACAGAAGAGTTTAAAGCATTTGCTGCAGGTTGGAAAGAGTTGAACTGCTTGGATGTAGTAAAAACACACACACACACACAAATGAACATGAACACACATCCTGTGTCCTATTACTGCTGCACATGGCCTGACACACACATAGTAAGTGGGCAGAACATCTTGGCACACTAAATCAAGTCATTTATTTATTGATGTCGCGCTTCAAAAATGCTGTCAGTGAGAAAGTGCTCCATCATCTTTTAGATGTACTGAAGAAACACGACAAAGGAACGAAGGAGAGAGAGAGAGGGAAAGGAAAAGAGAAGGAAGTATAGGTTAAAGTGATTTTTGTTATCTGTAAAGCTATGTTTATACTCTCTTGCTTCATTTTGCCATCTTTCTGATAGCGAGTTGGGGCAAAGAATGCAAACAGTAAATATTGATACAGGGAAATATATTCATGCTCCCTTCCATCTTTTCTCTCTCCTATCACCGTCTGACTGTTTCTCTTCCTCCCTCTGTTCCTCCTACCTGCACCTGACCCTTACCTTTTCTAAGTTTATCTCCTTTCTGCACACAGCATTCGCTTTCAGGACAGAACCATTTCACCCACAACACTAATGAATACTTCATCAAAAGGAGTGACCAATCAAAAAGCATAAAAAATACAAGGGTGTTTAAAAAGACACTTTAGTGAAATGAAACAGAAAAGAAAGTTTATGTCAACAGAGAAAGGAAAAGATCAAACAAATCAATTTACGAAAAATTGCTGGAACAGAACACACAGCAAAGCCTGTTTGAAACAACTCATTTAAACTCCCTTAATTTAAAACGGATCTGTTGGACTGACGATGAAAAAATAATGTGTGAAATTGTAAAATCTGATTGAGAGTGAAACTGACATTAACAGACAAATGTTTAAAATTATGGATATTTCATGACAGCCTCAAATTTTTGCCTCATCTGTAATGCTTCTGTTTTTCTAAACAGCTTTAAATCAGTAGATAAATTCTGATGTTTTAGTGATTTAGCAAAGATTCAGCAGCAAAACTAGCAATGGATGACCACTTATAAGAGGTATAATAAATATTAACTGTCTAATGATCAATGTACATATGAATCCAACATCAGGAAATATTTATATTAAATATGCTATACTTAATTTGCATAACAAATTAGCTTAACATATTTTTTTCATGCCCATTAAAAACATTTTAACACAGCATGGAGAAAAATATATTGTGAAGATAAAAAAAAAAATGGAAAAAAAATAATAAGTGTTATAAGTAATAAGTGTTTCTCCTGTATTTGTCTAAAAACATCAACCAATCAAATGGTTCGGCCCGAAAGGAATGATTGGACAGTCTCTCTAGTCATACGGGCTTCCGCATTTATTTGGCTTCTGTGCTCCTAAAAAACTGAGACATATTACTGCAGAACACTACTGCTGGGAGTGTTCACCACTCTACCATGTCACAGCAGGAGAAACAGCCGCCGGCTGGTTCCGCGTCAGGTTCAGGACAAAGTAACAATTAATGTCAGTTGTTTGTTGTTATATTGTTTTAACTCACCGGTGATTCCGCCATGTTACGGTACTTGAATGAACTGCGGACCAGTGTCTTGCACTCGGTCGTCTTCTGGGGCTACGCGTGTTTCCAAACCTGGGGGGGTGTGGCTTAGGAATTCTACCCGACGGGAGGGGCTGAGAGTTCTGTGACTTTGTTTACATTTGTTGACATTCTAAGCTAGGCAATTTGAAATCAGGTATATCACCTTTAAGAAAGACACATTCAAGAAATGTTTTCATAGCTCCGGGAGTTGACGCCACTTCTCCCAGCATGAAACAGTTTAAATCCAATGGGCAGGCAAATATGGTGGAAGACTGTTTTATTCAATTCCCAAGGATCCAGAACGCAGAAAACGGTGGGTCGTTGCCATGAAACGCAATCAGGCAAAAAGGAAGCTGTGGGATCCCGCAAGGAAAAGTTTCTGCTTAGGTGGCGACCACTTCATATCAGGTACATAAACCAACGTTTCCTCAACTTTATATGGTATTTATTTTTAATGCTTCTATTACGATTCTTGGCGAACTTCTTACAGTTATTTTGGCGTAGATTTTTCTGTCTTGTTTGCTTACAGAGCTACAAGTAAACATCACGTAAAACTCTGCAGAATCATAACAATCTTCGTGATGTCTGCATGCTGCTGTTTACATGTCTTGTGATCACAATGAGGAACAAGACTAGGGTGTATTAAGTAAGTAAGATGCGTAATTTAATTTTTTAAAACAATGATTGATTAATGGTCAGATATTGACACATAAAAAGCACTATGGATTGCAGGTAAAAGGTCCACTCTGACAGCTTCTGGAGTTTAAAAAGTATCCCAAGAGCATGGTAAGGATCGGAGATGTTAAATCTTTTTAATTTCTCAGTATATAAAATAATATCTTCCGTTTTAAAAATGGAAGTAAACTCTGACGGAGTAAAATCACAGCCGGTACTGTTCATTTTGATGATGTTCATGCCTGTCAGCATGGTGCCTACGCTCTGAGAGTCACGTGACATTCGGAGCTCTATGACAGCTGAATATTCTGCAGTGTAGGGTAGCCCTGTTTTTAGAATTCAGTTAAATAATTCAGATAGTTAGGATCTGTTTGAAGCTACTGCAAACAACTTCTGTGTTTATTTGTCTCTTTCCTCTCAGACCGCAGTGGGTGAAAGCAGAAGGTTCATCCTGGTTCTACTGGAGGTTCTTCCTGTTAAAAGTGAGCTGTTTCTTTCAACTGTTGCCTTTTCGTGCTCCTGAAGATTCAACATAGATATCCTAACACTTGCACTGCATTTACTGCATATAACTGGCTTTGTTGATGTGATTTGAACCTCTGGCTTTTGACAAATCCTTTGAGTCGATTTTTTTAAGGAATTGGCAACATATGAATATATACAGAAAAACTGATAACAGTCATTCAAGGCGAAAGACATTTACTACACCTGTCCTAAATGAAGCAATTGAATATTTCTGTTATACATTTTCAGTGTTGTAATTTATAGACGGTCCCTGTGCCTTGGCGCACCTGCAGGCTGCATAGAGGCTGATGAAAGCCTCCCAGCGTGCAGGACGGCTCCCAGTCTACCTCGCTGTGATCACACTGAGGTGTCGGTTTAGTAAAAGCAACGCTCCGCTGATAAGTTATAGATCTGGAAAAGCCAAATCTGTGAATATTTTTCTAACTTTACTGCTCTTTCCTCTTTCCCGGGCCATATCATGTTTAAACTGGGAAGTCCCTGGTTTCTTGGCAGTTTTCCCAGCGTGTTGACGACCACACTAACGGCAATACAGGCAATATCATGTCTTCTTTATGTTCGCACCAGGTTCTCAATCCCAAATGTGTCTGATAACCTCACTCACGCAAACATATATTGTAACTCTTTCAAGTCATGTTTACATTACAGAAGTGTTTTATGAAATTGCCATTTGCTCTGGCACGAGTGATGTTTAAATTTACTCGCACTCAGACAAAAGATGGTTGCTAAACGCGACCAATCACTCGCAGTCTAGAGCCCTGCAATGTAAGAGTAAAACAAGCATGTAGATTTAAGGTAGATTTAAGACTAGTAAGGAGTTAGTGAAGAGTCTTCAGAGCACAAAGACAACAAGAAGTAGCTTAACATACACTATCTGTTCTCACAATATATATGAAAAGTGAATAGTGCAACATGTGCATTAAATTAAAGAGGCCCTGCCATAAAAAACATTTTTTTCTGAGGTTTCTGTTGAATATTTTAGCTCCACAGGTGTTCTTACCTTCATAGTGGGTGAAAACAGGTCAACAACTTCTCTTTCAGTTTTTATCTCTCAAACTACGCAGGTGGTGATAACACCCGAGTCCGAACGGCCTGTATCTATTTCATCACAACTCCTTTGTTCGTTAGTATTTGGCAGCTCCCACAGTTGAAACCACGCCTAGCATGCTGCTGGCTAAAAGCTGTTAGCATATGACGTAACAAACAGGAAGAGAGAACGTCAGATGTTGCCATGTGCAGCGGGGCATGAAACAGTATACCTTGCTCTGATAGGTTTTGTTTGTTAGCCAATCTGAGTCCAACAAATTTGCATAATGAATACTAATGAGTTGCTGCCCAAAGCCTGACAAAGCCAGCTGAATCTTGATGTAGGCAGATTGAAAGGTCTGTTTATCAGTGATTTCTGCCATTTTTTAGATATAAAATGTTTCATATTACTGGTTAATACTTAAGAAATAACCACAAAGTCATTATATTTGTGTGAAATGGCCTCTTTAAAAGTTAAACTTACCTGCAGTACAAAAAGGATTATTTAGGCAAAATATGATTTAAAATTAATTTAGCAAGAAATAATTTTAAATATTTTGTTTGATATTAAAGTTATGATTGAGCTGTAAAGTGAATAAAGGAAGGATATCGAATAGGACCTCAAAAAGCAAGTCCCTTGTGATGATTGATTAATAGAATAGCAAGTACCTGAGACTTTAGAAAAACATTTGGAGGATTGCAAAGAGGTGAAGATGGTGAGGGGGAAGTCTGTATTTAGAGAGTAAGTCTGAAGACTGGCTTTAACAAACTAATAAGTGGTCCAATGTAATGACATCAAGCCAAAGCATGAGTAATGGTGTGTTCACACCGAACGCTTTGTCAGCGTCAAGCTACGATCCAAACGCTTTCAGTTTGACGCTTGTACGTTGGAACTTGCAACGCCTGCCACTTCTGAGCAAAACAGAATGCGTAGGCGGGGCTTCCTCTGTTGCCATATGTTCTGAACTATGGCGGATCATATCAAGAGAGTGACTTGGCTTTATTTGCTTAATAAAGCTAGAAAACGTCGATGTCGAATGAATCAGCTTTAAACTTATCTTCCATTATTTAAATTGTGTTTTTCCTGCTCCCGATTCATTCAAGTCACGTGCAGTGACATCACTACAACAAGATCCTCTGATTGGTTGACACGCCACTTCAAGAGCGTCAAAAGTTCAGCTAGCTGAACTTCTGCGTTGCTCTTGTTTCAAGCGTCAACGCTTGAAATGCAGTTAAAGCTTGAAAAGTTGACGCGGCTAATGCTCACAAAGCGCCGCAGAGACACCGACGTCCCTCTGACAGACTCTACCATTGACTTCACCTGTAAACTTGATGCTCCTGACGCTGACACTTGGTACGGTGTGAATGCAACATAAGACTGTCAGTGTCGGGAAAATGGAAGTGACAAAATTAACCAAATACATCCAAAGATAAAAGCAGGTGCAACAAATGATTATTTTCTTGCTAAACTTATGTCAAAAGTAAAATAACTTCAATATTAGTTTACACTGCTTTAGGTTTAAAAGAAACATGTTTTTAGTCACACATTAAATACTCATACAACAACTGCTCCTGAATGTCCCACTAGTATTCTTTCACTTCCACCAACTGCTATATTGGCAGTCTTTTTAAGTGCCACTTTTTTAAACTCCAAAATCAAAAAGGGATTATTTTCTCAACTGAGTTGAAACAGAAATCTATGTGAGCAGCATATTCTACTAACACTGTTGCAGAGGGAATTGGCTGTCAGAGTCACAGTGGCTGATGATTCATTCCATCACATTTTGATGAATCCACCTCCTGTCAGGTACAAGGCGATTTTTGTCACTGTGATTATTTGGAGAATACCACTTAAAAGGTAAACGGGATCCATATTTTCAGTTTCCCGTGTGACCTTGAAAACCTGCCTGCTGCTTTTTTATCCTCTCTCACTTTCCACATCTGAACTCCTCTCTCCTTACCTATCACTTCAGGATTGATCACTTCAGAAGTAGGCCTTTTGTTCTGCGCAGTGGTGCAGTGAAGGCTGACCTCAGGAGAGAGGAGGAGACAGAAGCCATCTCTTATAGAATTTAAAACAATGCTTCCGTAAATCTATAGTGGCCTTCCAAAGCTTTAAAAGATCAACACAACAGATGTCAAAGCCTCAATACACAACTGTTTACTCCTACATGTCTGCTCAGCTTGGATCATTGTATCATAATCTGTAGCCAGCACAAGACCAATGGCTTTTTAATAGAAATACATTTAATGCAGCATTAATAACTAAGCAGTTTAAAGATTATCTAATCCAAATGAACTAAAAGTTAAAGGCTACAGTTTTGGGGTGAGTAAACGTGCACTCAATTTAATTATTTACATACCAGAACAACTACCACAACAAACATCTGGTTGATGCCAAACAACCGCGAAGCAGGTAACGTTGATCAAATTAAGTTTTTTGTTAAAGAGAACAGGAAGCAGCTGTTTGCAGGTGAAGCTGACAAAAAACTGAGTTTAGTTAAAGATTGTAATCTGTCTGCTTGCATTCTGTTGTTAACTAGAAGCATTTCTGTAAATTGGAGTAAAAACAGGCTCACGAGTCATTTTGTGATTATTTGAACTCGACATGTATGAGACTAAACTCAGAGTTTAAATATTTAAACAAAAAACAAAGGAAAAAATAACTTAATCTAGAATTTATGACCGAGATTTTAACATTCTCATATAAAAATGCAAAAGAGCAAAACTTTTCAGGTTAAAGCTGCTACATTTAATTTACATAACAAATCAGCTTAACATGTTTTTTTCATGCCCATTAAAAATGTTTTAACACAACATGGAGAAAAATATGTTGTGAAGATAGAAAAAAAATAAAAAAAAATGTAAGTGGTTCTCCCGTATTTGTCTAAAAACATTAACCAATCAAATGGTTCGGCCTGAAAGGAATGATTGGACAGTCTCTCCAGTCATACGGACTTCCACATTTATTTGGCTTCTGTGCTCCTAAAAAACTGAGACATATTACAGCAGAACACCACTGCTGGGAGTGTTCGCCGCTCTACCATGTCACAGCAGGAGAAACAGCCGCCGGCTGGTTCCGCGTCAGGTTCAGGACAAAGTAACAATTAATGTCAGTTTTCCTTGTTATATTGTTTTCACTTAGCGGTGATTCCACCATGTTACGGTACTTGAATGAACTGCGGACCAGTGTCTTGCACTCGGTCGTCTTCTGGGGCTACGCATGTTTCGAAACATGGGGGGCGTGGCTTAGGAATTCTACCCGACGGGAGGGGCTGAGAGTTCTGTGACTTTGTTTACATTTGTTGACATTCTAAGCTAGGCAATCTGAAATCAGGTATATCACCTTTAAGTAACTAAATGTAGGCTGTTTATATTTAAGCTATGTCTAAATGAGGGATTAATTTAAACCATTCCCAGTTCAGTGCTAACAGGATCTGCTTTACAGCAGTGTCCAGTCCTGGCCTTGAGGACTGATATCCTGTCTCCTTTAAATGTTTCCCTGCTTCAACAAACTTGATCTGAATGAATAGGTGGTACACAGAATTCTACAAAACTTGGGGACATGCTGAAGAGGTTGAATCAAGTGTGTTGGAGAAGGGAAACTATCAAAACAAGCAGAATAGTGGCGCTCGAGGACAAGCAGTTGTGTCCAATCCAATCCATGAACTTGTGATCTGTACCAGCCATGACTGCTTCCAGTGATCAGAAATGATTGCCAATAGATCATCTTCAGTAGAGATGCACCGATCAGGATTTTGGGGACCGATCACCAAAAGCATTATCTGCCGATATTACCGATACCGATCACAGTGTAAAATCTATAAATCCTTCAATATTGTTGTCTCATATATAAACACTGACATTGTATCATTAGTATAAAAAGTAGGAGATGTGAAAGTGTCATGAATTGACTGCTGTTTTATTGCAGGCTGAGGCAATGTAAAATCATTCACACTCTAGAGACTCTCCTGGAGACAATTTGGACACAGCCAGGGACTGACTGGGACAATAATTCAGGCTGGGAATTTTGATATCGTCCCAGACCACCACAACCCAATTATTGCAAAACGCCAAGAGTGTGTTCACCTAAACCTGAGACTAATGCTACAATGCAGTTATTACATAATGAAAAAGACCCTCAAAATAATTTTAAGCCTATTTTCCCAAAATATGAGCAGTAGTAAGATCAAGGGAAGATGGTTATGTGTATTGTGTCTTGTGTGCCACTATAACATAGTTTTGACCCATTTTAATAATAAAACATTGTTGGATTGAAAATAGCCCTTAATCCAAATCAATTTATGTAGCTGACAGAGCAAACTAATATTCATAATGGCTTTTTTTTTTTTTTTTACAACCATACACCTTAAAAACTGTTTTGGTTGATTTATTTAATGCTTTAAAAAATAATAAAAACCGCTATTTCTAATCCAAGAAATCTAGTATGAAAAACTTTAAAGCAGAACTAAGTAAGTTTTGCTCTCGCTCTCCCCCTACTGGTCCCCTGTGAAAGCTCACTGTCGTAACTTTCCCCCGCCGCCGCCGCCGCAGACGCAGATGCTCTGCCGATGTTCACCCGCGACTGAGCTCTCTCTCGGTCCCAATCACGTTTCCTTTTTTTCTGCTCGTCGGTCAAAAGTTTTTTCGTTATTTTTGGTTTTGCCATCTTTGCGCTCCTAAGGGTGGCGTTGCTAACAACGGCAAGGGCTTCATGCTTGTATTTATGTACGTGAGTGTGAGTGCCGTAAAGCAGGTTTGTTCTCGCGAGATTAGTCGGGTCTGATCCACTGAAAGTTGCAAGTGCTGCTTTCAGGACACAGACCCCGGAGGGAGGGGAGGGACCCACGAATCACCCCGCCAAGTCCTTGTTTACCCCCACAGGGACTCTAGAAAACATTTATTGAGGTGAAAAAACTTACTTAGTTCTGCTTTAACAATTTTATTGACACTACACGTGTTCAACATGAAGCAACTGAATATTTCTCTGTCACTTTTTGACATTTTGGCATATGTTGTAATTTGTAGACGGTCCCTGCACCTTCATGCACCAGCAGGCTGCGTGTAGACTGATGAAAGTCTCCCAGCGCGGAAGACGGCTTGTTTGAAGACAATACGATTACAGTTCGCGGTCTACCTCGATGTGATGCACCAAGGTGTCGGTTTTGTAAAAGCAACGCTCAGATGATAAGTTATTAATCCGGAAAAATCGAATCTGTGAATATTTTTCCAACTTTACCGAAGTTTGATGCTCTCCTCTTCTCCCTCTTCCCCTGGCGACACCGCTTCATTTTAGAGTCAAAGGTGTGGTGGGAGGGGGGTAATTGTGCTCTCACGCTCCCTACCTGTTGCATGAGTGAGCGTCAACGGGGTAGATGGTCTAATTAGCCACACGGCGGATTGTTAATTTAAGAATCGAACTCCTGACGGCCTTTCTGCAGCTGGACTCAGCTTACATAAAGTTGTAAACGTCAGCTGATCAGCCCGCTTTGATCTATTTTGATAATTCCGATCAAAACCGATATCACTCGGATGCTGATCGATCTGTGCATCTCTAGTCATCAGTACCATTTCAGTTGGAAGTGTATTCATTTTAGATACTTTCAATTTGGGTAAATAAGAAACAGAGAACGGGGTTAGAATAGGTTTCTAACAAAGAAGCTGAAGGTTTCTTTAAGGTTTAATGCCTTGGGGACTGGCAGTGTGCAAGAGGAAAGAACTGAATAAATAGGTGTGAGAAATGATGGTATGAGGGCAGGAGACTTAGCAGTCAAAGTGTCAGCTGGGGTCACCCTGAGCAATCCATTTATCACCTTCAGCAGTGAGGGACCACCAGAGCATGAGGGGACACGGCTCACTTCCTCTCCTTCATTTGCACTTTGAAGAATAAGACAAAGTGAAAATTCTCCCTCTGAAAATGTCAAAGTTCAAAACATCAACTACTGTTTTTTTTTAAAAGTAAGACAACTAGACATCTTTGACAGCTGGAAAAACCCAAAGTCTGTCAACAGAGCAGCTGAAACGAGCTTTAGTCCTAAAGAAGAGGTGATGCTCTGACTTTTTAGTAGTAAGTTGCTTTTGCTACAAACAGTGATGTGAAAAGTATTTCAGTGTATACATCTTACTTCTGTTTTTTTTTTTATCAATCTTAGTGTTTGAGAACAGCAAACAAAATTTAATACAAAATAAGTAAATACAGAATGTTGTTTTCAAGCTATTTAAACCATCCTGACTACTGATAGACCTGCAGACTCAAGAAATCACAAGAAAGAGCCCATGTGACCACATCAAGCAGGCCAAATTATCTCAAGAGGTAGAATGTTTTTTCTTATGAAATCTTCAAACAGATGAGAAACAAAGTCACTGACATCTATCAACCTGGAAAGAGTTAAAAACTTATATGTACCAAACCACAGAGAGTCATTATCCACAACATGAAACCTTACAAAGAGAGGCTGGCCTACCTACATTATTTCAAGAGTGCATCAACAACTCATCAAGGAGTTCAGAGAAGAAGGTAACACAACATCTAAAGCTCTGTAGGCCTCACCTGTCTCAGGTGAGTTCAGTGTTTGTGATTGAACAATAAGTAACACAACCACTGGAGTGTACCAAGGTGAAAACCACAACATGAAACTCCATCATACATTTGCCAAGACAACACCCTGATGATCCCTAAAACTTAGACTGGCAACATATCACTTAAGAAACTTAAAGTTACAGTATGTAAGAATTAGACCTTGTTGTCAAATCCAAATTCTGCAGTTCATGTAGAAAAAAAAAATGTTCGCTCTCAGCCACCCACCCCCTCCCCTCCCTGATTTTTCTGTTGGGTTGCCAGTTCTGATGTTGATTCTGTTGATTTCTCTTGTATTTGTTCAATTTTTGGGAATGTCTGAAGGTCTATTTGTTCAGCGTTGAGTTTTCCTAAGTGCATTTGAACGCCCCATCACGTGCAGCTCGACTGTTCAGTTGGAAGGATGTGGTGGTTTCTTACTTTTTGCTGCTGGTTGTTGTGGAATTCCAGCTGCTTTTGTGTTGAATACTTGTCAGCCTTGCAGACTCACATGTGATTCGTTATGGAACCAGGAAGTCTGGACGTGTAAACAATGGTTCTGGTCCGGGGTAAGTTTATTAAAATGACAGAAACTAGCGACCAGCTGAGATGAAGATCTGTTATAATGTGACTTTATTTTCAACATCGGTGGGACATTAGACTGTTGTGTGATTATTTACCTGTAACATTCTTACATACTGTAGCTTTAAAAAGCTTAACTTTTTGGTAAGTGTATATCCTTTTACAACTGGCCTAAAACTAACATTGTTACTGCTGTTAACGGTACCAAGAGTCAAACATGGTAGTGAAAGTATGATAGTCTGTAGCCATCTTGCTGCTTAAAGACCTGGATCACTTGTAATAATTGAGAACCATGAATTTTGATTGTTAGAAAAAAAAAATTCTATAGGAGAACGTATAGTCATGTTCATGACTTTATGTTCAAGGTCCCTTGTGTTAAGTAGCAAGGTGACAATAAAGTCCACTTCTGAATGACGTAAAAAAAAACAAAATGATAAACTGGAGTGGCCGAGTCAAATCCAGACCTTCTTCAAAAAAAAGAAGGCGCCAGTTCCTACACAGCAATGTTCTTTAAGAGACCATTCCATTAAAAACAGTTTTTCTGAGGTTTCTGTTGAATATTTTAGCTCCACAGGTGTTCTTACCTTCATAGTGGGTGTGAAAACACTTTCAGTTTTTATCTCTCAAACTACGCAGGTGGCGATAACACCCAAGTTTTCCCGAGTTCGAACGGCCTGTATCTGTTTCATCACAACTCCTTTGTTCGTTAGTATTCACCAGCTCCCACAGTTGAAACCACGCCTAGCATGCTGCTGGCTAAAAGCTGTTAGCATAAGATGTAACAAACAGGAAGAGAGAACGTCTGATGTTGCCATGCGCAGTGGGGCAGGAAACAGTATACCTTGCTCTCATAGGCTAGTTTGTTAGCCAATCAGAGTCAAGCAAATTCAAATAATTAATATGAACGAGCTGCTGACGAAGCCTGACGGAAGGAGCCGGAACCACACGAATTTTGATGCAGACAGATTTAAAGGTCTGTTAATCAGTGTTTCTTAACATTTTTTAGATATAAAATGTTTCATATTACTGGTTAATACTTTAAGGGGCTTTTATGGGCTCTTTAAGGTATTCCTGCAAAAAAAACAAAAAAAAACAAACATATTTGTCTCCAATAAGGTATTCTGGATGCTGCTGTTGATTGCAAAACTAAAGCTTGTTCATTTTCAGAAGTTAAACTGTAAAATTCTATTTAAATTTCTGTTAATTTGAGGTTTTATTTTTTTCTTTTCTTTCTCGTTCCCAGTGGTATTGACTAGGAAGACAGCAGTGTACAATCACAAACTGTTTTCAAGCATATATTGTCACCAGAATCTCCATAAATTCATGCAGTTTTCACATGTACGGGTCAAGCACTTTGTTACAGGAACACAGAGTACAAGTAAACACGACAGAAGGCCAAATTTGAATAAAAACACACTAAAAAAAGGGGCAAACACCAAAATATTACAAATGGACTTTGTCAGCTGGACTCTGACTCCTTTGCTTGCTATGACGTTAAAGGTATGCAACAGTCTGACCCTGTTTTTGTAAAGTTAGCATTTTATTGTGAATAAACAAGGATATATGATAATATGGCAAGATGAAAAAAAAAAAATTGACTTTGTTGTGCAGGTGAAAACCAATACATCAAGTAAATTTCATCCATTTTACTGACAAGTCTGGCCAGTACCTTAAACTGCAGAGATGGTGGAATCTATTTCCAAAAACAAACAGTATATTCAAATTACAAAATATATAATAAAAAAATAAAACTACCTTTAATGTGAATGTTATACAAACAAGGTTTTCAGCGTGTGTATGAAAAACCCTGATTCTAGTTTTAGGGCTCTTTTTGTCTTGAGCGGTTTTGCAGTTATAACCATACTGCTGTAACACTTCCTGATCAAAGGTTAAATGTACTAAAATTATGTATGATTGTAAAGTTGGGGGATTATATAGCTGATGAATATTAGTTTGACAAGTGTTAACAGAACTTTTACACTGTGACCAGCAATTATAATCAAAATTCCTCCACCAAACATTTGATGTTCCTTCCTGTGGGTTAAAAAATCCTGTGCCTTTTCTGACTCACCATGAAGATTGTTGCATAGTTCTGGGCAGATGATAAAAACTTAGCAGCTTATTAAAAATCATTGGATGGATCTGGCTGTTTTAGTCCTATGATAATATTTAGCTGGATCAAACTGCAGTTACGCTGGAGCCAAGAGAGCCTGCCAGATTACAAGAACACTGGAAAAATTACTTCTTGTTTCAACTTGGGAGCTCACACGGGGGACCATTCTGTTCACTAATTTCAGCTCAGCCTCCAGTATGAATACCTGATCTTTATAGAGGAATTTAAAAACAAACAAACAAAAAAATCAACCCATGCATTATACCAGGAAAATGAAATTATTGTCAAAAGAGACGTGAAATGTGAATAACCTTTCAGCTGCAGTTTCAGCCTAGCTGTAGCCAAAGAAATTATCCTAGCACATCCTGGTAACCCCTCTTACAGTGGGGCAAAAAAGTATTTAGTCAGCCACCAATTGTGTAAGTTCTCCCACTTAAAAAGATCAGAGAGGCCTGTAATTTTCATCATAGGTATACCTCAACTATGAGAGACAAAATGAGGAAAAAAAATCCAGAAAATCACATTGTCTGATTTTTAAAGAATTTATTTGCAAATTATGGTGGAAAATAAGTATTTGGTCACCTACAAACAAGTAAGATTTCTGGCTTTCACAGACCTGTAACTTCTTTAAGAGGCTCCTCGGTCCTCCACTCGTTACCTGTATTAATGGCACCTGTGTGAACTCGTTATCAGTATAAAAGACACCTGTCCACAACCTCAAACAGTCACGCTCCAAACTCCACTATGGCCAAGACCAAAGAGCTGTCAAAGGACACCAGAAACAAAATTGTAGACCTTCACCAGGCTGGGAAGACTGAATCTGCAATAGGTAAGCAGCTTGGTGTGAAGAAATCAACTGTGGGAGCAATTATTAGAAAATGGAAGACATACAAGACCACTGATAATCTCCCTCGATCTGGGGCTCCACGCAAGATCTCACCCCGTGGGGTCAAAATGATCACAAGAACGGTGAGCAAAACTCCCAGAACCACACGGAGGGACCTAGTGAATGACCTGCAGAGAGCTGGGACCAAAGTAACAAAGGCTACCATCAGTAACACACTACGCCGCCAGGGACTCAAATCCTGCAGTGCCAGACGTGTCCCCCTGCTGAAGCCAGGACACGTCTGCGGTTTGCTAGGGAGCATTTGGATGATCCAGAAGAGGATTGGGAGAACATCATATGGTCAGATGAAACCAAAATAGAACTTTTTGGTAGAAACTCAACTTGTCGTGTTTGGAGGGGAAAGAATGCTGAGTTGGATCCAAAGAACACCATACCTACTGTAAAGCATGGGGGTGGAAACATCATGCTTTGGGGCTGTTTTTCTGCAAGGGGACCAGGACGACTGATCCATGTAAAGGAAAGAATGAATGGGGCCATGTATCGTAAGATTTTGAGTGAAAACCTCCTTCCATCAGCAAGGGCATTGAAAATGAGACGTGGCTGGGTCTTTCAGCATGACAATGATCCCAAACACACCGCCCGGGCAACGAAGGAGTGACTTCGTAAGAAGCATTTCAAGGTCCTGGAGTGGCCTAGCCAGTCTCCAGATCTCAACCCCATAGAAAATCTCTGGAGGGAGTTGAAAGTCCGTGTTGCCCAGCGTCAGCCCCAAAACATCACTGCTCTAGAGGAGATCTGCATGGAGGAATGGGCCAAAATACCAGCAACAGTGTGTGAAAACCTTGTGAAGACTTACAGAAAACGTTTGACCTCTGTCATTGCCAACAATGGCTATATAACAAAGTATTGAGATTAACTTTTGTTATTGACCAAATACTTATTTTCCACCATAATTTGCAAATAAATTCTTTAAAAATCAGACAATGTGATTTTCTGGATTTTTTTTCCTCATTTTGTCTCTCATAGTTGAGGTATACCTATGATGAAAATTACAGGCCTCTCTGATCTTTTTAATTGGGAGAACTTACACAATTGGTGGCTGACTAAATACTTTTTTGCCCCACTGTATGTATGCTAAGGCAGGCAGTTACACAGATAGGACACTTGAGGTATTATCGGTAACTGGGTAACGTTTTAATCAATCAGCTAAAGTCATATTTAAGCTAGTCACTTTGGATGGTTTGTAAGTCTTTTTGTGAGTCTGTTGTCATCAATAGAGTTTAATGTCTCACCTGTTGCTTTAAGGACAAACATGTCAGTTAATTTAACGCAACTTTGCTGTGTTTGTGGCAAGCACTTTTTTCTATTTGCTCCTCTCCCTCTCTGCTCTACCTTTCTTATTTCTATGTCCATCTCACTCTATTTTCCCTATAGAACGAAAGGTGTAGGAGTGTATGTGTGCGTCACCGCAGACATCCTCACAAAAAAAGAGAGGAGGGGCTAACTGTGCTACCTGCTGCATCTGAGTGAGTGTCAGTGGGGCAGATGGTCTAATGAGCCGCACAACGGATTGTTTATTTAACAATCAAGCTCCACCTGACCGTCGGCAGTCAGGACACTGAGAGATCTTCTGCTGATCAGCAGGTGCGGACAGAACGTCGGGATCACCGATAATCCCACGGTGGTGATCCGGACTTTAGTCCGCACCTGCTGGCAGCCAAATATAAGTTGAGGACACTCCTCATCAGTACCTCCATCCACCAAGTGGACTGAAGAAACTGCTGAATGAAAGCAAAAATATGAAGTTACAAAACATAAAAATTGCTTGGAAATATTAATTACTTATAATACAACAAGGAACTAGCTACAAAGCTATGATGATGTAGCAGACTGCATGAACACCAGTTTACAAAGCTTCACAGCACTAGTCACAAAGTCAGGTTTGCAGAATTTAGCTAAATATATTTATTTAGACCCATAAACATGTTGAACTGCTCTGTTTGCAAAATCAAGATCCAAAAACTTTGAAAATTGTCCACATTGACATGACACTATTTATATTATTTTTATTATTTTTTTTAGTATTTTTTTTTTTTAGTGTATATAGCGTTCCAGTGCTAGCATAGTTACCCACAATGCATTGCGCCAGACTGGTTACCATTGTTTTCAATTAGAGTGTCCTATCTGGGAAACTTAATCTGTGGTTAAAAAGGGAGCTGGTCGCCTCGGCAGTTACACCAATCCCCTGCTGAGGGTACAAGCAATTTTTAAAAGGAAACCCAGAACTGTGACTAACATAAAAACCACACAGATAAATACAGCTGGAACTTTTTGGGATTGTAAGAGAAGAACTCAATCATACTTTATAGTGAAACACTTAAGGTCCTACGTAGTTTCAATAAGCTGAGTAGCTGTATGATAAATGCAAAACTGCACGTGTAACCAGATCTCAGAACCTCTTTCTGACTCAGACTTGCATTAAAACATACTGCTGGTTTCATGTTGAGAACGTGTTTAACCTTGGCTAGATACACTAGCTATTATTTATAACACACACAAAAATACATTCATGAATTAGCGGCTAAACAGTGTATTGAGCATCGCAGTTTCATGGCCTATATGTATACCTGATAATATTAGCACCATGTAAACCCCCAAACTTACAGCTGTGAATTTTTATTTGAACTTAGCAACTATAAATGCTAATAAATAGTTAAATACAAATGTCCACCATCCATTACTACTGGCACTGCCTTTTTTTCCTGCGATGCTGCATTACAAATTGTAACGTCAAAAAGTTCTAAATAGTTGCTTTGATAGTATGAGGTAACTTTTTCTTGTTTTTAAGTAAGTAATAATGTTTACTGCTAAATTTTGAGCAATTATGAATGCAGTTCATAATTATTGACAGGACAAAATGTAAAATATATTGCATCTGATAAGCTCTTTTATCAGTTTGCTATGAAAAATAATTTCTAACTTTTGACTGGATTCTCCCCTCTTGATTTACGTTATTAGTTTATTCTAATTTTTTGTGTTTGATTAGAGGATGTAAATGTAGTATTTTATATTGAGACTCTTTATTTTAAGGCCCTTTCAGAGGAAGCATTCAAATACTCATTCTCTGAATTGTAATCTATAACACTCAGGACTAAAGAGCCATGGAGTACTTTGGAAAAATCAGCATGTATAACTGAGCATCATCCAGCAGTGCTTTGTATGGGAGTAACAGCTGCAATGTAAACATGGAAAGTTCTTCTTCTTTCCTTTCCTGCTCATGTGTGAACTGAATTCGGATGGAGCCATCTGCTTATGTGACTGGTGTGTATGGGTTGGGTGCAGCCATGCTGGCAAGAGGATTCTCCTCTTCATCATTACAGATGATTTTGGAAAGTAATCTGATGTGGAGCCTACGTGCACCATATCTTCATTGTTCTCCAGGTCTCTGCATATTGAGAGGATATTTGTGCCAATCTCTCCCACTCTACTGCACTTGTACACTGAACCATCTGCTGAGGAACCAGATTCAAAGCAGAGAACAGTAGAAAGTTGGTAAGAGAGTTTGGGCTTGTGTTACGATGAACATATGCCAGGAATATTTTTCTGAACATTGAAAATGACTATGATTGATTATGGAGATTAAGAAAAGTGAGTGCTGGATGTTAATTTACTATTTATTGATTTACTGATTTTAATATTTAAATGGAATAAAAACATGAAATCTGCATTGTACACTCTCAGAAATAGAGGTACGAGACAAGGACATTTTTGTACCTATAGGTAAATTGTTTTAAAATGTTCCCTTAAAAGTACAATATTGGTCTTTAAAAGGCCAGAAATGCCCCTTAGAGTGTTCAAATTGATATAAAGTACAAATTTGTACCATTTCAACTGCACCTGCAACCCTGGTCAAGGCTGGTTAATCTCCATTTTATTAAGTTTCTTCCATCATTTTCAATATTATAATATTATGTTTCAGAATGTTGGTTTTAGACTTCAAAACGTGGTATAATTTTACAATTTTAGTGGAAAAACTTCATAAGGTACAAAAATGGACCTGGACTACAGGGTACACCCCCAGCGACAAGAAGGGTACAAATTCTTGTCGCTGGGGGTGTACCCTGTAGTCCAGGTCCATTTTTGTACCTTATGAAGTTTTTCCACTAAAACAGTAAAATTATGCCACATTTTGAAGTCTTAAACCAACATTCTGAAACATAATATTGGAAATGATGGATGAAACATAATAAAATGAAGATTAACCAGCCTTGACCAGGGTTGCAGGTGCAGTTGAAATGGTACAAATTTGTACTTTATATCAATTTGAACACTCTAAGGGGCATTTCTGGCTTTTTAAAGAACAATATTGTACTTTTAAGGGAACATTTTAAAACATTTTACCTATAGGTACAAAAATGTCCTTGTCTTGTACCTCTATTTCTAAGAGTGTAAAGTAATTTAAAAGGTACCTGCCACTTGGTGAGTATAAGACATGAGCAGGCTGACACAATATATTTAAGTCCAATGTGTAGAGATGAGTTTAAACTCAGACTAAGGTTTTTTGGTGAAAAGTAGTGGGGACAGCAAGCTCTCAAACACCTGCAAATTTTAACATGATTTCTGTCTTGTATGGAGTTTTAAGGCTTTTAATTTTTTTTGTTGATTACATCATCATGGCAATTAAAATGCTAACAGAATAGGGTGTATCTCATGACTGAGCCCATCATTTAGTTGTAAAATGTCTCTTCCAGGAATTCCGGGGTGTCTTATTGGCTTATTGGTTGTTGTTTGGTGGATTTACATTACCATAGTAATGCAAAACACTATATAAATATAATACAACAAATCATGATCAAACTGGTCATTTTGATGTATAATGTGAGGTGTTAGGTAGTACATAAACACACTGCTGAATATATAATAAACATTTATAAACATATATAATATGAAATATCCCACAGATTAGGAGTGAACTGATGCTGACATGAATCCAGGTACAAGAAAGAATTAGATAAGAGTACTTGGTGATACTGCAAAAAAAGAAAAAACATATGGGTCAGCAATTTTTGGTGACCAAGGGCATAGATCCAAGGGTGCAGCCATGGAGCAATTAAGCAACTTTATGGCCAGTTTCAATTCGTCCTAACCCCAAACAATGAAGTCACTAACAGTTTGATGTATCTCATAAGACTTCTTGGTGAAAATGTAATGTGCTATACCTTCTACCTTAATGCCTGTATGTGTCGTCATGAAATCAAAAACCTGTCAACATGTGTGTAATATGTAAAACAGGCATACATACTGTAAGGCATGTACATTCTGTATTTTGCAGCTACTTTATAGAAAAATAAAAAGGTTAATACGAGAAAATAAAGCAAGTGACAAGCCTTACATCAGAAAGCACAACTATTTCACTGCAGCTTGTCTTGTTAAGGTCTTAGATCTTCCCTCTGATCTGCTTTCATTCTTCAGAAACTTTTATGTGTCGACGCTCCTTCACACAATCATCAAAGGAAGAAGTGAAATGGAGTCCTGTGTTCCTGGCAGGGGAATGCTCGTATGTTCAAAGAGAAGTTTTTCAGGGACTCATCTTCTACATGTCACTTTATTACCACCCCCAGAGCTCTGACTATAAAACATTAGAATAGGGGGATGCTCATAAAAACTAAGTTCAGTTTACACATCACAGGTCATTGAGCAGCTTTCTACTCGTTTTATGGCAGAATAGGTGATATGTGTTTTTTAACAGGAGCCTAAGCCTTCATACTAGGGTTACCATTGATATTTATAGTGGAGGATAAGCAGTGAAGGTGAGGTGTTTGTATGATTAAAGGGATGAAAGGGGCAGCTTAATGGAGTGATAAATATAAGACTATGGAGAGATGTCCATGTTGCTGCTGCTTCTCTCACTGGCTCCTAATGTAAAGAAACTATTATGCAGTGAATCATGTAAGCTGTGCTAAGACTCGTAACACTATGTGCCTCGATTTTTACCTAAAGGTGCAATACAAATCCATAGTCTGACTACATTTCTTTCTTTTTATATTGTCTTTATGACTTATGACCACAGGTTTGCAAGGGGAGCCTAAAGCTGTCAACTTCTTTTAGCCTTGAAAAGTAAGCAATGAAGTAAATAACTTTTTTTAGAGGCTTGTTTTCTAATTTTTTGCTTTTGTAATATTTACTCTGAGCCACAAGGGGACCAAATGTACTTCTGGGTCTCACTGATATCAATAACAGATTCTTATGTCATTAGTGTATTTCTTTAGTGTTTTTATTACTTTGTCTTTTGTTTATCTTACCATTTCTGTTGCACCAATGTTATTAAGTCAACTGATATTGGCACTGCAGTTATTTTAGCAATGTACATGATTTATTTTATAAACACATTTTCCTTTATTTTTGACATTGAGTTGATTAATCTTTGAGGCTGTAGTCAATAAAAGAAATGTTTAGTCGACCAAGTCCTGTGTTGCGCAATTATTAATCGACTAAAAAAAAATCTTGATTGAACATTTATTAAGCAATTATCATAGAGTGTTTAGAAAACAACAATGAAAAGAACATCAGTAATACATAAAACTATAATAATATACAATTCTTTGAAAATTAAGTCGTTTTTTTTAACTGCAAAGTGAGGAGCTCTGTTCGAGGTCTATAGGGACAGTCACAATCACGTACCTGATCACACTGCACACTGCAAAAAAATAGAACTGCTAAAACTGCAGGACATTTGGTCGACTACAGCCAAAAGAAGAAGACTGAATACAGCCAAACTACCTAAATTCCTTACTGAGCACGAAGCAGCATCCATGCATTGCACAGCCAGCCGCAGGTGCAGTTCTCAGTTAAACTGTGGAACTGTTACAAAATAGCCTAAATTAAAGCATTTAAAGTTGGAGATAAAACATAGGCTAATTATATTTAGAATACAGTAAATATATAACTCCTTATAAACGAATAAATATCAAGGAGTAAATCAATGAAATGTCTTTATTGGTGAAAGAAAATTATGAAACTGTTTGATCAATGAGAATGTCAGTCGACCAAGACGTCATCGACCAATTAGTCGACTAACGGACTGAAGTTGACAGTTGTTCAAATCCATGTGACCTGCTATTTGCATTTGCTGGTGCCATCAGCTCACTTTTAGCTTAGGATTAAAATAGTTTTTTTGCTGCTAAAGATTGTAGAGTTTGATCCAACATATTTAAAAAATCTTGAGCTTTTCTGTCAGTTTGACCCAATCAAGTATTTGTTAACACTTCAGGAACAGCATCTACACTTAATGAAGTCTTGTTTCACAGGTGGCAGCAGGAGGCCTACATACTGTTGGAGTGCAGTGCCAGTTTGTTCATCTGCTGCTTGGTATGGTGCAATGAAACCAGTTAATATTTTTTAAATTACTGTAATAATTGTACAACAAAAAAGACAGTTTTGGCTCAGTTTATCAACTCATCATTGTTATATATCAAATCGTCAGGTCTTGGAGTCCCATTTTGACCTGCATTAGTTTTTACTTTACTTTTAGACCTAAAGGACAGTTTCAGTTTTCAGGAGATTTCCTTGATCGTGCCCGTCAAACTGTCTAGTTTGGCTTCTGGTATCAAGCAGGTAACTTATAGCTAAAGATTAAAACCTTGTTTTTTTTTGCTGCTGCAGATTGTGGAGTTTTAAGTTTTTTGACTATGGGTATTGATATTTCTGCACAGGGCCTTGAAATGACCATTGATATGAACTGACACTTTATAAATAAAAATGAACTGAACTTGCCACGTCTTGTCAAAACAATTCCCTTTTCCCGCCGCCTTCTCTCCACCCTCTTGCCCTGTTTTTGCTGTTTTTTATTCTTGCCAAGTCAAAGAAAAAAGCAACAAAATCCCTTTAGAGAAGATCCCTTAAATTCTTACTGAAGATTCAGGCATATTTGATGAATTTTCCAGTTTTTACAAGGTTTATTTATTTACACCCACAAGGAAATTGATTACTGCAATTGACCCAATCTGTGAGGAGCAGAGGGCTGCCATCTGTACGGCGCCTGGGGGGCAGTTTTGGGGTTCAGTATCTTGCCCAAGGATACTTTATAACACATAGCCTGCTTGGGCCTGGGATCAAACTCCTCACCTCCCGATCAGAAGATGATCTCATTCCCCAAATCAAAATGTTACACAAGCGCATTAAAGGAACTTAAGGCAGCTTTACAAAATCTGACTCAGTGCTGCCGCGGCAGGCGCTGTGGCTAACTGCAGCCACCAGCCAAGCCGGCACGGGAGCGCGCACAGACACTTTACAGACGGTTCGTCTTCACAGCACTGCACCGGGGAGGCTAACATACTTCAAGTCAGGTCTCTCCACTCTGTTATTTGATTTGATCTCATCATTTTCATACTGTATCAGGCTCTAAACACGACCTATAATGTTTTCTCACCTGGTCACAAGGAAATGAGCCATGTCAGCATCCGTTTTCACTCCCAAATGCAGCTGAAGTTCCCTCCATGAACCGAACGCATATCCAATATTTATGCGGGTGCCTGCCCGGCTTCGGTCATGTTTTTTTTTTTAGACTCACGAGATGCCGCTGATAAAGTCTTTTTTTTCTTCGTGGTGCCACTTTTTTGGGGGGTGAGAGTGGATGCAGGTCGTTTGATGGCTGCAGAAACATCCATAAGTATACCTTCAGTGTTTGAATCCAAGTCCACGGCGACCATGTTCTTCCTGTTCAAGAGCTGTCAGCAACGCGCATGCAGCGTCAATTTACGTCACATCCCTACAACTGTGCGGGAAATTCGGACGTCGAACTGCAGCGCATTATGTAGCACACAGCGTTTCCAAGGCAACAGACATATATGCGAATGGCCTCGTTATTTTGGGTTTTTAATGCTTCATGACCCATTAGCATTGAATAAACTGGAAATGCATGTGTAGTTTTTCACAAATCTTGCCTTATGTCCCTTTAAGAGATCCCAAAAGCCAAAGCTTGCTTATACAAAACCTATATTCATTTTATTTAAAGGTAGAACTGGGCAATCCTCCCCTGATGTGGAAACTCCACAAATCAGGAACCAGAACAGGAACAGAACAGTTGGTTGTTCAGCTCCAGATCTGTATAGTGTGGAGAAACACTGAATACCTTGTAGTAAAGGAAACAATCAGAATTAGAAAGAGAAATGCCACAAGTGCATGTGATGTCACTGTCTTTGAATCATGTCCTATAACAATGAAGAACAATAAGCTACAATGAACATTATGCAAGACAATGACAAACTAAAACCAAGGCATGACTAGAATACTTGATTTACTGAATAATCGCAAAGAAAAATAAAACACGGTGGAAAGAAAACTGGAAAAGAAGAAAAACAAGATTTATTACCAGAAAATCAACACTGCACTGGCAGAACCTTTATGCTCAGACTTAAAAAACGAGACATCCTCATCCTTTCTGGAATTGAATGCAAGTGTAATACGTAAGACTCGTGCTCATGATGGAGCTAGAGTATATACTGGATAGATTTTTATTAAATAATTAGGATATTCTGTGAATTTACTGTGGAGGGGATAATCATACCCTAACCCTAACTTTATCCTGTGAAATGATAGCAAGAACAAAAATATGACGAACACACAAAAAAAGACTATTGTCTTACAGAATTGTTCAAATAGCTCATTTCTTAATATGACTCAACTTTTACAGGTTTAGCACTCCATATTCTTCCTTCATCAAGTCATATTCTAGCCTCTTCGGTGAGACCTTCTGCCCTCGAGGCTAAAACAGTGAATATTAAATGTTGCTGCTCTTACAGTATTTTGCATCATGATGCATTATTCCTTTCATTACATGCCTCTTTCGGATCTCTGGTTTAATTAGCTAGCTTATTTAACACAAGGGTCTTTCCTATTTGTGTCTGTTACTGAAGTAGTACTTGAAATCTGTCTGGATTGTTGTAACAGGTTGCGGGAGAACAAGCTGCAATTCTCATACTTAACTTCTGTTTATAAACAACTCATGAAAGTAAACAGAAAAATACAAAAAAGCACTTCAAAATCAATTCTCTCCCCACTGACCAAAGACACCTGCTGCATGACAATGTTACCACAGGAATAATGAACTTGTGGGACAGTGGGCAGCTCGAGCTACAGAGGGGCTTATTCTGACTGAAAGGCCAGTGTCTTCAGTGGCATGAAACGTCTGCCAGTGGTTGGGTCTGACTAACGCCATCTGGCAACTCCAGCTTCCTTCAAAGGAACTGTCAAGTCTCAAAGGAAAGCTCTGATTAAGACTCAGACAGAACAGAAACATGCACACACAAGTACACACGTTTACAAACAGATGCACAGAAAATGTATGAGTAGAGACTCTAACCCTTAAACAGGTGGAATGTGTGTTGTTCATAAACCTGCAACCAGCCTTCAGTTGGTCATCTACAATGAGAAGCAGCTAAAACTGTGTCTTAAAGACCCACTCCGATGAAAACTGCGTTTTTCATGTTGTTAACATGTTCTTGTGACATTTTTCTCATGCTAGGGGACAAATCTTTACAAAATTAAGCTCAAGATTGCATTTCTGAGTATATCTGAATTCAAATCACTGACTGCGTTTACATGCAGCCAATAACCCTTTTAAAACGCGAATATTCACAATAACCTGGTTCCGCACGGCCATGTAAACACCGGCAAAAACCTGAATATGCTCATGACCAGGTTTTTAAAAACCCGGATTTTACCCCTTGGGTAACCCTTTTCTAACCCAAATATTTAGTCGTGTAAACGCGTATCGGCATAACCCCATCAAAACGTGTGTTCTTGTTTCTGGATACAGGAAGAAGAATCGGAAATGACGCATATTGCATCTTGAAGTAGTCTGTACGTCATGACGCTACCCCAACATCCGCCTTTAAATCGGGTTATTACAAGTTTCATGTATACAGGGGTAACTCTGACTACTTATGCATGTAAATGGATTATTCTGAACATTTCAGAAACCCGAATACTGACCTTAACCCGATCATAACCCGAATTTTGGCTGCATGTAAACGTAGTCACTGTGAGTCTGTAGCAGATGCAAAAATGTGTCTAAAACAGACTGGATTTGTGACATTGAAAATCCACTGGGCGGGGCCACAAGCTCCTGCTCTGAGCTAGCATAAACATAGAGCTCTCAGCAACAGGGAGGGGCGGGGGATCCTCCTTGCCAACGGTTCCGTCCACAGCACAGAGGTGAATTACTAATGAGCTACTGCCGTTGTGCAGAATCTACATCCTAGAAAACGGCACAGGTTTAGTGATTTTGGGTAAAAACACTATAATCATAATTTAAAGACACTGAAACACTTTAAAATATCTCAAAAACCAAACTTCTACCCAGGATCTCAGATGATCATGTGAAGACCCAGGTATTATGCTGAATTTGGAGGCAGTCTGACACCTTTGCTGTGTGGTGCATTCAACTGGACAGATAATTTGGCAAGAAATGCACAACATTCATTTAACATTAATGTCTTCACTCCCATGTTGCTTTAAAGTATACATGGTTAATTGGATTTATTATACCTTTGCTGGTCGTGCTGTAAGCTACAATTACATTATCCATGTATTCACCAAGAAAGAAAGAATTCAGTGGAAACTCCAAGTTGTCATACAGGCAGCACTACTTCCTAATCATCACGCTGAATGTAGATTAAACATGCCGACAGAAAACATAGGCAGGAAATCTTTGCTGATGAAAAGCAGAGAAGGTTTATTTTTTCCATCTTTGGTTGGAACATATTGTAATTATCATCTCTATCCGGAGCACTGACATGCAGCTTTATGAAACAATCTGTGCATGCCAGTAATCAGTTTTGGATGTACTGTATCCACCTACACAACATGAACTGCAACTGTAATCACTTAATATTCTTCAGTATAATCATTGTAAATTAACATTAACCATGAAAATAAATGAAAAATGTCAAATTAAGCAACTGTTTTAAGAGCCACAGTGGTCTCATTGTTGTTGCAAATCAAATATTTCAGGAAAATAAAGTTTTTTTATTATTATTTTCTAACATTAGGATATTTAAAGAATTAACCTGCTGCATTTTTGTCCATGTTGATCAGTGTTGTGCTCTGATTCACTCACATTTATTTTGTTTGGACAAATAAGACATTTTCTTTACCCTTCCAATACAGTGAATTGCATACAATGAATAAACATGTGTTTTAAACGCAACTAAATTACTCACTTACCATAATATACAGTAGATGATTAAACAAAAATGTTCTCCTGCCAGCCCATATAGAGTTTTTAGGTAGAAACAAATGAAAAAAAAAAAAACAGACACGAAACTGAAGAAAAGTTTCATTTGAAAGTAAAAGTTTGGGTTTATTTTTGTCACTCCCTACGCCTACTCTCTATCTCTCAGAACTCACACTTGCATTTTAGAATACAGTAACACAACATTAGATTTAACAATATTTATGAACACAGAATGACAAGATTAAACCCATTTTAAGAATAAATGAATAAGCAACACGTGAGTAAATCTCAGGTCAGAGACTTGATTCCTGTGACTCTACAAAGATCACATAAAATGCAATTACCATCATTTCCTATTGCACAGGAGCTCTAAGTGGAATGAATAAGGGAATAAGTAGATGCAAATGTGTGTCACTGATGCAAGTACCCGGCAATATGAAGAAATCAAGGCTGAATAGGAGAGTGACGCCAAGAGGGACAGCAGCAGAAAGATCAGAACAGACTTAGGAGGCAAAGGGCTAAAAAGAAGAAGACAGTCAGCTTCATGAAATAACCATGATTGGTTTGCATCTGTTCGAAGTGTTTACACAGCGTATCTACATGCACCATCACAGCAGTGTTATGCTGCTACTGAGTTTCGGTGCTCTAGTGAAAGATTTGATTTTTAAGTCACTCAATTTAAAACACAGATTTGGTTGTTTACAATCTTAATTATAAAAAAGTATTTTACAACACAAGTGTCTAAACAGACAAACGACAAAATACTCCTAACAATAATAATGATAATTATTATAATTAATAATGCATATTAATTGCAAGGCTGCATAATAAAAGAGGAACAGAGAAAAAATTAAGATGAAGAGCAAAGATCAAATAAAGTATCAAAGACTACAGGAGATTATGGGCAATAAGCTCATGTGAACCAACAGGTTTAGTGTTTAATTTACAAAAGAAGAAGAAGAGAGGTGATGTAGTAAGTAGGTAGTGAGTTCCAACATCGAGGAACAGATCACCTGAAAGCTCCGTTCCACATAGTGAAGAGGGGGAAGGGACAGAGAGATGAAGAGAAGAGGATCTGAGGAGCGGGATGGAGTAGCTATCCTAAGTCAGGCACACAAAAAGGGAAGGTGATGAATGTTCCTGGATGTGAACAGAAGGATTTGAAGTGATGCAGTGTTTCACTGGAAGCCAATACAGCTGCTGTAGAACAAGGATAGATAGAAGAGGTTCTAGACTAGGTTCTAGAAAGAACGCAGATGGAGATGTTGCTAATGTTTGATTGAAAAGATAGTGATCTATAATACTCAGACCCTTCTATGTATGGGGGGGGGGGGGTCCTTAGTTGTATTACTGTTGTGTTTAAGAACATCTGGAGTGGCGAGAGGCAGGCTTTCAGACAGAGCTGGTGTCATCCACATGGCAGTGAAAAGGTTTATTATATTTATCAAAGACATTAACCAAGGGGAAGGAGGTAAACGATGAAAAGAAGGGACCCAGGACAGATCCCTGGAGAACGCCAGGGAGGACTGAAAAGAGACAGATTTAAGTTGGATGACTGTGTTTGGTTGGAAAACGATAATAAAAACTAATCTAATGCAGTATGAATGAGACCAATGAAGATGAACCTACTGTGAAGAATAGAATGAGAAATTGTGTCAAAGGCAGGTCTCGGGTCATGGAGGAGGATGGTGGGTAAACCAGAGTCAGCAGCAACAAAAAGCTTATTGGTCATTTTTATGAGTGCTGGTTCAGCGTTATGGAGGAACCAAAAACCAAACTGGAATCATTCAAACAAACTACCATTGGTTAAGTGAGAGTGGATTTATGTCTTAACAATTAGAACGGAAATAGAAAGAAAAATCCTAAAATCTTTCGCATTTAAAGCTCTTATTTTTTAATACTGGGGTGATGAAGACAAAAGAGGAGGGGCTAACTGGATGTCAACCCTGATTTCTATAAAGAAGAACCCAACTTGTAGAACACATCCAGAAGATTTCTGATAAGACATCTTATTATGAAAACAACTTATATTTTCAAACA
This sequence comes from Pachypanchax playfairii, assembly GCA_006937955.1. Taxonomy (NCBI): domain Eukaryota; kingdom Metazoa; phylum Chordata; class Actinopteri; order Cyprinodontiformes; family Aplocheilidae; genus Pachypanchax; species Pachypanchax playfairii. The sequence goes on along the minus strand of SSNP01000172.1, from coordinate 781,079 downwards.
CAACCAAGTTAGCTGGTTGGTTCCCGTCGTGCCACGGCTACATTTGGAATCATCGCTGCTAAAAAATGACTTTATTAATTTACTGGCTTGTTCTCTGCTCTGCATTCTTCACATAAAGTACCACTGTAATGAAGAGATGTACAAGTTGGGACACAATTTTAATTTGATTTTAAAAAAGAAAACTCAGTGCAGCACTAGACAGTGTAATTAATAATTATTTTTGCATCACATCATTCTCAGCTAGTGCATGTAAATGAAGAAAAATGTCAGATTTATACAAACTGTGGGCTGTTTGGGGGTAAGAGCAGCTGTTATTAATTCAACTGGCAAAATAAAACAAAAAATCAGTTCATTATTAATTTAACAGGCAACAGCTACAAGGTGTTCCACAGGTTTTTGTTGTTTTTTCAGAGTAGTTGATAAACTAAATAAACCTCAGAGTGCATCTCTCCACTGAGGTTGGTGCTCCGACTCCCTGTTGTAATTAAATGGATCTGTTTCCAGTGTGAAATGCTGTGGGCTCGTTCACCTTTAAATTCAGTTTAATCACATTTAACAGGCTTGTGCCTATGTAACCTTGATGAATGTTAAACAAACAGTACTAAGGATATGGTGGATGTCATGTTTGTTAAAAACGTTTAAACTCTGAGATGATATTAACAGTAAATTTAATCTTCATGAATCAGAGAATACCTCAATTTCAGCTGATTTTACATACAAGAAGGATTAAAAAAGTAATACTGCGAATGCAAAAGTGGAATTATTCCTACAGGCTTTAGAGCAAACAACTGGGAACATTGTGCAGGTGTTGGGGAGGTTTGAGGTGGATTTGAGCCTCTGAACAAAGTCCCTGTAATCATTTATTGTAAAGGTTAGACTGTAGAGAGCCCAGCTGGACAACAGCAGTTTTGTGATGGCGTGAGAGTGGAGTGGGAGCAGAGTAGATGTTAAGAGACATCCAAAGGTGAGGCTGATGACAGCACTCCACAGACCGGTGACAGCTGAGGGGCCACTTCAGCTGGCACGGCTTGTATACCCATAGACCACACATGCACAAACACATGCGGTTATTAATTCAAAAGGTGGCCGGCGCCTCGATGAAAAGATGCTACAAAATACAAATTGCCATCTTTTTTTAGGAGACTCTGTATAAAAAAGCTTGTAGAACATTTTAGTTTACATGCTAACAGCAACAAGCTAACCAGGTTTGTCAGTCTCTCTGAAAGGCAAATTGGATCAAATGTTGTCATTCGTAGTCATTCAAACATTAAAAATAAACAAATAACTGTATAACAAACAAGTATGAAAACCAAATCAATTTAAAGCTGATGCCTGATTTTAACTTTTCTATTGAAGCTTTCTGAGCAAGACGTTTGATTAAAACATCTCTAAAATTAGAATTCCTAGAGTTACATTACTATATTATAACATAATACTATATAGATAAACTAATAAAGAACAGATCACTTCAATTCTTAAATGGTTGTCAGTGAGAGCTGTGCGGTACACCAGTTCATACCAAAAAACAGTGTTTATTTTGGTTATGATATTAATTTTTCACATACCGCTATACCGGTGAAAAGCTAAAACAGCATCCAGAACATTTACAGTGGGAAAGTATTTCTGTGGGGACCACTTTCAGTGCGACACCCCAAGACCACACGACACGTGAAAAATAAAGTTTTCAATAAACAATGGCTACTGGCGGGGGCTGTAACAGCAACTCACAGATTACTGACCCAACAACTTATTCCAGAAAGAGGAGACACGTCCATATTATGGAATTTATTCAGCTTCAAAAGGTCGGACGTGGACCAAACAACCAACAAACAACATTTGAATAAAATATAAGAAAAAAAGCAGCAAATTTCTCTGTGTGTGTATGTGTGTGCGCACATGTGCACGTGTGAGTGCGCGTTCCCCCCCCCAACGGCGATTCGTTTGTCTATCAACAACGGTGAATCCTTCTTTATTTTGCTCCCTGCTGCCTTCAGAAGATCCTAACAGGAGATACTGGTCAGATAAATCCACCTCAGCTTCACTAGAATCACCAGAAGAACCTCAACGTCTGGCTGAAGACATCACAAGCCTGAAATGACGAGCTGGATCAAAAACCGCATCACCTTCGACACAATACTCGTTCCCGGTAGATCCGGTAAACACGCTGGAGGCGTATTCATGTAATAAACTCCACCACCTTCTCAATTCCAAAAATTCTATACTAGTTTGTAATAATTCTGAACAATCAGATCGCGTCACAGCTCCTCAGAAGCTCTGAACCTCTTCCTCATTCACAGTCTGTCTCGTCCTGACTGTTTGGCTCCTCCCCCCACTCCACATGTCTTTAAAACAGGGTAAGAAAGGAAGATCTCACCCAGAGAAGTACACCACTGCCCCCTCCTGGAGGACTAAATACAGCCTGTAATGAGTTCAAATTCAGCGAGCAGCTGCCCCAGAATGCTTTGCGGGATTTAAGCCAATAAAAGCTGTAGAGACGTCTATGGCACTGAATGAGTTAAATTTCGGCTAAAAACCTATTTGTTTGACCTGGTGTTCTATTCCACATGTGGGTATGATACTCCAAATGGCAGATTTTATTAATGTTTTATTCTGCTGTTGATATCTTGTGTGACATTTTTTGTGAATGGTGGGGTTTGCTTTTACATTTTACTTTTACTTTTAATTTTAATTAAAGCACTTTGGGCCTGTTTTTTTGTATTGTAAAGTGCTAAATAAATAAAGTTGACTTGACTTGACAAATACCGTAAAACCAATATAATTTAGAAAAAAAACATGATATCAAAATTTTGCCATACCACCCAGTCCTACTTTCAGTTAAAAAAAGGATTTATTACATTGAAACACAGAATCATTACCTTGTTTAGAAACATCAAAACATCCAGATTTAAACCCAATATGTATTTCATTAACACCTTAATGGACGACTGCCATTTGAATTAGCTCACTGACATCAAATCTGACACTTGCAAGTTAAATTCAGTGCAGCTTAGAAACACAGGGCTTCAACATCAAACCCACAGGAGGAGATAACGTGGAAAATCTGGATGTTCTTATAAAATAGTGCATAAAATGCAAAAACTCTGAGCACAGCAGCACAACCGACGTCTCCACACTGAACAGGTGAAAAACGAGACATGACTATCTCTGACTTGCAGAATTATTAAAGTCGTGTGTGCAACAGCACATTTTTTGTTTCTTATGAGAGGTTTTCAGAAACAAAAATATGAAACAAACTGCAGTCCTAAAATCTAAACTGGCTGCCAACGTTAGCGCTTAGGACCAATGTGATAAATTAACGTTCACAACAATTCTATCTTCTCTCAGATACCAGAATTTTTCTGTTCAGAAAATAAGGATTTATTGCCATTTTAGTGATTTAATGTTTTTTGTTAGATTAATTAGCACTTAAATATAAAGGGAGAAAAAAATTGCACTGATGGTTTAGTCTTTTATATGTGTACGTGTGTACGTGTGTGTGTGTGTGTGTGTGTGTGTGTGTGTGTGTGTGGGTTTGTATTTCTGACCTCCTGGGGACCCGTTTCCTGACTTTTACTATCTTTCTGGGGTCCGAGGGTTCTTGTGGGGACCGAAGCCTGGTCCCCATGAGGGGGACTCCCCTTTTTAGGGTTAGGGGTTGGTTTATAGGTATGGTGTGAATAGAGTTTTAGTTAGTCTTAGGGTTAGTTATAGATCAGTAATGGTTAAGGTTAGGAAAAGGGTTTGGGTTAGGTATAAATCTAGTTACTAAAATCAATGGAAGTCAATGGACGGTCCCCATAAGGATAACAAAACACACTTGTGTGTGTGTGTGTATGATCTTTTTATCACACACATTAAGCTTGATCAGCATTTCCACGGCATCAAAAATAACCAGAGTTTTTGTGGTTTTAAGGGTAAAAAAAAAAAGATCAATATTTGTTGAAAGTACAGGTTTCAGACTTACTTCTCGTCGCCGTGACGCCCAGCAGCTCTGTTTGATCTTCCAAACCACAGCGGCCACCAGCAGCAGGGACAGAAAGCAGCTGTGGACAGAAAGTGAGAGGATGAGATGAATGTAAAACAGGTTGAAAGTCTGAGCTGAGGAGAATCTGCGGGGCTTCGGAGCACCTTGAATAGGTTTTATCATTCATACATCTATTTATGTCGAAAATATCCATTCATGTGTTTTCAGTTGTGACAAACCTCAGAGGAAGAAGAAATTCCAGACAACATTAATGTGCAGGTTTAAATCCATTTACCAGGTTTTATTTTACAGATGAAGGAACATCAGGAACAACTAAAAATATCTTCACAGGTACAGTGAATCCAGTAACCGACGATGATGTCACTGCTTCACAATACATATATATAAACACAAGTTTAATGGCATGTAGAGGAAGCAGCTGTTCAGGTGGGATTTTAGGTTCCTTTTCTTTTTTCTTCTATTTATTAACCACCTCATTGTTTGTAATTTTAGAGTGTGAGCATATGTCAGTGTCTCCAACCTACCAACCTTGTCAGGGTTTTTTCAGACCCCTTTGTGGTTCCACTGGAAATGTTTAGAGACTCACATGTGTAGGCAGGAATTATTCTTATTCGTTAAAAAAACACAAATCAACAGAAAAACGTTCCTTTGTAGTTTTTGAATCCCTTTTTGCTGACATTATTTCATTCTCCTACAGGATCCATTATAAATACATACACATTACTGAGGTGTCGGTAACACTGGCACATGTACTTATATTCCCCGTCCTGAGTCAGTCTTCCTGTTACTCTCTGACCCGGACTTCATGTTTCATCCTGCGTAAACGTTGACAGCTGATGAGAACGTGCAACGTGCGTGATTAAAACCCTCCCTCACAGATAAAAAGATAAACCTGACATTAAACATTTTGGTTTAATATCAGAGGAAAGTTCACATTTGTATGCATATGAATACTAGTTAACTTTTAAAGATGACATTTTTTGACTCGACATGATTCCTCCAGTGAGGGTGTGCGATGCCACAGGACGGTGTTGGTAAATCAGAGGAAAAATGTTGGCTGTCTCGTCGTGCTTTACATCCACTGTTCATGAAAAACTGCTCCCAGATCAGGTGAGATCAAAGTGGACCGTGTCTTTGTTGTAGCGGCCCTAAAGTTTGACAACAACCTTGTACTGTCAATTAACTGGGACCTTTAAAACAGCTCAATCTCTATAATCTCTACACTAAAGATTCAGTGTAAGAATGTAATATTATGGTTTTTACTTACATGCTTTTACCATTTAACTCATTGGCTGCCAGCTGTTTTCTGAACAGAGGCCCTTCACTGCCAGCATTTTTAAGCATTTTTTCTGTTTTTGAAGAGCCACAGAATATTGTGCTTTAGGACTATATAAACACCAAAACTATCAAAACAAAGAGTACATTCTCTACTTCTATCAGGAACAAACAGATTGTTTCTAGCGTTAACTGTTCTTTCACAATCTGCTGTAGAACATAAGTGATTTCCCCAAAAACTCCTTTTTCTGACTAAAAAATGGAGATAACAGGCTTTTCGTGAAAAGAGACACGTCAGTCAGAAAAGTGTCTCTGACACTAATAAACAGTGTTTTAGTGACACCTCATGGTTGATCCAGAGGGGAACCGCTCATCTGACGGATCTGGGTCAGGTGCACTAAAATCACGTGACTCGGACCCGTCTGTTAAAATGGATTTCTCTGGCTGAGATGAAATACGTGCTGTGAGCTCGGCGGCCTGCGTTGATTGTTGTAATTTCTCTCTATCCAAACTTTTGCGACCACGACACAGACTTTGTTGAAGTGTGAGCTGCATAATGGTGCATTCACACCGGCCCAACCATCAACTTCATAAGCGGCAAGTTTATATGTAAAGTCTATGGTGGACGGACATCAGACAGACGTCAATGGCTCTGCGGCGCTTTGTTAGCATTATGAGCGGCAACTTTTCAAGCTTTTCTAGCGTTTCAGGCGTTGACGCTTGAAAAGCTAGAAAAGCTCAAAGTTCAGCTAGCTGAACTTTTGACGTTCATAACGATCTTGAAGCGGCATATCAACCAATCAGAGCGTCTCATCGTAGTGACGTAAGACGTCACAGCACGTAGCCGGAAAGAAGCGGGATCAGCCAAAATGGAAGATAAATTAACCTCATCCAAACGTAGCTCCTGGAGCAAATGGTTAAACTCACCAAACTCCAAACGCATCTGAAGAATGGGGTATATCCACAAACGGCGCTGATGCACCCGACGTCGACGTTGTCTAGATCTATGAAGTAAATAAATCCAAGCCACTGTCTCAATATGATCCGCAATAGCTCCGAACATCCGATAACAAAGGAAGCCCCGCCTTCGCGCTCTTTTTCGGTCAGGCTTTACGAGCTTTAACGCCTATGCGCTCTGACTGGCAGGCGTTATGAGCTTCAACTTCAAACGTCAAATTTGGAGCGTTATCAGCGTTGCTTGACGTTGACAAAGTGGCCGGTGTGAACGCACCATAAGTTTTTCTGCTTTGCGCCCCGAGTTACGCATAATGGCTTCCCAAAACTCGCTCCTCTTTCATGGATTATCATCACGATCACATGAAGTGTCACCGCCACACACAGGTAAGAACAACTTGTACACACTTTAGAGGCGTGATATTTACTCTCATGGTGCTTGCGGTTGTTCCCTCACCCCTCCCGTTAAAAAAAAAAATGCTAACGACAACTTTGGTCGTCAATGGCAGTGAATGAGTTAAAATAACTCAACATTTTGTTTTTCCTTATATTTTCTTTTTGTGCCTTTAATTTTTGGGTTTAGCTATTACTGTTTTGGACAGTATTTTCATCAGTTCACTTTAAATATAACTTATTACATTTGATGGAAGATTGTGTTGAAGTGATGATTCAACTTAATCTGCTGGTTTCTTTCATTAGGAACCTTTTATTAAGTTTAATAACTTACTGAATCTGATTACTTCTTACAATAAATCTAAATGTTTGTAGAATCTGGTCTGTTGATGTAAACTGGGAGTAATTCAGGGAGAGTATGAAACAGTATATTTAATCTGAACTTTCACACATCTGCAGGTGTGGGCTTTCCATAACGCTTTCCCTCATGTTTCTTCTCAGTTTCAATACTTTTATCCATTTTAATACTGACTGTGTTGGTTAAAGATTGTAATTTATTGCTCTCACAGCCCTCATGCACAACCTGTGTGAGTCTTTAAAGAGTCATTCATTCAAAAAATTCTCTTTTCTCTCCAGGCCAAAGAGGAGTCTAAAGAAATCCATCTGTTCAGCAACCTTATTGATCTGGTTTTCAGCTGGATGCTTCAAGAGTGACACTGTGCTGATTAATGATTTGCATGAAAGAAATCAGCCTCACACCAAAGCTCTTCTCTTCTTAGAAGGATGAGAGGCAAGAGAGTAATAAATACAAAGGAAAAATCTAAAACTATTGGAAAATGGATATTGGTAATAGAAAAATGTAAGGACTGGTAAGAGATTTGAAATTTTAGAATAAACCCAGAACAGCAGGCAATGTAAGGAGAAAAAGAAACAGAAGACAGAGATCAAAGGACAGACTTTGATTGAAACGTATTGAAAGTAACATCAGAGAAACAAACACCAAAATGACAGCGCAGACAGAAAGACCAAGGCACCTCATTAAACCTCAAACTCCACAGAAAAGAAAAAAAAACATTTTCTTGCTCGTCAGGCCTCACTTTCCCATCACACCAAGATCTCACACTTTCACAGAGAACAGAGCTGAGCGTCTACTGGTTGAAGCTTTATTTGCAGAACCACTTGTGATAATCACACCTCCTTTCTTTGATAAATTAAAGAGGTGTAATTTTGGTGAGACTGACCCAAAAAACCAAATTGATGGTTTCTTAAATAGCTGATAAAATAATCCACAAACTAGTTACTGAATTCTTCCTGCCCCCATACAGACCAAAAATGTATATATACGTATATATATCAAATATTACTTGTGGCCAAAATATCTCATTATAGTGTGCATATATTTGTTTGTGCACATAGTCTGAAGGTTAGCTATACCCACCATTTAGAGCAAACAATGCACTTTTCCAACCCACCTAGGAGGCTAACAAGCAGATTGAAACCACTCCAAGGTTTAATTTAAAGATACCTGTCAATGATATTGACTTGAACTTCCTCAGCGGAAATACCCGAGACTTTTCAGAGAAAATACTGTCCAGCTAATACTCATGAGAGAGAGGAGACACAATATGAGGCCACTAATCTTCAGCTTCAACACTGTCAGCATATGAAGTTAAAGTAAGAGGTTTGGTAATGCTAGGAAGTTTCAAGGTCCAGGTACACTTCAGTTTAACTGATAAATTCCAGTTTGTTTAATAATGAGACTTCTTCATGCACCACAGTCAGTGTCAGTCATGGAGTTCCTCAGGGTTGAGTGCTTGGACAAATACTCTTTATAGGTATAGGTAAGATTATTCGCCAACATTGTTATGTCAGTGGGCGTCTGTGGCTCAGTGGTTAGAGCGGTCATCTTTCAGTCAGAAGGTTGGTAGATCGATCCCAGCTTCTACCGCCACATGTCCTTGGGCAAGATACTTAACCCCTATAGCCCCTTGATTTGCATATGGGGTTGTTTGAATGTAAAGATTGTAATGTAAAAGTGCTATAAGAATACAGGACATTGACAATTACCCCATAGTTAGAGTTAGCTTAGGTTTTCCTGATCCATCCCTTGAGTTATGCTGCTATAGTCTTATAAGACTGCTGGATGACATACAGACCACATTTCTTCACTCTTCAGGTCTGTGTTAATTAATATTACTGCCATTAACTTTAACTCTGTTTATCATTCCATAGAAGTGATAAGTGAGGTTGGACCATGTCGTTTTTGACTGCGTTTCTTTCCTGTCAGCTCAGACCCCAGTGGGTCGAGGCAAAAGCTCATCCTGGTTCTGCTGGAGGTTTCCTCTTGTTAAAGGGGAGTTGTTCCTTTCCACTGTTGCCAGTTCTCAATCTCTTCTTGGAAATATTAAAACAATGCCAGTAAAATACAACAAACATGTTATAGTGAAAGGATTTACCATCCCAAATTTAAATCATCCAATGATAACTATTTTTTAACATTGTGATTTCTAAAACATATATTTTTTTTATATTTTTTTTATTTCTCTGGGTGACTGAATGAAAGGAAAGACACGCCTTGTCAAAAGGGCATCTGTTCAATCCCTTCTTAATCAAATCAGCTGAAAACTGATGGGTTCAGACTCTTTCAGGAGCGGACTGGAGTGTGGAAATGGAGCCAGAGGAAATGCATTATAACCACAAGCTCCTGAGACCATAGGTGAGCTCTGACGTGTCATTGGCTAACCTGACAGCAAGACAACAGCCACAGGGCAAACACCAACACACTGATTCTTTGTCTAAAGCTGGCTGAATACTAATCCTCCCTGCTGCAGGATTTCACTCCAGGCTGGGAAATGGAAACCTGCTCACCAGCCAAACTGCATTTTCATTTAGACCATGGCTGATAAGTTTTGTCCACTGAACCATATACCAGCAGCAGTTGCTCAACAGTTCCTATTCGGAACCTGTTCTTGTCAACACTAAACCCTGTAAATAGGTGGGATCTTTCCAAATATAAAAAAAGAATCCAACTACCTGGATTTGAACAAAGGCACAGCATGCAACTAGATACAGAATGTTCTATAATCAGTGAAGATTTCAATAATTTTATGCTCCTCTCTCTTTTCCTCTAAGCTTGGAAAAGGAAAAAAAATGCTCCTGTATTTTGCATAGCAAGGAAAACTGAACTAAAACACATTTGGCATGTGCTAATAGGTGAAATAGCAGATTTGGATCCAAAAATGTAGCATTCTTCTGCAGCGTGAACACAACATCTGGCTGAACTTGTTTTATTATGTTTCTAAACAGAGCTACTGGTGTTTCCTGGACAGAAAGTGGATGTGATAATTAGCTGTAGATAAGTCAATGTTCAACAAACAGAAAAAAGTTTCAGCTTGTTTAGAGTTGAAGCTTCATTAAAACTTTACAAAACTGCAACTCATTTGCTTTGAGTTTAGTTGGATCTTTACTGAACTTTATTGAAAGAATACAGCCATTTTGTAGCAATAAAACTATTTTAGCAATCTAAATTATCTGGTATAAAGAACAAAAACGCAATAATATTTACCTGTGATAAAGCACGGAAATTGAGACTTGCTATTTTCAGCATATAGCATTCCCTTTAGAGATGCAACGATACCACTTTTTTCAAACCGATATGATACCGATACTTGTAGTACCAATGCCGATACTTCTACCACTCAAAATATGCAATAAATTGGAAGACAGGTTTTATTTTCTTCTCTGCTTTTAACAACCAATGATGGTGAACTAGATAAAAGGAACAAAAAATTCATAAAAATGATCACAAAAGTAAAATTTCAATAAAAAAAATTTCTGTGAAATTATTGCATTTTCTACATTTTAAGTATCGGTTCATGGTATCAGTTAACTAACTAATACCAACACAAATACATTAGACGGTATTGGAGCTGATACCCGATACCAGTATTGGTGCATCTCTTGTTGCTTTCCTAAAATGGCACCTAAGGGAAAGAGTGAAGAATTTGTTGACTAAACATTAAAGTGTAACTTACCCCCAAATCAACTTTTATTGCTGATAAACTCTATAAATGAGTGTTTAATAGTACTGTCCACATTTCTGGTTTTGTTTTTGGTATTTTAGCACATTTTAATAAAACTATTCATTTTATGTCAAAAACCGTAAGTGGAGCGCCCTCTTCAGGTTAAAACATTATACTGCACTTGAATTTGAATCAGGCGTATCTAATGGCTGACACCTTATTTTCTCTATAAGTGATTTTGCCGCTATGGGATATAAAACAGCTCGGTCTCAGACACACCCCTACTCAGTAGTGAGTGAGTATGAACAGGAAGTGGATACGGCCGTTATCAGAGTTCATTCTAGTGTTTGTGATTGTGTGAAAATGTGTTTTTAGCACATTACTGAAGGGTTTTCTCTTCATGCTGAGATACTTTGATTTATACCTCTGGCACCTCTCTGAAACATGCTTTTGTGCAGACAATAGTGTGCAGCAGTTGTGCACGTGCACATCCCCACATGAGGCTGAGTCACAGATATTACACGAGCTAATCTAAATTTAGCGTTTGCTTTAATCAACAATATACTACGAAGGGACAGGTCCCATTCTAAGACTACCATGAAGGGACAGGTCCCATTCTAAGATGCTGAAGCCGCTGCAGGATGAACCATCGGCTTGAAAAGGTAGTGTGGTCACGCGCGCACGCAGCTGCACCTGTTTGCAGAGTCACACGATGTAACTGGAGCTAATAGCGTAGCTAACAACAATGTACGAGTAGAGAAGTGCCCCATTTTATGCCTTTTAGAAAGGAGCAGAGAGTTAAAAGAGGTCCTGCTCATTGATTAATAAAATGACCAGAGTACACTGCTTCACTCCTCGTGGACCAATCAGGATGAGCAGAAGCTGTGAAATGCCTTATGGGTTTTATCTACAACCTGACAAAGAGGTCAGACAGAAAGGAAGTAAAGGAAGTATTCAAGAATGCTGGAAGAAAAAAAAAAGCAGAGTAAACAGCAGCATCATGAAAAAAACAGTAAAGCAGGGAGGTAAACAAACCAGCAGCTTTGCAGCAGCAAATGTTTAGATAAGGATGGAGAGAGCAAAGCTAGACATTCATGAGGGGAAAGAAAAACAAACTGAAAAACTAGAAGAAGAGAAGAGAGCAGTGCTTGTAGCACAGCACTGGCAGCAGAGCCTGCGGAGCACCTGGAGAAGCCCCTGAGGACAAGCGGGCAGGTTTTAATGCATGTTCAGTATCTCTTTGCCTCTCTCAGGTGTTTTATGGGGATAAAAGAGTGAGTCTGTCACTCTGCACCACAAAGAGGCGGCTCAGAGCAAACAGCACAAGGTTTCAATACATCCTGTTTGAAAAAACATGTGAAACAGCAGCTGTGTTTCGAAAACATTTACAATTATATAACTAACGTCTGCCTATGTCAAGTTTATTTAGATTATAAAGCTGCATTAAAACGCTAGCAGCTACTTCTGATCCCATAAAACTAAACAGACTTTCCAACTAACTTTTAAATCTTACTAGAATTTAATCTGAAAGCAAATAAATCTTTATATTAATAATATCATCCTTCCTAAAGTAAAACTAAAGGCGTTGGAATAATGTAAATATACTTTTGTTGCTCAAAAAGGCGCCATTTTTAAGTCTAAAGCAAAAAAAAAATCACGTTTCTTTGTTCCACACAGTCTGTAGCTGTCTTGTACCAAACATTTCAAATGTTATAGAAAATCAGCATGGCTTATTTGCATCTTGTTTGGATTGAAAAAAATAAGCTGCATAGTGTTAAAAGGTGAAGGGGAAGGTTATATTACACATGGCTGAAGAGAACAAAATGTAAGGGCTGAATGGGATTCAAATTTACTTTCTTGTAAAAATCGATAGTGTTTTTGCCGTATTAAAGGTGGTAAAGATGATTTTTTTTCAGCAAATTTAGATGTCAAATTTACTTTAAAATCGTTTTATCAACTTGAAGTGGTTTTGTACTTCTGGTTTCTAAAAGAAAAAGTTATAATATTCATAAATCATAGACCTAGTGGGGCTTGAAATAAAGTAGCCAATAGATAACGAACCCGTTTCATTATCTATTGGCTATCCGATTGTAAATCACACTTCTGTACATGCTACATAGTTTGCATAGGCCTCAGTGCTGGTTAACACTGCACGCAGAAGCACCACGATGCGGAACAAAGACCTCTTATATTCAGCATCCTTGTTAACCCATATAATGTAGTTCACACCAGACATGGAGGCTGTGAAGAGATCATTTTGGCGTCTGGTCTTTTTTGCGCGAGCTGCGATTGTTCCTCGTCAATTCTGACAGGAAGTCACACCAAGACACACGAGACAATCCGGTCAAAAATAAAAGAAATTCTTCAAAATAAAATACCACGATTGACAAATGTTTTGTATCTAGACACACGGTATTTACCATGACCTCCACTGAGCAGCTCGTTTCCCCGTCATGTGATGTCACAAAGAATCCTTCAAACAGATCCTTGATCTCGATGGAGACTCAGAGCTGCACAGTGGTGCAGTGAGTAGCACTGTTGGCACCGGGTTGTGTGGACACTGTTTTTCTCCAGGAACTTCCACAGACTAAAAATAAGCTTGAGGTTAATTGGTAAGTCTAAGTTGACCCTTGGTCTGAGTGTGAATGGTTGTCTGTGGCCCTGTGATAGACGAGTGACCTGTCCATGTGTGACCCCGCCTCTCACCCACCAGCTCTTCCTGACCCTGAATAAGAATAAGCAGGTATATAATAAATCTGGTCCTTGATGCCCTTCTCAACAGCCGTTCAGAACTAGTCAAGTCATTCAGTTAACAATAAATAAAAAAAGTAACTACTACTATCTTCAAGACACTGATGATTCCTCTCAAAATTTCAAAGAAAATCAGGCTAATGTTTGAGCTTTTGAACAAACATGGAAGTTATTACATCTGTACTTTGGAACTAACAGGTTATTTGCACACCAAATAAATAAGGTCACATTGATTTTAGAAAAGCACCAAATGTAGCAGTGAGAAGGTGACGAGAGGAAGGAAACTTGGACCCAAACAATGTTCATGTTGGTCAGTCTGTTCCTGCTGTGGAAGTAAAGAACAGCTGACTCGATCCAGTTCAGAGCTCATGGAGGTCCATGAGGTGGTAGAAACATAACACCTGCCTCTGGTGTGTTAACAAACCTTTGGATCGGATCTTCAGCTGCAGTCTGAAAAGGTCAACATGCTGGTAGGAGGAACAAAATGACAAGTCGATTGTTTTAACCCATCGACTCATTATGAACCTCATCATTATCAACCTTTTAAAAATAACCTTTAGGTTAGATGTTGACTGTCCAAGATGGAACATTACAAACCTTTAGTCTGAGCAGTTTTCTTATTTGTTCTGGAAATCACTTTGTTACACGTATAGCAATAAAAATGAATGTCTGTTGCATCTTGAATCTAAAAATAATTATCTATTTAGAATACAAACATTCAAATACCCTAAATTAAATGAAGAAATAAGAGAATAAAACATGCCTGTTCGCCAAAAAGTAATTTTAGGAAGGTTTTCACAGAATTTAAGAAAGGAATATGCACAGCTGCATTCAAAGTGACAAATCCTAATAAAACACAAAATAATCGATGACATTTACACCATTTTGAAGGAAAAGTGAGCAGTTTGGACTACAAATAGAGTAACAGTAACTGGTGATTATTTTAGGTCTTGTATGAAGTTGTTTTTAGAGCTTACCAATGTTTTAATAAAAATAGCTTGACAGGTTGATGGAATCATAGCTTTGATGATTTTTGTGCTGTGGAGTCTTCCACAGTCTGTCTAGCTGTCAGTCATCCACCTTCCAGCCTGTCATTGGCAGCCGTGACACTAATCCAGACCGACATTTCTGTACAAACACGAACACATGTTGGAAGGCAGAGCGAGCGCGCACACCGTACACTGCACATCACAGCTGGAGTCAATGTCATTCTCCTTTCCAGCCAATTCTCAGTGACTGATCCCTCTCCAAACGTAAGGCCAGCTAAGCTGCTGGTTTCAGGATGATTCTGTAAAGCGCCACAGAGAATGAAAAGATGCTTTGTTTTTAATTAACAGGTTAAATGATCATATAGAATTAATTATCTTGAGCCCGTCAGTCCAAATCTTTACCAAAACAGACCTTAAAAAGACGTGGAAACATTAACGTTCTCAAGGTGTCAAAAACACATATTTCTGCTCAGTAGCTGGATATTACAGACCGCCAAAATACAAAAGATTTTTTTTATTACATTCAAGATCTGTATTTTTTTATTTGTGGGTGGAAAATGAAATGGTAATTTCTTCTGTTCTGCTTTGCTGATTTTCAACAGGAAACAATTACAGTATAATTTGGTCACAAGCTGAGCAGAATTCACTCTAAAGTGAGCTTTCAAACTCCTTCACGTCTCCTCAAAACTCTGTTGGTCTACAGATACAAAAGCACCGCAGTATGACAGTTTTCTTACACAATGAACTAAAGCAAAGAGAAACTGCAACTCTGGTTTGTTTTGCTGGCCAAGAAAACTTCTGACAGTTCTACTGCATACAGCAACGATAATACAACCTATTGGTGATCATGCTACATATTAAGGTAGTTGTATTGGCATAGTTTCTAAACCTTTTCCTAGTAGAGAGGCATTTTTCAGCAAAACAAACAAAAACTGAATGATATCCAATGCTTCTGCTGTCATCGTTTTATTTTGAAAGGAACCTACTAGGGCTGTAGTCAACCAAAGAAATGCTTAATCGACCAAAGTCCAGCCCTGCGCAGCGATTAATCAACTAAAAAAAAACGCAATGTTTTGCATTTTGATTGAACATTTATTAAACAATTGTCATAGAGCATTTAAATTACAACAACAACAAAAATAATATAGAAACTATAAGAATATACAATTCTTTGAAAATTAAGTAATTTTTTTAACTGCAAAGTGAGGAGTTATGTCCGAGGTCTATAGTGAGAGTCACAATCGTACACCTGACCACGCCACACACTACAAAAAAATATAACTGCTAAAACATTTTGTTGACTACAGCCAAAACAAGTAGCGTTCTAACTGAATACAGTAAAACTACCTATATTACTTAATGAACACGAAGCAGCATCCATGCGTTGTGCGGTTCCTACGGTGTGCTAAACTGTGGAACTGTTACAAAATAGTCTAAATTAAAGCATTTAAAGTTGGAGATAAAACATAGGCTAATTATAGTTAGAATACAGTAAATATATAACTCCTTATAAAGGAATAAATATCAAGGGGTAAATCAATGAAAATGTCTTTATTGGTTGAAAATAAAAATACGGAACTGGTTGATCAATAAGAATGTCAGTCGACCAAGACGTCATCGACCGATTAGTCGACTAAACAACTAAAGTTGACAGCCCAAGAGACTACAGCAATGGGTGAGCTGTACTTTTACTACCACAATATGTGGCAACCATCAACACTGATCCAAACAGATGAAAATTAACACAGAATTAGCAGAATAATCGGTTTCAGCTGGGTATTTCCCAACAACTAGCTCTGGTCTGGTGGTGCACGGTACAATGGAAAGATCAGCCAAGAGGGAAAAGAGGGAGGGTATTCTGACAGGTGGAGCGTGGCCGGGATGCTTACAACAAATCTGTAAGTGACGACACTAATCACCTCTCCGCATTGATGTGGTAGAAAGTTGAGAACAAAGTCTGAACGTGCAAAAGCACTGCACTCCTCTGCAGTGGCATGCCTATGACTGACAGGCAGTAATGTCTGCAGTAACAATGACTGGGAAGTATTACTGGTAGATAATAGCAGTGATTCAAGAAGACAAAGAAAAGGTTTAAGAAGTGAGGCCTTGAAGAGCAGAAGACCAAATGCTTCTGATGAAGATAAGAAAACAGGCAAAAGTAAAAGCTCCTCTTCCTGTTGAAGTCAAGCAGAAATTTGCCTTGATGGCAGCAGCATGAATCATTAATATAAATGAATCCCAGCCACCCACACTGCAGACATGTCTTGGTTCAGAGTTAAGCCTGTTTCATTCAGTGTCCTTAAATGTCTGATACCAAACCAGATGACGAGAAACTCATTTTACTCATCGTTTTACACGACCACATTAACACGGAGCAAACCGAGTTGAACTAAATGCTTTTTCATTTTTAATAATTGATGTCAATGTTAATGCCGTGATTCACATGATTCACATGAGCTTTGTGTGGTTCTGATGTTGGGAGCAGAGTTATGTTGTTTCTAACTTCATCATGTGATTGATGAAGTGGTTTTACAAACAGTAAATATTTCTGTGTGTATTAGGATTAAAAGTAAAATCTGAACTAATAAGTTAAAAAAACTGATTTACTTGCTCCAGAGAGCTCCTAAATAAAACATTTAAGAATAATTTTGAACTCATATCTAAAATGTTTTAACTCAACATTTATTTTCTTTTATCTCGACTGCATGAAAGATGATTAAACAATTTATATTATATGAGGCAAAACAGAAATTCCTAACACGGTTTTATTTGGAAGGAAACGGGTGTTTAAAGATGCCATTCTATTAGAAAGGATTTTTCTGAGGTTTCTGTTGAATATTTTAGCTCCACAGCTGTTCTTACCTTCATAGTGGGTGTGAAAACAGGTCAAATACTTCTCTATCAGTTTTTATCTCTCAAACTACGCAGGTGGTGATAAAACCCGAGTTCAAACGGCCTGTATCTGTTTCATCACAACTCCTTTGTTTGTTAGTATTCATCAGCTCCCGCAGTTGAAACCACGCCTAGCATGCTGCTGGCTAAAAGCTGTTAGCATAAGACGTAACAAACAGGAAGACCCTACGTGTCCTGTTGCCATGTGCAGCGGGGAAGGACACAGGAAGTCTTGCTCTTGTAGGCTAGTTTGTTAGCCAATCAGAGTCCATCAAATTCAAATAATGGTTAATGAGTTGCAGCTGAAGCCAGCCGAATCTTCACGCAGATAGATTGAAAGGTCTGTTAATCAGTGTTTCTTAATACTTTTTTAGATATAAAAATGTTTCATATTACAGGTTAAAACTTCAGAAATAACCACAAAGTGACGAAATTTGTGTGAAATGGCCTCATTAAATGATTTGAATATTTTCTTTTCAGTCGGTCCAGGTTGTTGTGTTTAATCCTGCAGCTGATAGTGGTTTTCTACATTTCTTTGACATCAGTCCCCGCCAACGTGTGAGGAAGGTTAACAGGATGGTCTCAGGTTTATGGTCAAACACCCACCAGTCCATCCATCCATCCATCCATCCATCCATCCATCCATCCATCCATTCATTTATTGATATTTTTTTGTTTACCAATTCATTATAATAGTGAACAAATAAAGTGCTTTATATTTGATAATATTAATCCGGGGAACACTAAACTGACTCTCCTCCTTTTTTAACATATATATTTTTCTTTAACATCTTTATGTTTCGAAAGGGGAAACCCTGCAGTCAGCACACACACACTTGTTGTTAGTTTCATAAATAAAAAGTAGGAAAAAAATCCTCTGCTTTTTTCACAAATCATACACTGGTTTCATGTTTGAAAGTAGTTAAGTCCAAAAACTAGATTTTCCTCTCACGTCAGGCCTCATGAAATGTTAAATTTGCAGTGTTTTTATCACATAAAGAGCTCAAGCATTTTATGTACGGATGTCTCGATATTTGCCTTGTTAAAAAGACTGATTTGAAATTGGATTTCCTGTAGATAAATGGAAAACATGTGCTTTGTATTGTTACAGTAGATTGCACATTCTTGTTTAATTCACTTTACAATAAGGAGACATTTATTTGGTTTGATGTTGGTGACACTAGATGCTGCAGTGGTACATGTTCACAACTACTCTGTTCTTTTCACATCAATACTAGCCAATGCTGAGAGTCCTGCACTTAAGGGTCCCTCAGACTGGATGAAGTTCATTCATGAGTTCTTAGTAGGTCAATCATCCAATAAAGCATCAATAACAAATCTAAAAAAAAACCTAAAAGCTCTTGAGACTGGTCTTAGTTTCACATTTCAGTTATCCGAAAAAAAATCTTAAAGAAGTTTGAATGTTTTAGTTATTTTTTAATCTAAAATGCAGTGAAACCCCGCCCTGCAGACACCCCTCGGGAACGGACACCCCTACCCAGCAGACAGGTTTTGGGCCGACCAAGTGCTTTTACTAATATTATAACCCCTCTGGAGAGGACACCCCGCTGTTCAGGACAATGGACACTTTTTGTCGGCCCAAAAAATAAAATCAGTTAAAATTCACCCCGCTAACGGACAGAGATCACAGATAGACGCCTGCTTGACCAGGTGCGTGGCCCAGAAGCCAGCTGCACATCGGATGCAGAGGTCACAGACCAGGAGGATCCTGAGCTGCTGCCACCGCCATCAGCAACTTCTACCAATCCGTCACACGTGCCAATGACCTGCTGCACCACCGAGCAGACTCACAGACAAATATCAGTGTTTCCCTCATTTTGATGTGACATTCAGGTCCGTTAAGACAAGTGGCCGTTTGGCACAAATTGTCATACGACTTTCAACAGTTTCAGCATGATGCCAGTTTCTCTCTTGCTGAAACAATGTAAACGTTGGTCATGAGTGATTTCAAAATAAACGTGGAAAAAAAAAACCTGAAAACTGACAAGTATCTATTAAATTTTACTCAAAGTTGAGACATATTCAGAAGGAGATTTGACCATGCGCTAGTTCATAAAATGATGTACTGAGGAAACATCAGTGACAATGGTTTATGCACATTCCTGGATGAGAGGACACCCGGACACTCTACCCTTCTGGGGTGGAC
Source organism: Pachypanchax playfairii (assembly GCA_006937955.1). NCBI lineage: Eukaryota > Metazoa > Chordata > Actinopteri > Cyprinodontiformes > Aplocheilidae > Pachypanchax > Pachypanchax playfairii. The sequence continues at coordinate 761,651 of SSNP01000172.1, read as the reverse complement.
ACCACACCATAACGGACAAAACATCTGGTCCCGTCAGCGTTCACTATAGCGAGCTTTCACCGTACTAGTTCAACATAATGTACCAGGGATCCCGTTCTACACCAGGAAGTTGTTTCACGAATGCAAAAAAAAAAAAGCAACTCACCCTCAAAACTGCTTTTTTCTGCTTATAAACTGTATTAGTGGGTCTTTAATGCATCCTTTCAGTTTCTGGGCATTTTTTTGACATTTATAAGTAAACTTGTTAAATTCTACACTTTTTGGTCTAAAAACATCTTAGTGCTGCCCTATTAGGGTTGAAAGGTGGCTACTGCATTTGAATTTTGTGATTGGCTGAAAGTGGTAAATTTCTTTTTCAGCTGTACATGTCTATATCCAGGGGTGCACATAAGTGGTCCGCAGGTCCGCACACACTGTCAAAATATAAAATGCGCACCAGATGAAAAGTTGCAACACGCGTTTGCGTACTTAACATTGGTTTGGCTGAGCTGCGTGAATTTTTAGGTTAATCAGAGGCGGTTCGTTGTCAAATAAATGAAGAATCCCGTTGACTTTTTTTGTTTGACTGATATGTTTCTCAGCCAGAGCGCCGAAGTTCCAGCTGATCAGCTGATGCTGCGTCTCTCTCTGTCTCTGTGTATCAGTTTGCCAGTGTGACGGATTTTCAGTCAGTCAGATCAGTGCAGCTGACTGCAGGATTCTGCATCGCGTCAAAACTGAAAAAATTCACTGAATAAGACAAATAGACCATCGTGGCACAGACGTGTAGAACTACCTTTTTGTGCTATAAAATACAGAAAACCACCTGTTTTAATCAACAGTATCAGCGTATTTGTCTGTGATCCGCGCCATTTTGAATGCGCGCAAAGCACTATGGGATATGCAGTCAATGCCCCATAACTGTCCAGTGTATCTTTTTATCTGACTGCATCACATTACAAACATCCTCATCATTTCAAAACAAAAAACAGTTACAGTAAATGACAGAAGCTCCAACAGCTGACTAATAAATTTCAACACCAAACTGTTAAATGTAGATTAAAGTGAACAATCAAACCTGTAAACAATCCAACCTGAACTCTGAAGGATTTTTTTTTACCAGTATTTTTATATTTTACTGGTTTCTCTTGATTTTTTCAACAATTAAAGGATTTTTATTGAAACAAATATAGAGCCAGGTAAAGTAAACAGACTGAATTTGAAGCTTGATGAAACCAAAAACAAAGCAGAGGAGCTCGGAAGAGACACAGCGAGACACATTTAAAAATGTGAGGACCAAGCAACAACCCTAGGTTCTCTTCTGAGAACCAGGCCAAAAATATTATGTGCACCCCTGTCTATATCACCAGCATTGTGTCTAAGACACGCCTCCTGGAGTATAAAACCATTTCTCAGATAGACACACTTGCCCCCACCCACCCGTTGTCTCCAGCTTCTAACCAAAGAGCTGCACACAGGGATTTAGAGCAACTGGCTGAAAACTACAACAGAGAAAATAACTAATATCAGTAAAAGAATAATGAAATCAGGAAAAAGACTTCCCTGCAGAGGTTGTGATTGTGTGGATGTAATTTATAGACGTTATATTCTCATCATGGTCGGGTTCCAAGTCTACAACCCAGCAGAGTCACTCTGGAGCTAATCTAAACACGGAGAAATGCTACATGTCAATCACAGCTTAGGCCCGCCTCTTAAAGTGACGTTTTCTTCAGCATTTTTTGAAAAAGCAGTAGGAAGGCAGGAAGATAATTTAGAGGAGGTGAGTTCCTCTTTAACAACAGTCTTGTAATGCCAACCAACAAATTCTTATGGAACTGCGACTTTTAGAAAACGATGATGTCAAAGCCCAACTGCTAATCTAACACAACAATAATAATGCTTCACACCTTCAGCCCTGTTTTGTGTGTATCACCATGGCAGTGTCACATACAAACCTGATATAGTTACTAATGTTTAGGCATTTTTGGTGTTTTCATGTGGACATTACATTTCTGTGTGGACGTTACTACTGGTATCAAGCTAACATAGCTATAAGAGTGAATGTCATCAGTGCACAACACTGGCAGCACAAGGGCTTTGATTTAACATTGGGAGCAGTCATGCACCAAAAATAAAAGAGGGAAAGATATGCCCACTGGAAAGCAGGAGTTATTTTAATATTAGCCATCAAGTAACACAGATGTGTCGCTGCACTCCCAGGGGAAAACAAATTTTCTGGGCCATCAGGTCTCAGCGCCGTACTGAATATTACAAGGTTACCTTATGTATTTTAGGAGGTAAAACCAAGAACAACATGTGCAACATGTGGTGGTGATTCTAGGAAAGTATAAAAACATCTCTTCTGTTGTTTTACGACTGCATTAGGTATTAACAAACGTGCATGGTGGTGCAGGGATGGTGGTGAAGGTTACAGAATCGATGGTTATCTGAAAATCTGCATTTTGTCTTTAGCTTTTTATTTTTTGCAGGATTAAAGTTACAACACAAAAACATACTAATGTTAAGCTAACCACGCGACTGAATATGAGCATAAATAATTCTGAGGTAATCATACAAACTAGGTTCACACAGGATTCAGGAAGACGTACCTTACTCTGCAAAATCTGTAGGTTGATTATGAGTTCTTACAATGTAATTCATAAAAACAACGACTTCTCAGAAAAAAATCGAATAAAATAATTCAGAGAAACAATAAACTACAACAAAAAAACAAAATAAAAAACAGAGTCCAACTACAAATTGATTTTCACCTTTTGTTCTTTTGGCTCCTTCTATTCAAGTCAATATTACTTCATAATATGTTTGAAAAACGAGGCATCTGGTTCAGTATCAACTGCAAACTTGGCCGTTAGTGGAAGAAAAAAAGACTGAGGAAGGTTTTTATTGCTTTGACTTTTTTTTTTTTTTTTGCAGGTTCCCATTAAGATACAACATTAAGTTTGTAAAACATTTGGTTTAATTTCCTTACTGTGTTTGACTGGAACAAAACTTTCCAAAGCTGTGATGAAATTCTGCAAACCTGAAGAAGATGCTGGACAGCTGGATGTGTAAATATGAATCCACCTGACTGCTGGGAAAACGGATGTTTAGTGTGGCTGGAGAATGCATGTGGAGGAGGATCTGTGCTGGTGCTGCAGTTAACATGACAGCCCTACCTTCAACATGTCCCCACAGGAGGCATGACACAAGCAGAGCAAGGGCCCATAATGGGAAAGTCATATTAGGAAACAGAAAAAGTCGCCACCAATTGCATCTCTCACCAAAAAACACAGACACAAACACGGCTGAGTCTTGCTAACGTTAGGTCCCTCCTCACTGGAGATGAATCAATGGCAGGCAGCAAACACATCAGGAAAAAAAGAGAGTGTTGTGGGATTAAGAAGCAGTCAGAGAGAGTGCTGGGCTGGAAGTACAGAAACAAGGGAGGGGGTAAAAGCAAGAAGAAGAAAAACAGAATTGGACTGATAAGCAGAGTGCCTGAGGTGAAAGGAGATGGGACAGAGAACATAGTGATGAAGGGGAAGACAGAGAGAGACGAGGGGGACATGTGAAGGATAAACTGAAAGACAGAAAATAAAGAAAGAAAAGAGAATAAAGAGAAAGAAAAGCTGGTGTTCTATTTATAGATTACTGCAACGTCTGATTCAAACACAAATAGTTGGCTGCAACATAGAAAACGCTGGCAGGTGAACAGACAGGCATCACAAGCAGCTGCACAGTTACATGACGACTGATACATCACACTGTTTACAATCTGAAGGATCCTTTAAATACACTGACTCAGACGTGTGTATTTGTGCTTGGTGTTGTCAAGGAACACACACTTTCTGAGACGATCTGGAGAAGAAGCAGCGAACCATGCTGGGATACATTTATGTACTTTAGATCTAAGCTCATGTTATTCTTTTTTAAATCAATAACACATTACAGTATTTATAGGGAGTTCAAACAGGAGAGTTTTCAGACCTGGCAGTAAAGCGACATCTCATCCGTTACAAAACACAACACTGCTAAAGGAATCCCTTTTTAATTCCAGTCAACAGTGGACGAGGACTCACTCTGATATGTCACAGGTGTTCAAGGTGATGGGCAAAAATACTTCCTGCATCGAGCATCATACGCCTCAGAACATTAGAGTCAAAGTCAACAGCATCCAGCTGCAGTGTGCTGCTGAGGGAGGCAGATAAAGATGATACAATACAAAAATACAGCCAACGCAACTTGAATCAGACCTTAAAATAGAGCTGAAAAGGACATTTACCTGCAAAACCCCACAGCGTGACAATACTTTATAATATTCTCTGAAATTATGAATCCCTACAATTTCTGCACTTTATTTAAAGCAAGTTTTAAAGTTACTCCTTCTAAAATATGCAGACTGTTCCACCCTGTCAGCATTGTTTCCTGCTGCAGCAGCCAGTTGTTTTCAGTGAAAACCCAGTGAAGCTACCTGCCACAGAAACATGGTGACTAGCTGTCTCTGCTCTTATCAGATTTAGGTGGATCATCAAGGATCCTTCTAAGATCAATCAAAACTGAAACACTTCTGGTCTGTTCGGGACAGAAAGGGCATACTGAAATTGTACTTTGAAAAACAGATGATTTTATTCTGACGGGACACAGGCAGGAAGGACCTCTCTCAAACCTGGCAGGATATTATTTTGGTAAATTTCCTTTAGTGAGAAAGTCATAAAACAGCTCCTGATGATACTAAACACAGTAACTATAAATTAAACTTCATAACTGCTGCTAGAAATTAATAATGCACCAATTTGTTACTTAGCAACAGCTTGTAAAACCGAAGTACAAGAAGTTTCATAAGTTTAAAGATTAAAGAAAGTGTTCACCATGAAGTAAAAAAGAAAAGTTGAGTTATTATTAGCAGCTGATTCTAACAGGAGTTTGTAGAATGAAGAATAGTTTCCAGTCTCGTCCAAATTAAAACTGGATCAAATGTTTCTGACTTCCATTGAGTAAATGTGGTGTAAATGTGTTAAACAGGCCTGAAACTGAACTGTGACATGAGACAGAGTGAAGATCGGATCTCCTCTGAGGTTCATGGTTGTTGTTTCACTCACCTGAAGAATGTGACAAAGAACTGCACCAGGTCCATGAAGTTACTGTGCTGGGAAAAGGCAATCTGTAAGAAATGAAAGGAGATAAAACATCAGAGCTCGACATTTTACACTCAAGCTCATAAACTGGAAAATTCTGGATTATCTAACAAAAAACAAAGAGTTTCTTTTCTTTTTGTTTAAGGAAAGACTCGACTCCTTTATTTCTGTTTTTCCTTCCATCCAAAAAGATTCTTCAGTTCAACCTTTTGCATAAAAGTAAAAAAAAATTCAAAGATGGAAAAAAAAACTTCTGATTCTCAGTCGTTCATGACGTGGTAATCTACACAAACATCTGATAAATATTATAAATATCCTGCTCACACATTCAGTGTGTGTGTGTTCTATATTGTTACTCATTTGCCTTTTAACTTGAAACGCATCAATATATTCAGCAGTATGTATTTTGGAAGCAGTGGACAGGATTCAGTCACATCGTAGCTACCGAGAGACACAGTCTCTTTGATTATTTGTGCTCCAGAAGTGAAGGATGTCAAAGAGACAACAGGTCCACAGTCTGACCTCTCAGCTGGTCACAGTCTGTCCAAAAATAAAAGACATTATAAAGAACTAAATTACTAAAACCTTCGTTCCTCCGTACATATGGACAGAAATATTTTCTGTGTAATCATCACAAGTGCCTCCATTCCAACGACATCCTGTCTTAATCAAGGTTGCCAGGGTAACATTCCGCCTCCAAACCCCACACGTTTTCCCTACAACCTCCCACTCTCACCCAAAAATGTTTAACTATGAACCTGTACTTACAATAGCACAACACTGCCTCTCTTTGGCATCCCAGAGGTACTGCAGGTCCCCCCCCCTCAAACACACAAGACCAACCACTTCCATCAAGCTGCACGTTGCACATCCAGTTTGAAGGAAAACAGGGAAACAACAAGGAAAATGAAACACCTGGTAGAAAACCTGCTGGTTTGATTTACCTTCATGTATTTATACTGGATTCATCAACAGTGGGCCAAAACCTTAGGCTTCATGGCTTTGTGTTTTCTGAAAGGACCAGGATCTAAACCGCCTGAACAGTCAGCACCATCTGGATCACTAATGTGCTGTTGTTGACTACTAATGAGCATCAAATCCTCAGTGTGACAGTTTTGCCCCAGAATGTTAAACTCTTAAAATAACTTGAAAGGTGCCAGAACATTCAAAGAAAACTTCAAAAATAGATTCAATTTGGTTACAGGAGTAACAACAAGATATTTAAACACCAACATGTATATTCATCCTATTTATATTGATTTAAAAGATAAAACTAAACATTTAAAGCAATGCCATGCCTGCAGCACTGGAATCAACAAGTAATAAGGTGGAAAGGTCAGCTCTGTTTATATACATATACATATATATATATATACACACATACATGCATACATGTATTATATACATACACACACACACATACACAAACACACACATATATATACACATACATACATTCATACATGTATTATATACATATACACACACACACACACACACACACACACAAGTGTGTTTTGTTATCCTTATGGGGACCGTCCATTGACTTCCATTGATTTTAGTAACTAGATTTATACCTAACCCAAACCCTTTTCCTAACCTTAACCATTACTGATCTATAACTAACCCTAAGACTAACTAAAACTCTATTCACACCATACCTATAAACCTAACCCCTAACCCTAAAAAGGGGAGTCCCCCTCATGGGGACCAGGCTTCGGTCCCCACAAGAACCCTCGGACCCCAGAAAGATAGTAAAAGTCAGGAAACGGGTCCCCAGGAGGTCAGAAATACAAACCCACACACACACACACACACACACACACACACACGTTTAGGTAAATCAGGTTTTAGCAATAAAGAGAAAACTGCTCTAAAGGAAATAGTTGATGATCACGAAGGTTAAATGCTAATAAATCTGAGAGACTTAAATAAAGCTACAAGAGACTGGATGAACTCATGACTGATAGAACCTGTAATTCTTAGGAAACGCAGCCTCACAAAGCCGTTTGCTGCTTCAGGTGATCAGATATGAAGGATCCTGTTGAAGGAACAGGCCTTGAACAGGATCATGACATCACCATGTAACTATATTTGAGAAAGTGTGAGGAGCTTCCTACAATGTGAACACGGGAGAGCTGTTATTGTTGCAGTGAATCACATGTGTTAGTCATGTGTGATGTTTTTGTCACCAACAGGCAGCGTGAGAGTGGCTGCATGTGAGAACTCCCGTGTGCCCAGCTGGGAGTCACTTTCTAAGAGTTGCAAAGCATCTCACAGCAGGGCGTGTCAGAATGCTGCCAGGCAATACGAACCTAAATATTCAGTCTTTTATGGCTTCTGGCAGCTGCTGCAACTACACATGAACTTTAAAAGACAGCAGCGTTATCAATCGGGACGGAACAGGTTTTCATCTGGATCATCCGGAGAAGCTGCTCGATACTCTGAAGAACCGCGAGTTAGATAAGCTGCTAGGAAGCTACTGTGTTTTCTTCTGTTTGCAACTGGGTTAGAATAGAGTTTGTTGATGTTTAACAAAATGTGTTTTATTTACTTTCAATACATTTTAGATTTTTTTAATGATATTATAGTTGGAAAAAGATATTTTTAAATTCTTTTGTAGGTTTACTTAATTATAAAAAATAATGATCCAATTATCTACTACCCGTGTTTACAGTCCAAATGACCACCGACGGATAAATACACACAACGCTTATATGCACAAATCTGCTGGGCACCGAGGTCGTGCATATAACCGTCGACCACTGTAGTTTTATTTTCAGAAATTATCTCCTTAAAATTCAGAAGTAATAAATTGCTACTATTGACCTGCATGTTACTGAGTGGAATCAGCTTTGGATCCTCGAGCAAACCTTTTTGCTTGTCGTTAGTTTCAGTAGGAAGATATTTTTTGTGGTTGGTCACCAGGTTTACACACGTCTCAGGAGGGAGTTTGTTCTTCACTTCATTCCACAGATTGTCTGTAGAAGTCCAGAGACTGGCTCCATCATTTCATGGTCTAATGTGCTTCTTCTTCAGTTGCCTGTTTGTTGCCTTGGAGGTACGTATGTTCTTGGTCACCGTCATGCTGGAGGACCAATCTGTGACCCAACATCAGTGTTCTGGATGAAGAACGTTCTTGTTCTAAAGGGAATGGCACAAGGCCTCCATTAGCACCTCAATGTGTCCAAGTCATCCTGAGCTCATAAAAGAAAAACAGACCCCAAGCATCATGTTTCTGCCTCCATGCTTGACTGTTGGGGGGGCCAAAGTTAGTAATCCTCATCCTCCAAACATAATGTTCTGATCCCAAAGAGCTCATCTTTGGTTGAACCACAGTGGAATCCTTTAGAAGTTCCCTGGTGGACTGTAGGTGGTTGTACATGCACCTTCTTGAGGAGTACCATGCCGCACTGCGTGACTTAAATCCACTGCCATGTTATCAGTGGTGTTCTTAGTGACTCTGGTCCCCACTGCCTTCAGATTATTAAATATTTCTGTGAAATGTGGGCTTCACTGTTCTCATGATCATCCTCAAACCCTGGGATAACCTGCATGGGAGGTCAGACCAAAGATGGCTGACAGTTGCTATGGTTTCACCAAGCCTCTTCTAAGCTCTTTGGTTCTGTTGTGTTGGTGGAAAGGTTGGAATGGATCATGTGGTGTGTTTTACACACAGTGAGTTGAGGTTGGGGGTGTTTGTAGTGAAGTGATTGTAATCATCACTCTGTGGGAGCCAAAGAATCTAAAGCCAGTTCTCAGGCTGCGTTGTAGGGGATCAAATACTTTGTTGACTCCCTTATGTTACGTTTTTTCTTGATTTTCTATAGATATTCTGACCATTTTCATTGAATCTATACTACCATAAAATTAAGACCATTCATTTATTTTTAAACTTACAAAATCAGCACAACATTAAATATCTATATTCCACAGAGAATTTACTATTTTTTTGTTAATATTTCCTAATTTAATGTAGGTTTTCTTTTATTTTTTGTCCTAAATTACTATTTTATTTTATTTGTAATTTGGGTGAAGGAAAAAAAATCCCTGTTTCTGCTACGTATTCTCTCTCTGATCACTATGAACCACCAAGCGGCCGAGCATGGCCCACATAAACCCGACATGATTCCACAAAGATCCGACGAGCAGCCCAGCTGCCTGAAAGCTACAGCTGCTGCTCCTCCACAGCGGGGTATCAAATTAAAGGCTGTTCTAATCTCTACCATATCATGACATGTTCACTAAGGCAAGGAGCAGGAGATCACAGCTCTTTAATGTAATTAGTCTGGGATTTGCGTTTAATTACAAACATCATTAAATTCAGATCTATTCTTCATCAGGAGGGAAAAAAAACGAGCGAGCTCGAGAATTTCTGGCTGACTAATTCACTGCAATTGATTTTGCTTTCATCATTTGATCTGCCTAACTTTGATGATGACAAGACAGAATTCAATTTGATCATCACGAAAAATGTCATTTTGTGCGTGTTTTCGTGCAATCTAATCTTGCGCATTTCAGACATTAGCTTGGTAATTGTTGTTTATGTCCCGCACTAGCGCTAAACTTCTGCATAATAAATGCAAGTGATTCATGTAGCAGACTGGGCGTTCAGTTAGAAATCATCAAGAACGAGTTATGCATGGTGTTCAAACAACTTCCAACCATGTGAAAGCAAACAGAACTGTGTGTGAACAGGGAAAAGATGGAGCTCTGTGTGGTAAAGCCTAGAGAGAGCTTAGCTTGCACACAACCCTCTTTGAATGCAGCATGTGTTTCAACTTAACATTCCACTATGGCCTTGCTCTTTCTCAGTTTGTTGCTAATAAGCCATTTTCCAACACTTCGATCTCTGCCTGCCAGCACCTTTGGACCCACCGCCTACGATTCATGCACATACGCAAAATCCTGCACCACGCTGCTGCAAATCACTGAAGGTGAGGCGAGAAAAAAGTGAATGGATGTTAGTAAGAAGAAGTTGCGGAAAGTGGTTTGAGGCAAGGAGGAAACAAGAGGTGGAAAATGTTACCTCGCTGACGAAGATTAAACTCCTTGAGTGCAAGGAAGGGAAATGACACAGAAGCTGGTCTAGACTCTTTAGTCTCAGAAACAGGGGTGATCTTCTACATGATCCCACTCAGCAAGACAGAAGATAAGGTGGCTCAGAGGAGGATGAAAAGGGGAAAAGCTCTCTTAGCTCAGCTCAGCAAGCTGTTGTGCTGTGGAACTATGCTGGGGACCTCCTGAGGCTGACTGCAGCAGCTGAAGTTCTAAAGCTGCCAGAACCAAAATTCCTCACAAGGCTGGACATGGAAGACGGGGGGAGGATTTATTTATTCATCTTTCCCTCAAAGGAGGAGGGGTCAAGGGAGAAGAAGCTCGCATGAGTCAAACACTCAGAATGGCTCTAGGTGGCACACGAGCACCTTTCAACACTATGGCTCCATGATATGGCTGCAAACATACCCCCAATTAATCTGCCTTCGATTGTTCACAGTTGAACCGATCAGGTCGACTGAGTCACACAAAATATGTTCTAACACGTAAAACCAGAGCTGCAGAACTAGTAAAGGGACACCAGTGTAGTTCCACAGTGCTGCTATTTAATTACCTCCCTTACCTGGTCACAGGTATGATCACCCATCACACCAGGCTTATTTTACACACTACATGGAACAAATTCACAGAAGTGCTTGTATTAATATTTTCTACAGCTAAATAATGAACGGTAAACAGACACAGAAAAAAAAAAAGTATTATTATTATGGCTTTTACCTCAAAATCACAAAGCCTGTGTTGTTTTCTAAGAAGTAGTTTCTGTATAGATGAAGTAGCTCATTAGTAATTCACCTCTGTGCTGTGGGTGGAACCGTTGGCACAGAGGATCCCCCGCCCCTCCTTGTTGCTGAGAGCGCTCTGTTTACACCTAGCTTGGAACAGTAGCCCCGCCCAGTGGATTTTTTTTTGTGACAAATCCAATCTGTTTTTAGACACATTTTAGCATCTGCTACTGATTCACAGTGGTTTGAATGAAGAAATATTCAGAAATGCAATTTTGAGCTTAATTTTCTTAATTTATGTCCTCTAGCATCAGAAAAATGCCACAAGAACATGTTAAAGGTCCAGTATGGAAGAATTTTACAGTGAAATACTCACACAACAGTTTAATGTCCCACTGATGTTGAAAATAAAGTCACATTGTAACAGATCTGGATCTCAGACGGCTGGTTGGTCGCTAGTTTCGGTCATTTTAAAAAACCTACCCAGGACCAGAATCATTATTTACACGTCCAGACTTCCTGGTTCCATAACGAATCACATGTGAGTCTACAAGGCTGCCAAGTCTTCAACACAAGCAGCTGGAATTCCACAACAACCAGCAGCAAAAAGTAAGAAACCACCACATCCTTCCAACTGATCAGCCGAGCTACACGTGATGGGGCGTTCAAACGTACTTAGGAAAACTCAACGCTGAACAAATAGACCATCAGACATTCCCAAAAATTGAACAAATACAAGAGAAACAAAACGAGAATCAACATCAGAACTGGCAACCCAACAGAAAAATCAGGGAGGGGAGGGGGAGAGCGGCTGAGAACATGAACTGCAGGATTTGACAACAAGGTCTAATTCTTACACACTGTACCTTTAACAACATGAAAAACACGAATTTCATCAAAGTCTTTAAAAAAGATGATTTTACCTTATTTATTCATGTCAGGTAGACTTATTGCCACTCTGTCCTCTGGTCACATTTAATCCCAAATTTTCGAGTCATTATCGCCTCAACTTTCTGTCACCATTAAGCAGCAAGCCTCAGCTGTATGTAGGTCAGGCAGCTTCCTTTCATGTTAGTCAAATGAAAGGATGCTGATTGTGTCTAAGCTGTGTGTGATTCTGTCTGTTGGCATTAAAATTGGGAGATTATAAAAGGCATTACAAGAACTGGCAGTGAGTCACTCCTTTGTTTTGAGTTTTATTTGTTAAAAGATGCTATTATTCTATATTGGTAGCAACACTGAAGCTTAAAGTACTAATAAGTGAAACATACAGAATGGCTGTTATGAATATTAAACTGTAGAAGTCAGTCAGTACGCTGCTCATCAGGATTACTGCAGGCGCTAGTTTCAGATAAACTGACTGATCCTGTTGGCTCTATATTATACAAACTCACTTAAATTTGACAAAAACTCACTTGAATCTTAATAGGCCAAGTGAAGTTGCTGACGTAGACAAAGAACGTTATGTTCGGGCTGTTGCGGAAATCAAAGTTCTCGTTGGAAAAGCTGTCTTTGAACTCCTTAATGTTGCTCCGGGAGACGATGGGAATCTCCTCTCCGGTCTGGGTTCCTGCTGAGTAACAAAAAAAAAAAAAAAAAAGAACAAAAGGTAAAGAAGGAACAAGTGGTCATAGAAGAAAAGATTACAGGTAGATGAAAAGAGGGAGAAAAGCCAAACAGGAAATAATAATAAGATAAAAATGGAAAATTACACTACAAGATTTAAAAACCCGCTTCAGCACGTCTCAAAAATTCTAATTCTACATATTTTTTTTATAATCAGAAAGAAGTAAAACAGAAACAGTAAAAACAGACATTTACTTTTTAATCTTTAACACTTAATCTGTCACTTATTCTCATCAGTTACAAGTTAAACAGCAAGTTGAGTCATTTTCTGTTGAACTGTTGTGTTAAAACTTACCTGTGAAACTAGTTGCCCAGGTGATGTTCAGATTGAAGTTTTTGGAAGCGTTGATGAACATGTCGAGGTCTCGATTTGGCTGCAGAACATGTGAAAAAACAAACAAAACACAATTTATCAACAACTAACAGTTAAAATATCAAATAAAGAGAATTCAGTGCCGTAGAACGGCTGCAGCTATCGAGTGTTTTAGTAATCGAGTATTCATCTGAAATATCTCCATTAATCAAGTAATCAAATAAAACATACTTTTGTTAATTAAGGTTTAATTATAAATACACAATATAAAAAAGACGGACTACTTAATGAAAACTAGATTTTTTTAAATTTTAAGTATAAAATACATTTTATTGCATTCATATCATGAAAAATAGTAATTGTGTTTCTTTAAAAAAAGAACTTAACATTTTCAAGATGAAAACACAAATAAATATAACTAATAGGAAATGTATAATCTGTGACGTTAACACATTGTGTAACACATAATGGATCCGTGTGACCATCAGACCAGGAAACATTTTTATAACTTCTATTGTTTAGTTTTAGTGAGTCTGTGCAAATTGTAGCCTCAGTTCCTGTTCTTAGTAGACAGGAGTGACTCCCGGCGTGGTCTTCTGCTGCTGTAGCCCATCTCTACCTCAAAGTTCGACGTACTGTACGTTCAGAGATGCTCTTCTACATACCTCGGTTGGAACGAGTGGTTATTTAAGTTACTGTTGTCTTTCTATCAGCGTGAACCAGTCTGGTCATTCTCCTCTGACCTCTGGCATCAACAAGACATTTTTAGCTACAGAACTGCCGCTCACTGGATATTTTTTCTTTTTCGGACCATTCTCTGTAAACCCTAGAGATGGTTGTGGGTGAAAATCCCAGTTGATCAGCAGTTTCTGAAATACTCAGACCAGCCATTCTGGCACCAACAACCATGCCACGTTCAAAGTCACTCAAATCACCTTTCTTCCCCATACTGATGCTCGTTTTGAACTGCAGGAGATTGTCTTGACCATGTGTACATGCCTAAATGCACTGAGTTGCCGCCATGTGATTGGCTGATTAGAAATTTGTGTTAACGAGCAGTTGGACAGGTGTACCTAATAAAGTGGCCAGTGACTGTATATGTATCTATTTACTTAAAGAGTTTCAGGACTTTGTGGTTATTTCTTAATAATTAACCAGTAATATGAAACATTTTATATCTAAAAAACGTTAGGAAACACTGATTAACAGACCTTTCAATCTGTCTGTATTAAAATTCGTGTGGTTCCGACTCCTTCCGTCAGGCTGCTTCGACTGCTTCTGCAGCAGCTCGTTCATATTCATTATTCGAATTTGCTGGACTCTGATTGGCTAATAAACTAGCCTATGAGAGCAAGTTATACTGTTTCCTGCCCCGCTGCGCATGGCAACATCAGACGTCGTGTCTTCCTGTTTGCCACATCTTATGCCAACAGCTTTTAGCCAGCAGCATGCAAGGTGTGGTTTCAACTGCAGGAGCTGATGAATACTAACGAACAAAGGAGTTGTGACAAAACAGATACAGGCCGTTCGGACTCGGGAGAACTCGGGTTTTATCACCACCTGCGTAGTTTGAAAGATAAAAACTGAAAGAGAAGTTGTTGACCTGTTTTCACCCACTATGAAGGTAAGAACACCTGTGGAGCTAAAATATTCAACAGAAACCTCAGAAAAACTGTTTTTAATGGAAGGGCCTCTTTAAGATAGATATATAGTTTAGAAACATGTGTAATCGCTGTGTCCGCAGAATGTAAACATGTCAAATGTCACCCAAAATGGCGGTCAGCATTGACTAGGTTAGAAGTGACGTCACATACAAAACCTGTATTGTTGTGCGCACCACACTGAACATGGACCAGAGAAAGCAAACTCACCCAAAGCTCATAAAAACATACAGACTTGCCTTATTAGTGTCAAATAAAACAAACGTTAAACCTGAATTGTTAAATAAAGTTATAATGTTTCTAAAAGTTTTATTGAGACCTGAACATGTCAGATACATTGTGTGTGTGTGTGTGGGGGGGGGGGGGGGGGGGGCTTGTGCTGCTCATCAAAAACCCTGATTAGCTTATAAGCAACTCCATAACAGCAGGTTGGGTGATATGCTGACTTAAGGTGTGTTAATATAGTGGATATAAGGACAGAGACCAGCATCTGTTTCATCACAGAGGACAGAGACGTACCTCCTCAGGTGTGGCCACGAAGTTGATGGCAGTGTAGTAGCGGTCGTCCTCCTGCGACAGACTGAAGGTAAACTGGTAGTCGATGAGGAGCGTGTCTGAGGAAGAACAAACGTGGTGGAATTAGAACAAAAAATAAATAAATAACTTACAGATTGCACAGAAAACATATTTTCAAGCAGGAAATAACCTTTAATACTTCTACCTCTTCAACTTGTATTCAATATATTTGATTGACAGGTATATTTCAATGAGAGTTGTGATAAAAATTACAGAAACATCACCGCAGCACAACAAACTACATCAGCAATGAGTGGACTTCTCTTTCTTATGATCAAGAAATTGATTTGAAATCTTTCTTCTAGTCTCGCTCAGATTTTATTAGTCTGAACAGGAAAACCTATTTACCATGTCATCTTCCTCAACCCACTCAAACGTGTATAAACAGAATGATGTAAATATTTAACTGCAACAGGTAATCCACAGTGACACGTCTGTTCATAATTACTTCATTTTGTCCCGATTACTCAGTGAAAAACATTAAATATGTTGTAATTGGTGATTCATTTCAGTTGTATTTATTCCGTGGAGGGCGTGGCCCCTGCTGAACCCCTCCACCCCCACCCCCACATCCCTGCCCAGGAAGAAGCAGGTATAAAAAACCTGATGGATTCTGGATTTATTGAGCTTTAAGAGCATCAAAATGAACATCACAGACGCAGTTAAAAGGCTTGGCACTGTACAACTCACTGCCAATTGCATCATTATTTACTGCCAAATACAGAACATGTATTTACTTTGGTGCTCGACATGACTGTAAGCTGCGAGGAGGAGAAGAACGCAAAGCTGCTGCCAACAGGAAGCGAGAGTTGTGTAGTTGTGTTGGACTGAGACGATGTTATAACATCATCTAACAAGAAGGCTTGTTGTTTTAAACTAGAGACTAGTAACAGAAACATGATACTTTCTGCTTGTTTATATTTATTAAATAAATCTTGATGTTTCTGAAATGTTTAATTTGGGCCTCAAAGCAAAGAGTTAAATGTCAACCAATGACAAGGACACAGCAGCTACGTTTACATGGGCACATTTAATCGAATTAACGCTCAATCAGAACAAAAATACGTCATGTAAACATGTCAATCAGAATGTTTTGATCCGATGCAGCCTGATCAGAATGAAATTTACTTCCGATCGAGAGGGGTGGTTTTGTCCGATCTTCATTCGGATAGACGTGCATGTATACACCCATTCGGAAAGAAAGGGTGAAAAAAGCCCACTGCGCATGCGTACAACTTCAGCGTGACGTCTTTCCGCTTTCGCAGACCCAAGTAGAAAACATAGCGGGAAGTAAACAGAAGTGGGCTGCTGGTGCAGTCATCCTGTCATCCTGCTCTCCTCTCCTGTGGTGGAGGAGCAGTAGCAATATGTATTCAGCCGCTAGCTTGGTTAATGCGACCAGTAAAAACCCAAACATAAAGGTAATCACCCGCAGAAGGTCCATATTGGGGATAACGTGAGTCAGATCGAGCACACGATGGGGCGGGAAAGACGTGCAGAAAGGACGGAGTTTGTTTACTTTTTTTTCTTCCCCCGGAAAGACAACTCGCTGTGCGCATGCTCAACTCATTTAACCTGATTGAGTGCTTGGTGCATGTACTCATGGCATGATCAGATCATTTCAGTTAGTGTCCATGTAAACAGGGATTTGGGAATTCCGATCGACCAAGATTTTAATCAGATTGGGGAAATTTGGCGCATGTAAACGTAGCTAATGATACACGAATTGTAGTTACAGATATTTTGGGATTGAATGTTTAAAGCTGGAGTGCGTAACTTTTACATGTCCGTGAATGTCCGTTTCAGCCAAGCCACTATCAGAGGAGATGACACAATGCAGATTAAGCCGATCGGCTCCTCAAACATCTCATGGTATTTTTCAATATATATAATTTTTACTTTGCGTGTCGACTGCGACATTCCCGCGCTGTCACACATGAAATTACGTCTTTTATGTCACAACAAGAAAAATAATAAGAAATAGAACGCAGTGTCTCGTAGCAGCCGGCAGAACGTGAAGGTCGACATGGCGGAGAATCCAAATAAACAGCAGAGAGACACTTATCGGGAAGTGGATCCTACCACAAAAAAAAAAAAAATTCCTGGACGTTCGGCAGAGGGACTATTGGCTAAGAAGGAAAGTGACCGAAGGAGAAGGCAAACGCGAATTTGTATCGGCGTCGCTTTTCCTCGGTGGAGAGAAGAGATCGGGCTGATGTTCAGGGGTGCACATAAGTGGTACGCAGGTCCGCACACACTGTCAAAATATAAAATGCGCACCAGATGAAA
>SSNP01000172.1:733642-744200 GCA_006937955.1 Pachypanchax playfairii | reverse complement strand
CAAATAGATCATTGTGGCCCCAACAGCTGACTAATAAATTTCAACACCAAACTGTTAAATGTAGATTAAAGTGAACAATCAAACCTGTAAACAATCCAACCTGAACTCTGAAGGTTTTTTTTTTTTTTTTTACCAGTATTTTTATATTTTACTGGTTTCTCTTGATTTTTTCAACAATGAAATGATATTTATTGAAACAAATATAGAGCCAGGTAAAGTAAACAGACTGAATTTGAAGCTTGATTAAGACAGATACCGGTTGGAATAACAACGGCAGAGATAAAGCGGTGGCAGCTGGGCTTACGTCATATGGAAGCGCCAGCTTTATTGTTGTAATGACGCAAAAATTCCGCTAGGGGGCGACAGAAGTTACAGAAGTTACGCACTATAGCTTTAAGACTGATGTGCTGGTTACTAAAATATGATGATGTATTTCTCTGAACTGCAAGCTGGGTAACATAGCAGGCCAATGCTTTTAAAATGACAGAAACTAGAGACCACCAAACCAGCTGAGATCAAAATCTGTTACAACATCAGTGGGACATTAGACTGTTGTGTGTATTTCACAGTAAAATTCTTACATATTGTACCTTTAAAGACAATGGCCGCTTTTAAAGAGAATCTCATTCCAGTGGTTTAGGAAACAAATTCATTCCCCAAGTTATTGAGATTTTCATTTCCACAACAGACAAGAACAACAAGCTGCAGCGTGAGCCGCTGCACTGGAATCTGTACGAAGGTCTGTTCAAGCATTTCACCTTCGTGTGTGTTTCCCTTTGGAATCTGTGCAGCTACTTGTTGTTTACACAAACCATTTCAGTTCTGATGCTGTTCTCCTTTAAACAGCAGAACACTTTGATTGGCGCGCCATGCGGCTTCCTTCGTACTGACTGTCACACAGTCTTCTTTGTGATCACCCTCCCATACTTTCACTGAGGTTAGTAATTGGAATTCAACTTACAGTAACACGTCCCTTTGAGGGGGTTGCCTTGGTAACGACTCTCCACTTCACACCTGAAAGAGACAGTTGAACAACAGGTGAAGAAAAACAAAACAAGGACAGAAAGAAATGAATAAAAAAGAATAGAGGGACGTGTTGAGGCGCTGCCAACAGAGGAAGTATTACAATGTAAAGAAAACAAGAATGAAGAATAGCAAAGTGATGAAAAGTGAACGGGAGACCTCTGCCAGGAAAAACAGCCTCATTTTCATTCTGATGACTATTCATTTGTGAAACTTTATCTCAGGTTTTTAATGGATTTCTCAGAACTGCTATGATAATGAGGACCAGGGGAAAGATAAGCAGTGAAATTATTACTGCAGCAGCTACTTCTCTGTGCCAAAGACGTCAGGACAACGTGCATCTTTTTTCATTCATTATTATTAACAAGTGAATGGGCTTTCAGGTCTTAAAATAATGGATCCAAAATAATCCTTGAATTTGAAAAACTTCAACAATTTGAGACATGAAAAAGAATCCTGACATCAGAAACTTTCTCTAAAGGTGACAATCTGCAGATTCTTTCTTTTATCAAACAACACTGTAAACACTTACTTCCAATTTAATTATAGTGAGTTTGTTTGATAATTAAAAACATTCCAAATAATTTGCATTAACTGAATATTAAATAATCTTTATTCATGTCACATGGATATGGAGTCACACCCGACAGTGTTGCTCATCCACAAATTCAGGAGAACAACATCAGAGTACTTCAACTAGTAATCAGTGAACCAGCGGGGACATTTATCCGTCCCTGTTCTTAGACAACGCTCCACAGTGCAGGTGTCAACACAAAGTCAAAAACTACGAGTCTAGAAGAAGCAGTAAAGATGAGCGAGACTCACAGGTGACATCGATCTCCTTTGATGCCCTTCGTGGTGCAGAAACACTTGCCATTGTTGGGGTTGCACATACTGGCATGGCCGTTACACTTGCAGGCTGATCACAGACAAGAAAAATACACAATACATACAAATACATAGTAGTATTACAAAGTTTATATACTGCAATTACTAACACAGAAACACAGAAAGCTAAGAAATGTCAGGTGACACAAACACTTTAAATAAGCTGTCTGACACGTTTGATCTAAACCTGGTCTCTGACATGGATCGGGACTGGAGGAGATGTCTATCTGGACCCAGTCCTGATCTCTGGTATGGATTGGGACTGGAGGAGGCGTCTATCTGGACCCAGTCCTGGTCTCTGGTATGGATTGGGACTGGAGGAGGCGTCTATCTGGACCCAGTCCTGGTCTCTGGTATGGATTGGGACTGGAGGAGGCGTCTATCTGGACCCAGTCCTGGTCTCTGGTATGGATTGGGACTGGAGGAGGCGTCTATCTGGACCCAGTCCTGGTCTCTGGTATGGATCGGGACTGGAGGAGACGTCTATCTGGACCCAGTCCTGATCTCTGGTATGGATTGGGACTGGAGGAGGCGTCTATCTGGACCCAGTCCTGGTCTCTGGTAGGGATCGAGACCGGAGGAGGAGTTTATCTGGACCCAGTCCTGGTCTCTGACATGGATCGGGACTGGAGGAGACGTCTATCTGGACCCAGTCCTGGTCTCTGGTATGGATCGGGACTGGAGGAGACGTCTATCCGGACCCAGTCCCGGTCTCTGACATGGATCGAGACTGGAGGAGGCGTCTATCTGGACCCAGTCCTGGTCTCTGGTATGGATCGGGACTGGAGGAGACGTCTATCTGGACCCAGTCCTGGTCTCTGGTATGGATCGGGACTGGAGGAGACGTCTATCCGGACCCAGTCCTGGTCTCTGGTATGGATCGGGACTGGAGGAGACGTCTATCCGGACCCAGTCCTGGTCTCTGGTATGGATCGGGACTGGAGGAGACGTCTATCTGGACCCAGTCCTGGTCTCTGACATGGATCGGAACTGGAGGAGGCGTCTATCTGGACCCAGTCCTGGTCTCTGGTATGGATCAAGACTGGAGGAGGAGTCTATCCGGACCCAGTCCTGGTCTCTGGTATGGATCGAGACTGGAGGAGGAGTCTATCTGGACCCAGTCCCGGTCTCTGACATGGATCGGGACTGGAGGAGACGTCTATCTGGACCCAGTCCTGATCTCTGGTATGGATCGGGACTGGAGGAGGAGTCTATCTGGACCCAGTCCCGGTCTCTGACATGGATCGGGACCAGAGGAGGAGTCTATCTGGACCCGACCCACACATCATATCAGGTGTGTACGAGTATGATTCAATGACGGTTTCATCGTTCCACTAAATTGCTGGTTTATAGATTACTGTAGATTCTTATTGCAGTTCTAGTATAAGATTAAGGTGGAACCATGGCAACACTGACCATGAGACACATGGTACATTTCATTAAACGGGATCTTTAAACGCTTGCTGTTCCAGAACTTTGAACTTTTACTTAAATCCAGTTTGGATTTTAAAATCTCAAGTTTGATGTAAATGTGCAAAACATTTGTCAACAAAAACACCTAAAACCACTATGAACTGTGTTGTTTATCTTGATGTGTGAAAAGAATGTTGGTCTTTAATCATAAGTAAATGTATACTGGTGATGTGTGAAGGAATACCTTTTAAACACCATGTTTGTTCAGTCTCTTTGGAAAAAGTACAGTTAAGACCTTTTATCTGTTAACTTAGCTAACAGCAGGGACATATAATCTAAAATTCTCCATCATTAGAATAAAGGACTGAAAATTATTTGGGGGAAAAAGTGGTATAACTGTTATTAGATTGATTGGCAGAAACATCAGCTTGTCTACAATAATTGCAGCTGCCTTTTTTCTTTGGCATGGATTAAACACACCTGAACGCTCCCCAGCAACAAACTGACAACATTTCAGCTTTTATCGAGGCGCTGATGATCATTTAAACTCCACAGTTTGACATTTTGATTACCAGCATCTGGCTGCTACTTACCCTTTTATTCCTCAACTCAATCTTTGAGTTTTGAGCTCAGTTTAAAATTTATTTTGTAAATTACATGTTGTTCTAAATCTTAAAATCCTAGAACGAATCAGAAAATTTCTAATGGCCATGAAACCCCAAAACCATAGAATGAAAACACTTGTTTCATTGTTCCCATGACAGGCTGTATTTCATAATCAAGACATGTGCACAAAGGTTGTATGTTTTAGTGATTGACATTCCCATGGTAACGCAAAATGCCATGTAAATATAACTGGACACATCTTGTGACCAAACTGATTTTTTGAGGTATTATATGTGCTCTATGATTCCACAGCATGTTTGTGGGTAATAAAGTAAAATATATGAACAAGTTGGGTCAAACGTCTGTCCCAAAACCCGCACTGCCCCCTACGGTCTTCCACGAAGTGCATATAAGGGTTCGAAGTTCATAGTGAACAAGTGCGTACATATTAGCAGTATTTGAACAGCGAGCACTACGTGCCACAGCGTCCAATCTCCATGACAACAACAATGGAAGTCCCAGCCGCTGTTTTTGTTATTTTGATGTTAGAAATTATTTTAAACCAAATAATTATTTTGAGGGGAATGAAGTGCAGGAACCCAAAGAGGTGTATAAGACAGAATGAGTGACTAAACTGTTAGTATATCATGTCCAAAAATACACATCAGTACAGTTATTAATTAATTATATTTTTTATCAGATTTGTGACAACTTTCAAACAGAGAATCAATCGATTGTAATCAGACATCTGGACATTAAAATGAAATATTTATTATTTGGATTCTACACTTGAGAAAACGTTCTTTGGTCTGGACAGTCCAATCATTTCTCCACCTGTCAAAATTCACATGTAGCAATGCATTGTGGGCAATATCCTTTGCTGAAGTCTGCACTGATGGGGGCTACGGCGAAGTGGGGGTGAGAAAAGGGGCGGGGCCAAGGGCACAATTCTTCACTCTGGAGAATCTGGACACCCTACGCACTTGCGCCCCTCATCGGGAACGCAAAGTGTAAGCATAGGATCAATATGTGTTAATCCGATGTCTAGTGAACAATTTAAACTTTTGGGGTTTTTTTTGTGTGTATTATATTGCCATGGAAACTTGAAACAGTAACTAAACACAGTGAGGCACATCTCATGGCCAAGCTGGTCAGTTTGATGTATAACACTGAATTAATTGTAATGAAAGAATAAGAAATAAATCTATCGAATTATATGAAGGTGAAAAATATGTGACTCCATTAAAATGAATGAGGTGATGCATAAACCTCATTCATTTTAATGGAGGCAGCAAAAATCACAGTGAAAATTTAAGAAAATTAAACAGCAAGAATTTGAGTTACTTATCATCACTGTATGTATTAAAACATCAGAAGAACAGACTGACTGACGGTCACTATCGTCTGTAAAGCAGGTAAATCTTTCAGGTGAAACCAGGAATAAAAAAATAAGTAGCAGACATAAAAATGAACAGTAAAATACTGACAAGTTAAACAAAGCCGGCTGCAGAAAGACTGAGAAGTTGATTTAATGTGAAATTGAATAGCACATAGACACTTACGCTGGCAGCTGCCCCCATTGGTCGGATCTCCGTAGAAGCCAGAAATGCAGCTCTCGCAGTGTCGACCGGTTGTCAGGTCCTCACACTTCTCGCACACGCTCTCGTTGACACACTGACTGTGACCATTACATTGACAAGCTGCCAAAGAGTAAACAATGCACAAACTGCATGAGCATCTCACACACACACCCTGAGGGGAAACGGAAGGGAAGAAGTAAAACAATAAACAGCCGCAGGGTGTAACGTGGATGGATCTGTGAATGTATTTACAAACAGGTATTTAGTCAGGTACGTGTATCTGGAGCTGTCTGAGTGAAGTGAGTCGCTAATGTGACAAATCAATAGAAACAAAGAGATTTTAGGTTTGTCAAAAATGAACCAACAAAAGTCATGACAGCCGCCGTTAATGTGTTAATGTACATGATTTTTAATAACACATGTAATTAATAAAAAATACTCTTAACACAGTCCAGATATAATCAGCATGGTGTTGTTTACCTGGGCAGTGAATAAAGGACCAGTTGTATTTGGCTTCACCAGGACACATGCTGGAGTTGAGAGCAGGCTGAGGACTGGCAGGTAGACCAGGCAGGGTGGACGGGGCCGGGACTGAAGTCTGGAAGGGTCCTCGATAGGATCCTTCAATGCACTGGCCTCTGCCTGTGTTACTGGGGTCTGTGCACCAACCGCAGCCTGGCTGGTCCAAACACTGGCCACACGTTCTGTAGCCAGAGCAGTTTTCAGCTGCATGAAAACACATCAGCACACCAGTTACATATCATGTTGAGGGTTATTTGATCAAACTAATGAAGGTTAAACTAAAGATGCTAAAATGTTGCATAAGAACTCCTCAGATTCATAAACAATGAACTCATTCTTTCATGATTTGTACATATTAATTCACCTTGTTATCGACCAGCGTCTAGTGACAGGAGAAATGTTGGAATGACATCTGTAGGTAAAAGTGTCTTCACACACTGACAAGTCAAAACAGCCAATTTGGGAGCTGACAGGAACTTTTTCTACAGGATTTTAAATAAAGGGCGTGGTTTCTTGGGCGTGGTTTCTTGTGAATTCTGTTGCCGTACTTAACTCAAAATGCCACAGCACCATGGTAGTGCAAATCCTGAGACCGACCCAGTCAGTGTGATGCATCATACACGAAATAACACGTCACATTGTGCTGAGACATCTCAGGTGTGGTTGTTGGCGAGCTGTGTTACCATGGTAACACTAATCACCAATAAAAGTAATTCTTATCTATTCATCCTGCATCCATCCTGCATCCATCTATCCGTCCATCCATCCAGCATCCATCCATCCATCCATCCATCCATCCATCCATCCATTCATTCATTCATCCATCCTGCATCCATCCTGCATCCATCCAGCATCCATCCTGCATCCGTCCATCCATCCATCCATCCATCCATCCAGCATCCATCCTGCATCCGTCCATCCATCCATCCATCCATCCAGCATCCATCCTGCATCCGTCCATCCATCCATCTATTCATCCAGCCATCTATCCATCCATCCATCCATCCATCCATCCATCCATCTATTCATCCATCCATCCATCCATCCATCTATTCATCCAGCCATCTATCCATCCATCCATCCATCCATCCATCCATCCATCCATCCATCCATCCTGCATCCATCCATCCATCCATCCATCCATCCTGCATCCATCCATCCATCCATCCATCAGCTAGTTGAGAGGTGAGGAATATCAATTGATTGATTTGCTTCTTAATTTGCTGAGAAAACGCTGACAGTTATAAACACCACAATAAATGTTGTTTAGTCCATTTTAACAGTTATCTGGCAGACTTCAGTGTTTTCAATTTAAAATGCCTAATTAAGTCTGTGATGCTGAATGGACGTCCATTGTAAGGTTGTAAGTCACGACTGAACAGATCTCATTTTCTAAACACTTCCATACAGCTCAGGACAATGTGAATAACATGCATGTAGACAAAGTCATGTCTTTGTTTTATATCCCAGTAACATGGGGGGGGGGGGCTTAGACTAATTCACTTTGTAAATATTTATTTTTGAAATCAAATGCTCAGAAAGAGATGACGTTTTACTTGATAAATTTGTTTAGGGTTGGACATTAACCCGTCTATGTTGTGATGTACCTTAAAAATAAAATGAAATTAATAAGTCACAAAAAAAAAAAAAAAACCATAAACATGTCATGTCTTACGTGGACACGTGCTCATGGTGTACCACTCCATACACTGTCCAAACGGGAAGGAGGCCACATAGGCATTGGAGTCAACACACTGCTTCATGTTGCTGCACCACATGCACTCTGAGCTGCTGCTGGTGCACTCGCTGCAGGTGGTCCGCATAGCACACGGGGTCCGGCACTGCTTGGCACTGTGGTTGGCTGAGGAAATAAAATAGAATCAATACGTAGTATCTTGCTGTTAGATAAATACGCCTCCAGCGGGGGGGGTATAGTGAAACTCACCAGGCCGCTCACACAAGCTGCCATTCACTGGGTTGATGCAGGTCTGTGCTTTTAATCCACTGGAGGCCGGCTCAGCAAG
Source organism: Pachypanchax playfairii (assembly GCA_006937955.1). NCBI lineage: Eukaryota > Metazoa > Chordata > Actinopteri > Cyprinodontiformes > Aplocheilidae > Pachypanchax > Pachypanchax playfairii. The sequence continues at coordinate 736,144 of SSNP01000172.1, read as the reverse complement.
GTAGCCACAAAACCCTGCGTCACTCGGCTCGCCTGGCAGCCACTGCAGAGTGGTGTTTGTGAAGGGTGACATGTCCTCCCAGCACCAGTACGACACATTGATTTTCCTGAGTCCCACCCAGGGAGTCACTGTGGTCTTGTACTGATAAATAAAATGGAAATAAGGACTTTAATTGAACCTTTGCTGTTATATTTTCTATCAATTAATTTTATAATTTTCTTTCCCAATAAAAAAAGTACATGTTTTATAGTATATATAAATGAAATGATGCTTCAGCAGTCTGAGCATTAGTATGTTTTTTTTACTGTTACTCTGATGGCTGGATGTCTTGTATGAAAATATTCATGGTCTCTGATTGGATCGTTATCCCATTTCCTCCTCACCATCACGTTCATGATCTGCAGCTCCTTTAGAACAAAGTCCACCTTCTTCTGTGAGGTGAGCGAGGCCAGAACCGCATTGTGGTTCCTGCAGGCCAGCTTGGCGTTATCATAAGACTCATTGGTGGTGTTGAACTTCAGACAGGAGTTGCCAACTAGATGCCAGGTTTCACCGCACACATTCTCTGTTCCAGAGAGATCAAATGTTAGTACTGAGAGGAACTAAAGGAATCCAGAGTATCCCTTTAAAAAAATAATGTTTCTGAGGAGCTAAACTTTTTTGTAAACTTGATCAGAGTTTCTTTTGGTTTTGCTGAAGGTCTTTGAAAGTTTTTCTTTGCACTGCAGCTGCCTTTTCACTAAAATTCAGTCCATCAGTTCAGTTCTCAGAGGAATGTTTTATTGTTAAGACACTTAACTCTAAACTGTGAATCATTCAGGTTAAAAATGTCTCCTGAACTCCAGAGATGGAGGAGTCTTTTGTCAGTGAACTTAGCAGAGATCCAACTAACTGCTTCTGTGGGCACTTTGTTACTAACAGTTTGTCACAAATTCATTCCAATTTCACAGTTTGACATAAAATAGGTTTTTCCACCAACAGGGTGACTCCAATGAGCTGATATTTTGGGAAACCATAGATGGACGATGCAGCTCTCAGCTCCTGTGACGTGACTTTCAGATACACATTTTTTAAGGACTAACACTTCATTTCTCCTTGACATGTCCACTTTATTTTTATTTCAAACACACAGAGCCATATGTTATTATTGTCAAGTGAAAGGGCTGTTCAGAAAATATCTGAAAATAGAACTAAAGTTCAAAAAGCTTCTTGAAAGACAATCAGAAATACTGCAGAACTACTGATAAAGACCACTTGGAGAATCCAGTACAATCTTCCTACTTGGAAGCAAAAGCACACAAAAGGTTTTAAACCTTTGAAGAATATTGTCTGTTTTTATCTTTAAAATCTGCATGTCACTAAACAGAAGCTTCAGAAACTCACAACAGAACAGAGGCAGCACCCGGTTTGGGATCTCTGGGCTACTGTAGAAACATAATACAGTTGCAGGAAGAAACAACTTCCTGAGATGTTGAAGTATTGATGTTATAAAAATCCACTTTGTGCATGTGGAAGTGGTGAAATTCCCAGCGCACTCACCAGGCAGGGAGATACACTCTTGGTTGCGAATGTCCCACTGACAGTTCTGGTCTACCGAGCAGCTCTTGCAGCTGGTTTTCTTGTTGCACACATATGAGGGGTTGTCCCTGGGGCAACCTTCAAACTCTGCTATGGCTCCCTGAGAAGGAAAGAAATAACAAAAGAAATCCAGCTGTCAAATTCTACATTTGACAATTTTATGATCCATAACTGACACTCATCAATTCAAAACAAAAAGACGGTGTCTTTCTTAAATTAAAGCAGACAGGAAATGGTTTTATAAACACATCAGACTATAGAACAGGCTGAGATATCAAAGTGTTTATAGTCATGTGATTTTGATGTGTTATTTTACAACTTCATATCATTTTTACACATAAATCTGGACTTCTGGTAATTAAGCCTCAAACACGCATATTTGCAGAATCTTGCTGCAGATTTTTTGGAACAGGAATGTCAATAAAGTTATACAAATTAAAGCTGAATCAGATCAAGAATCTGTTACTGAAGAAGAAATCGATGACTCAGGAGAAGAGTCAGAATAAAGAGGATTTAATGTGTTTGTGTTCTGCTGATCAAACACAGTCAGTCTCAGTGTCATTGTGGATGAAAATGAACATTGCAGATAAACAGCCAGATTGAACAGGAGGAGGAGGGACAGAGGGAAAAAAAACAGATGAGAGAGTCTCAGTGACTGACAGAAGACCTCCAGCATCTGGAACTACGGTAAAGAGGTTTGAGCTGTTAAATGGAAGGATTGAGCTCGAAGCTCGGAGCTCGAGATGAAGAGCTGATGTGGTGAGGACGGTTGTGAGATGTAACAGCAGCTTGTGGCAGAATGTTTCTCTTTCTGATTATCTGTGTTTTAAAGGCTTTACTTATTATGACTAAGTTGTGAATTGTAGGAGTGTGTGTGTGTGTGTGTGTGTGTGTGTGTGTGTGTGTGTGTGTGTGTGTGTGGGT